>CM039130.1:180373-640816 GCA_022036555.1 Microstegium vimineum
CTGACAATGGGCAGCCTTGATAAACATCTTCAAGGTACGGCAATAGAGTCTCCTCTTTTTTCATCTATTGGGATTTCAAATTATGAGTTCTACCACATTCTATCAACAAATACCATTAACTACTATTGACAACAAAAATTGTCTTTTTTGTGAAGTTGTCAAAATGTGAAACCGACTTCGCCATTGTGTTCCTCTCGTTGAGACGATAAAAAAAACATATATAGAACGTCCATTTTGGAGTTCGGATGAAGAAGTTATGCCCCCGGAAAGATGCTCCGTTGTCGGGAGTTCCGACAGACCTGAATTATGTTCGGAACTGGCCTTTTGGATTCCTATCAAAACTGTTTCAAACTCATGAGAAACTAGGAAAATAAGGCTTGGAGAGATTTTCTACTAGGATAAGACCACCCCTTCTATATATATTAGAGGAACATGGCCGATTGAGATCTCATCTATCCAATCGTCAAACAAACACATCTACAACTCTTTTACCCTATTTTCCAACCTCCATGTTGTTCATCCCTTGATCCGACGACCAAGGATGGTGCCCTAGGCTTGCGAGCCGACCTAGGGCAACCCAACGACGTCCTTATCGTGACGGGTCCCTCCCGAGCAAGAGCTTTGGCGGTTCCTTTGCTAGTTTGCCTAAAAACTAACCATTTTTCGTCATGTAAGCGTGATTGGTTATCCTTTGGTGCAGTGGCGAAGCTAGAGAAAATTTAAAGGGGGTGCACTTACCTTGTGGGTGCATAGACCTATGTCATGGGGGGTGCCAATATGGTGAAAAATTGATTAACATAATTCTTTTTTAAAATTTGGGGGGTGCATAGACACCCCCTAATAATAACATAGCTTCGCCCCTGCTTTGGTGGTTTGCTTGTAATCCTCTCCGTTCTGCACCACAAAAGAGTGACATCCTCGTTGTGTTCTTCAGTTCGTGGTGGCCCGGGCATCCAAAGCCCTGCTGGTGTGTGATCCAGATCTCATTCGGCCTCAACACATTTTTTGACGACTCCGCTGGAGAATTTGCTTCGACTCTACTTTATAGCCAAATCTTCTTCCCCTAGCTCTACTCTTCATTGATTTATCTTCTTTTGCTCTCCATCACCGTTGCATTTGGCCCAAAAGATCGATCGCATCTAGTTCTGACCCCTTGTGATCTCGATAAGTGTCTGAAAGTCAACATATCCATTGGATACTCCAGTGAGTCCTCCGGTGTAGCACTTGACGATCTGGTGCCTTAAATGGATTCCTTTGTAAGAAGCTATGATGCATAGTCTGGGGGTAGCAGCGGAAGATCTGGTGCCCTTACCACCTGCAACTCACCCATGAAACACTTGTCTCTATAAGGTATGGTGGATCTGTCTGGTGACTCTACCGGACGATCTGGTGATGCCCTTTGAGCTTTCCCACTCGCTCAGCCAGCGTACAATGCACCATATGCTCCGGTGCTCACCAAAGGCCTTTATTGGCAATGATATGTGGTCGTTGGGCCATGGCTCAACCTGGCAGCCGCCGCATTATATGATTGTCGTTTTTTGATTGACCTAGCAATGTCCTCGCTATAGTATAAAACCACAGTCCCTTCTTTCTCCTCCCACCCATCCCGACAATCGAACACACCCATCCAAGAGGGGTCTTTTACCATCTCAAAATTCTCATGGACATGATCTCCTTGGTTTAAGGTCGGTATGAAACTCTCAAACTATCACGTGGAGTCTTGATCCAGAAATGTCCCTCATCCTATTACTGCCAGGTTGAGGCACTAACCAGCAGCAATAAGTACCTATCATTGCTGGTTTGCGACCCGGCAGTGATACCCTCATCCCATCACTACTGACTACTACCCTCCGCCAGCTCCGCTGCTTCTAGTTGATCCATGGATCTGGTGTAGTGTGTAGCTATTTTGGTGATCAGAATATTCGGATCTATGGTCGCAAAACTTGATTATCATGTAAACACCAAACAAACAAATTCCAGTAGGTAGGAAGTCGTTTGCCATATATGTTAAGGGCTCTTCGCCACCTTTATCGGCCTCTGTTGTAAGTTTTCAAAACTCCGTTCCTCTTAATGAAAAACGGGTACAATCACGCTTGCGAATTTTTTTTGGTGGTTTGAGGATTGGGAAATTTTGATGTGGTGCATCCAATTTATGTGGAATTGAACATTTCACATTGTAAGTGTCCAAATTTACCACGCACCATTTGTGGTGTCAAACAATCATATCTCTCCATTGCAAAATTTCCCAAAAAAGGGAAATGTGACTTATGAGTTGTTTAATTGCAGATGAATCTTCTGGACTTGATTGGCGCACATGCTACAAAATAATTAAGGGGATTTGCTGTGGTTTACATTACCTTCATGAGCAATGCAGACCTCAAAATAATAATGCTTTCATCGTTCACTTGGACCTAAAACCTGCTAACATATTGCTCAATAAAAATATGGTGCCAAAGCTTGCAGATTTTGGTTTGTCAAAACTCTTATATGATAAGAAAACTCAAACTTGCCCCGGTGGAGGAACACTGTAAGTTACTAAGCTATTAATACTATATTGCTTACAAAATATTTTTTTTCTAGTTTGCTTTAGCTTAACCTTTAAAGTTGATGAAACACTAATGTTGTGATGCAGTGGTTACATGGCACCAGAATACATAAGTGAAGGTAAGATATCAACCAAGGCAGACATATACAGTTTGGGTGTAGTAATCATAGAGATCATAACAGGCTGCAAGCCTGACCTTTCCGATCCTGATATTGAACAAGTAAGAAACTGTTCGTTTGGACATTCAATGTATCTGACGGTCCATTTTAATTATCTTTTTTTGTTTTACCACTGCATAGTATCAAACTTTTGTTACTATTTTCCAGATAATTAACAAATGGAGAAACAGGTCAGCAGAAGAACTATCATCAGTAGATTGCCAACAGATAATAAGTTGTCTTGAAATAGGTAAATGGTGTATGAAACGCGAACGAAATGAAAGGCCGACCACGGGGGAAATTTTCAAGAAGCTTAGATTGGAAAGCATAGGCTGTAGTCTCAACAGTGAAGAAGGGCCCCTTTGCAAAGAAACAAAAATAAGTTATATAATCTGTAGTAAGGTGTGTAGTAGAGCACTGGGTGGAACATATTTATATTTTTCTCTATAATCTGTAGTAATAATTATATCTGCCTTCCAGGAAGACGAAATTATTATGAAGATTAAGGAGCACGTGGAGAAGTTGCGTGAGAAGAGCAGAGAAGTCAGTGACAAGATTGAGCTTGCCAAGGGAAATGGCATGGTAGCAACAAACAAGATCGAAACTTGGCTGGCTAGAGCAGATACCATCCTATCTGACTGGATGGCTGTCTGTGAGTCCAAGCAAATTGGGTTAAACTCGGATACAAGAATTGCAGTTGCACAGCTTTCTCAGCTGCGAGAATGTCTCAGTGATCAACCCAGTGATATTGCACAGGCGCCATCTGTCCTTCATATTGATGCCCACGCTGTTCTACTGCCAAGTCAGTTGCTGTTTGTTGAACAAGCTCGCCAGCACATCATGCAGGATACAGAGGGGGTCATCGGAATATGGGGTCCAGTTGGTGTTGGGAAAACACTCCTGCTCAAGGCGATCAACAATTCATTTGAAACAGGAAACTCCTTGATTCCCAGTTCATCAAACAGAGGGGATCCATTTGACTTCATTATCTACATGATGGCCTTAGAAGACTGTTCGGTGCAAAGTATCCAATCTGAAATTATTCAACGGATCAAAATGCAGGACCGCGATGATTCATTAACCACTCAAGCCACCAGGATATCTAAATTCCTTCAGGATAAAAGTTTTCTTGTTTTGCTAGATGGTCTTCACTACAATCTGAACCTAGCAGCAGTTGGCCTACCACCCCTTGGAAATCAAGGCCAATTGAAGCGAAAAGTTGTGTTCACAACAAGATCACGAAGCTTGTGTGATCAGATGCGTGTGAACAGCACTATAAATGTCCCCGCCCTAAAAATGAATGAAGCACTTCAGCTGTTCCAAGAATGTATTGGTAATGATAGTCTTTATTCTGAACCCCGCATCGGAGCACTTGCAAAAGATCTCGTGGAGCAACTAAGAGCTCTACCATCAGAACTGATAAGAATAGGCAGCGCAATGCGAGGAAAAGGGGAACCAGGACAGTGGCAGAATATCATTAGTGTTGCCAAGGAATTGATGCATATCAAGGATCAAGAAGCATCATTGCTGGTATGTCTTTGTAGTTAACTCAAATTTGGAAACAACATTTTTTGCTAACTTGTATTTGCCACTAGTTAGTAATATTAATTAATGCCTTCCAGGAAGAAGGAATTGTTATTACAAAGCTTAAGCAATGTTTGCAAAACTTGCATGGGAGGAGAAATGATGTCAATCATGAGATTGAGCTTGGAAAGCGAGAGGGCAAGGTAGCAACAAATCAGATCAACAACTGGCTGGCCAGCGTGGATACCAACATCTCTGTTGCGATGGTTATCTGTGAATCTAAGCAAAATGAGTTGAACTGGGATCTCAGTGTGATTGCAGCTGGCGTGCTTCGCCGGCTCCAAAAATGTCTGAGTGGTCAACCCAGCGTTGTTACACTGGAAGCATTGCCACCTTCCGTCCAAGAGATGCCATGTTCATCCACGGAGCAGCAGCCTTCCAGAGTTGAAATATTTGAAGAGGCTATGGAGTATATTAAGGATAGTTCAGTGGGTGTCATTGGAATCTGGGGCTAGGCGGAGTGGGCAAGACCCATCTTCTGACAAAGATCAACAACGCTTTTCTTGGGGACTCGTTATTTGATCATGTTATCTTCGTTACGGCCTCCAAAGAGGGTTCAGTGGAGAAAATCCAAATCGAGATTGGAAAGAAGCTCAAGCTCAAGTTGCTCAAGTTACAGGAAGTCAGTGATGTTAAATCTCGAGCTAACATCATTTTGGACTTCCTGAAAACAAGAAAATTTCTGATACTATTAGATGACGTTTGGAATCGAATTGATCTGGAAGCAGTGGGCATACCACATCCCCTTGGAAGAAGCAAAGTGGTTCTCACAACAAGATCAAAAACGGTGTGTGGTCAAATGGACGTAAGAAAAGAGATCAAAGTGGCATGTTTGCCGGATGATGAGGCCTGGCAGCTATTTCAAGACAAGGTTGGACAGGAGACTCTATCTTCTAGTCCTCATATTGAAGCTCTTGCAAAGGAACTTGTGGAGGAACTGAAGGGCTTGCCATTAGGTTTGATAACTGTCGGAAGGGCAATGTATGGCAAACGTAATCCGAAACAATGGGAATCTGCCATACAACACATGAAAGAGTCATGCTGTGGCGGGGATGATCAGGACCTCCGTATGGAAAATACTGTTTTCAGACGACTCAAGTTCAGTTATGATAGCCTAAGAAATGAAACCTTGAGACAGTGTTTGTTGACTTGCTCACTATGGCCAGAGGATAAAGAGATTTTGACGGGGGACCTGATACGATGCTGGATTGGCTTAGGTCTAGTTGATGAGTGTGATATACATGGTTCCTACAGAAAAGCACATTCTCTAATAGGTGAACTTACAGCTGCATGTTTGTTAGACAGTTATGATACTAGGTTAGATCATGATGTTGGTGTTAAGATGCATGATGTGATCCGTGATATGGCTATTTGGATATCCTGTGGCTGCAGTGACAACAAGGACAAGTGGGTAGTTCGTGCGGGAGTTGGTGCAAATCTTTCTATACGCGCCATTCCTTGGAGCAGAGCCGAATGCATCTCATTAATGTACAGTAAAATCGAGGAGCTCCCTCCGTTTACTGGCTCCACAAATCTCAAGAGGCTATACCTTGGTCGGTGTGGTTTGGATGAGAGCATATTTGGAGCCATTCAGAGTTTTACTGAGCTGACATACCTAGATCTAAGAGAGAACAGAATCGAGGAGATACCTGAAGAGTTATTTGTCTTGGTAAAATTGGAGCATCTGGATTTGTCATGTAACAGACTGCTAAGGACAGTTCCCAAACGCCTTAGAGAACTTACTAAGCTTAAATTCTTATATCTAGCAGGCACAGGCATAAAGAGGATTCCAAAGGAGATCATATCATGTCTTACAGAATTGCAAGTGATTGACCTAATGACAAGAAATTTTTATACGGATTATGATACGTATATAGTAATTCAAGAGTTGTGCACCCTTACAAACTTGAAAGCGGTTGATATTGTCATTGAAGGTCATGATCGATATGAATCACTACTGATGGCTGCTGACATCCCCATTAGGGATTTGACCATATCGGGCTTGCAAGAAACAAACGAGCTCTGCCTGGCAGTAGATACTTTGACCGGTGATACTGCGGGAAGGACGTTAAATAAATTGCACGTTGTGCGTTGTGCAATGGAGAAAATAAGAGTAGGAGACGAACTGAGAAAACCATTTGTTGCTCTCAGTGTGCTCGTGCTCGGAGGTTTGCGTAACCTTACAAATATAATAATGTGGGAGGGAGCATCGTCTTCACAAACTTTGTTCCCAAGGCTCACTCGTTTGTATGTGTATTCCTGCAGCAAACTACAACACCTCTCTTGGGCGTCGTACTTGCCTTGCCTTGAATTTCTTCATGTGTGTGGTTGCCATGCTATGAAGCAGATCTATATGGGCGCAGGACAAGAGAGTTCAAAGACATTCCCTTGCCTCAAATATCTGGATTTATCTTTTAATGGCATGCTGGCCAGCTTGTGCGGTTCTGACGTGACGTTCCCGTGCCTTGAGTCGTTGCTTATTACTAGATGCCGAAAGTTGAAGCGGCTTCCCTTCACAATGCAAATCTTACCACACAAGTTCACTAAACTATACATCGATCGTCGTTGTTGGGATAAATTGGAATGGGAGGATGAAGGTGTCAAGTCTTTCCTGGAACGACGGGTTCGTAAATATTGGTACTCATAAATTGGAATTGGAGGATTATATTAATGGTACGTTCGTGCGGGTTTGACTCGCACCATTGTTGCTTTTGTCTTCGTTTCCCTCGTTATTAGTACATGTCTACCATGTACGGATGTGCCTACCTAACTTATTAGTAGTATTGTGCATGAATGCAGGAGCGTAGGCATGCATGGGCGAAAACACGGCGCCTCGCTATTGCTACCGTTATTTTGTTGATGAATAACCTCTGAAAGAATAGGGCGGAGTACAGAGCCATTTCTTTGGGAGTCACAATTCGGAACTGCTGTTCTACTTTTTTTAATGATGTTTTCTCGATCGTAATAATGCAGTGACGCGTGACAACTATATTTTATTTGTTCCAAAAGAACATATCTGCTTGGACTAAACAGCGCACGCGAATTGGATCCAAAATAATCACTGGATATGTGTCTTGGGCTAAACAGCTTTGGTATGAATAAATTAATTATAAAAAAAACAATGAATATCAAGTCACTTTAAGATGTGTATAATTTTTTTTTCTTTTAGGAGACTCACTAGAGCAGAACTTTTTTATTATAATCAGCAGGCATCCAAACAGGGCCTCGACCTGTTGCTCTCCATGTTGATGTTACATGGACAGACATGTGCTTTGTGTTGTATTGCACTAAACATTTGTGACATGCTATTATGACTCTGTATATATTAGTCCATCAATCTGTGCACGGACAAGTTAGAACACACACTCTCTCTATTTTAAATTATAAGTTATTTTGAATTTTTGAAATATATAGTTTTGATATTATATCTAGACATATGATATATAAACTATGTACATCTAAAAATTAAAATGACTTACAATTTAGAACAGATAAAGTATTTATATCACGAGTTTATTCCAAATCAAGTGCATCTTCGTTAAGCTATAGGGTCTCACAGGGTAGAAACTATATTTGCAATTTGAACACAAATTGGTTTTATTAAGTCATTAGAAACATAATTTGTACGATAATAATTTCACACGAGCACAGAGACCAAGGCACATGTAAACGCGTACCTGCTGAGTTTGGGCTCCCCCCCCCACCCCCCCCCCCCCCCCCCAATAATTCTAGTTGTCCGGACCATGCGTAACTTATCTTTGGGGCCTAAATAAATCCAAAGCCTGCTAGTCTTAAGCAGGGAACCTGCGTCACCTGCTGCATCCGCCCACTGGGGCAGGAGCTTTGCATGGCTCGGCTGTTCACTTGCTCTAGCTGCTTACTGCCCAAGTGACTTCGTCGTTCTATATTGAGGGTTGGCGCCAACGCCGAGTCTCTCACCCATTTCCCCCATAAAAGCAACTGGGTACGACACCAAAGCGATCATACTAGCATCGAAGCACTATATCCCATTCTCAAATTAATAATTACACATCATGCTCGACGTTTCGCAATCGAAAGTTTGATGACACATTTTTCAAGACTTTGGTCAAGTTATGGCCAGCAGCTTCGACAATGACTTCGACATCATCGACAACGTTTTCATCAACTTTCGACGAGAGGCTTTGCCGTTGACTTCAACTTCATCGATAATGTGTTTGTCCATGAGTTCTAGGTCAACAACACATCTTCCGCCTCCACTTCAGCGAGGGGCTTCACCACCAACTTTGATGTCATCAACTTCGTCTTCACCATCATTTTGGAGCAGAGGAATCTCCATCGGCATCGTCGACTTTACCTTTACTGCCAATTGGATCGGGGGTACCTCCATACATGACATTTGTAACATCTACCATGCCTACTACGTTTAATTCAAGCATGCGAAAGGATTCCTCACAAGAGCCAACCAAGAGGGGTTGCGAGGAGCGCATTGGACAAGTAATCCACTCAAAGGCAAAAGCCTTTCCTAGCACTAGTGAGTGAAAGTTTGAAGACATGTTGTGAGCATCTACAATTACCTCGATACGCTATCTACTTTGACTACCTCATTGTCTTCGGTAGAGGCTCAATTATGAAAAGAAGACATAGGGGATCAAGGCCATACAAAGGAGCAAGCCACCAAAGGCCAAGTCATGGAGGTTCGAGCAAAGGTTACCATTGAAGACAAGCCGAAGACTAATAAGAGGCAAAGTAATTAATCCCTAGACTATCTATGTGTATACGAAAGTTGTGTGCTAAGTTTGAGTTGTAACTGGGTCACACTTAGTTGTATTTAGCTATTGTGTCTTGTACTTTCGATCAAAACCGAATAGTTGAGGGGATACTATTGGGGGCGTATTATAGGTTGGCAATGACTTCTATTGTGTTCATAGCCTAATTACATAGCCTAAGCGGCCGGTTGCAAAACAATAGGGCCCATTTATAGCCTGTAATGATTTTTTTGTAAAAATGAACCCCACCAGAAAAAATAATTAAACCTTATCTCCCACCACCCCTATAAAAGGGAGAGAAGGGAGGGGAGGGGGAGAAGGACTCACTTGCCCCCTCATTTATTCTAATCTCTCTCTACTCCCACCATACTACTTTGTACTTGTATTAAATGTCTCATTCATTCTAATCTCTCTCTACTCCCACCATACTACTTTGTACTTGTACTAAATGTCGTTCTGGATAGTGACATGGTCTCCAAAGCTTAACTTTGATCACTTATTTTTTGAAAAAAATATTATTGAAATATAACATATGTATATTTTATGAAAATATTTTTCAAGACAAATCTATTGATATAATTTTTATTTTTTCAAACTCAACAACTTAAAAATCTATTCATGATTTATATTCCCAATGACTCAAACCTTGTTCAAAACGACATCTAATATAAATATGAAGATAGTACATGTTTATCTCTCACTATCTGTCTCAGTCCCAAAGGGTAACAAGGAAGGGGAAAAATCAGTGAGTCATATCTGTCAGTAGCCTGTTTTTTTAGCATTAGTAGAGCCTGATGTTCGCCCTCCACTCCTAGTCTCTCACGAAACTAGCAGCCCTTGTGTCCTCCCAGTGAGTCCTAGAGGCAGCACTAAGCAACCAGGGCCCCTCCCCTTTCCTTTCCCCATCGTCTCACATCAACAGTATGGACATGGGGGTCATGCACGGGCAAGATGATGGCGGCAACAATATAATGGCTCTTGTCCCCTTCTTCAACCGGTTCCGCCAATTCAATGTTGAGCCGGCCTCCGTGTTCACCGACGAGCATGACCTGTCGCCGTGGCTATGTGGGGAGGTCGCGGAGAACATGCTGCACACCGTCGACGCCGCCACCCTCGCCGCCTACACCGGCCTCCTTGTCGCCCTCCACCGTAGGTCCTACTGGATCAAGGCGTCATCTATGGTGGGGCTGTAGCACGCCGTCACGTATTCTCCGGCCGATGTGCAGGAGGAGCTCTGCACACTGCCTGTCTGCGTCTACTTGATACCTACCATGCCACTGGTGGATGCCCAGAGGATCCTCAACTTCATCACCGGTGTCGAAGCTTTGGTGTTGTAGCCCGAGGATGGAGAGGGAGAGGAGGCGGTGGTGGCGGTCTGCGTCTACAACATGGCGTACCTTGAGGCCAAGGTGGCTTCTTTCCACTCCGTCCTGGGGATTGTGGAGCAGATCCGTCAGGCAAGTGAGATGGTAGGGGAGCACAAAGACAAGATCGCTGGTGTGGCGCAGGCCAACGTCGTCCGCGCGCATGAGCTGCGTGCGCAGTACGACGCCGCCAAGCACTAGATGGAGGATGCTAGGACAGTCGCGGAGGCGGAGCGGAACGACTCCACGGCGGTGCTATTTCCTCAGAGGCTCAACATGATGATGCCATTCAGTCGTTTGCTCGTCGCCCAGGAGGTCGCCAAGACCACGACGACGGCTGTTGAGCACCTGGCAGACCTGGTGAAAGGTCCTAAATGGCTAGAGGGGGGTGAATAGCCTAATAAAAGTTCTACAAACCACTAGAGCAAAGGTTAGTATAACACTTAAGCGAAACTTTTTGCTCTAGCTCTACTAGGGATGCAAAGCCACCTATCCAAGCAATTCTAGTTAACTAAGTGCCTACACACAATAGCAAGAACCTAAGGCACTTAGCTCAAGCAAGCTAGAACAACTAACAAGAGAACTAACTAGCAAGCTAACTAGACAAGATAAAGAAGTAAGAACAAGAGAGAAGGTGATTGTTATACCGATGCCTTGTGAAGATAATATACCAATGTGAAGACCAATCACAATAAGATCACCAAGAGTAGCCGGGAGACAAGATTGACACAATGATTTTTCTCCCGAGGTTCACTTGGTTGCCACCAAGCTAGTCCCCGTTGTGTCGACTACTCAAGTGGTGATTCGGTGGCTAATAGGCGATCACAAGCCTAGCCCACTACCCGGGCGCCACAAGAATCTACCCAAATGAGAGCAACTCAATGACATGAGCAATCCACTAGAGTTACCCTTTGGCGCTCTGTCGAGGTGGGTACAAGCCCTCTCATAAGTCGATGAAGCCGGCCGCGAACAATCACCAACACGCGCCGAAGCTTCTTCACAATCGCCAAGTCGTCTAGGTGTTGGCAAACACCAAGAATAACAAGAAATCCTGTGACGATGACAATGACCAAGTGCCATTAAGATGCAATGCAATGATCAAGCACTTGGTTCACTCAAACTCTCAAGAATTAGCAAGCAAAGCAGAGAGAGATGAGTTGGGGGCTTTCTCAAGCAAGAACAAGTATGTCAAATGAATGGGAGGTGCAAGAGAGTGCCCTAGAGGCCGACCAAACCACTTATATAGCTTCCACCACCGAGCTAGCCGTTTGCCTCCATTTTCTCAGCTCACTGGGGAGCTCCGAACGCTCGCAGATAGGGGGTCCGGACCATCGACTGCACGTCCGGACCCTCCTCCAGTTTGAATCCTGCCGTTGGCGCCCTTTCTGGCGCTGACGTGTTGCCTCCGGACGCTGAGCACAGTGCGAGTCCGGACCATCGAAGCCTGCGTCCGGACCCTACATAGAAACTATGCATAGAGCTCCAAGTCTCCGGACGCTCGTCCGGTGTCCAGCGTCCGGACTGCACTTAGCGTCCGGATGCTACACAGAGAGCATCCAGAGAGCTCCACCACTCCGGACGGTTGTCCGTAGTCTTGCGTACGGATCCTCTGACCAGTGAAACCCAAGGCTATGGTGTGCCTCCGGACGCGCCGCCATTGGTCCGGACGGCATCTTGCCAGCGTCCGGAGCTCTTCTGAGTGCCAAACCGAGCTACTTCTTCTTCTCCAAGCTTCCATGTGCTAACACCTTGTTATCTAAACACTTGTTCCCTGTGTTAGCCTTCATATTGAATTATCTTAGATTTTAATTCTATTTTTCATGTTACTTAGGTTCATTTTAGATATGCAATGCAAATGACCTAGTGGCACATGATAACCGCAATCGACACGAGTTTTTCCTTCTTGATAGTACAACTATCTATTCTAAATGTGATCACACTCTCTATAGTGTCTTGATCACTTAACCAAAAATGACCCTATGATATACCTTTGCCTTGAGCCCATTTTGTTTTTCTCTTTCTTCTTTTCCTTAGTCCATGAAGCACTTGATCAATGTTCCATTGTCATCCTTCTAGCTTCATGAGTCAAGGTGGATTACCCTAGCTAGATCATGCACTTAGCACTAGGGTTAGTGCATAGGTTTCATCAATTAACCAAAACCAAACTCGGGATTTCACCTGGACATGCTGATAGCGGAGAGGGAGGCTCAATTGGAGGGCTTTACTAAATGCCTTACATTCAGGGATGTGCTCTGCCAGCTCCTCAGCCTCCTCCTCCTGCCACCGCCGGTGGCCCTGATGGTCATGGCGATCGCAACAATGCCAATTGATGAGCACGCGTCCATTTAATTTCTTCTGTTCTCTTATGTTAGCTTAAAAGAGTTCCTGTCCATTTTAGTCATGTAATAAGTTGTAATCTCGTTGAACATTTTAGTGTCGCGGCTACTTTGTTTGGTTAGACGTTGAATTGCGGTCGGACGGGTGGCAGGAGATCGATCGATGTGCCCTGGCCACACCGTGACCATCAAGTGTCTTGCCCTGCCACGACATCGCGTGTTGCACATGTCAAATGGCGATCTAAGGACAACGGTCGTGGTGGCAGGCTGTTCCGCCTCTAGGCCATGTATCCATCTATCTAAAGCAATGAAAAACTGTCAACCATCATGTTCATCTCCTCCAGTCTGTTCCCGCGCGCTCGCGTGCTCATGGGTTTTGGTTGCCGCAGTCACCGGCGAAAGGGTGCAGGCCTGGTCATTTGGATAACCAAAACCGGTCGGTTCGGTTCCTCGGTTTTATAAAAAAATCGGTTGCCCAGGAATTAGGAACCAATTGGTTACTCTGAAATGTCGGCCTATTCGGTTGGTTGTTTCTGCGGCTGATAAGCCAGCTAATGTTGTTTGTAGTTGTTTTGTTGTGAGAGAAAAACATTGTACTATGACTCATAAGCTTGTTTGATAAGTTCAAGTGAACAAGACGTTAATACGGTCTCGATTAATTAGATTCGGTTTTGGTTAGAATTGAACTAACCGAGCCATCCAAAATTACATACGCACTAAAAACACATACTCAAAATTGAATAGATGAGAAAAAAGAAATATCATCGTCGGTCACTCTTGCTGTCGTGTTGGTCCTGTCGTTGCTCTTGCACACATCCTCATGGGCGTCGGTCAGATGTTGTTGTGCCGGCACTACAAAGGAGCAACCGAGCAACAGACCACGACACAAAGAGGACGCAGCACACTGTCGCATATTCTTCGGCTGGCGTGTAGGAGGAGCTTCGCACACTACCTCTTTGCGTCTACTTGATGCCCACCACGCCACTGGCAGATGCCCAGGGATCCTCAACTTCAGCACTGGTGTCAAAGTTGTGGTGTTGGAGCCCAAGGATGAGGATGGAGATCATCATAGAGAGGCGGTGGTGGCGGTCTGCGTCTACGACATGGCAGACCTTGAGGCCAAGGTGGCTTCTTTCCACGTCATCCTGGGGATTGTAGAGCAGATCTGTCAGGCAAGGGAGATGGTGAGGGAGCACAGGGACAAGATCGCTGATGTAGCGCAAGCCAATGTCTTCCGTGTGCAGGAGTTGCGTGCGCAGTACGACACCGCCAAGCAGCAGATGGAGGATGCCAGGGCAGTCGTGGGTCCGGAGCCGGACGGCTCCACGACGGTGTTATTTCCTCATAGGCTCAACATGATGATGTCGTTCAATAAGGCCACAATGATGGCTGTTGAGCACCTACCCTAGACTAGAGGAGGGGGAGGCTGAGGTGGAGAGATTCATTAAATGCCTTACATTCAGGGGATGTGCTCCTCAGCCTCATGTCGCCGCTTCTGTCGGCGGCGGCGCGGATGGTAATGGAGATCACAACAATGCCAATTGATGCGCGCACGTCCAGTTCTTCCGTTCTCTGTTATGTTTGCTTAAAAGTGTTTGTGTCCATTTGAGTCATGTAATAAGTTCTAATCATGTTGAATATTTTAGTGTCACAACTACTTTGAGACTCTCGACCTCCTTGGTCGCCTCCGAGTAGCGCTCACGGGTTTCTTGGAGTTGGTGGCGCTCATCCTCGGTGGTGTAGGAGGCTGTAGAATCACCGCCGCTGGAGTCGGAACTGGACGGGGAAGACAGAGCACTAGAAGAACCACCCTTGACAGGTCTAGAAGGGTATAGAGGTTCGTCGTCAATAGGACGATTGATCCCATGGAGAACCACATTGAACCAAAGTTAGTAGAAAGATATAAAATCAACCGATGCATCTGAGGGTGCCTACGGGGAGATCCTCGATCGGGACATTGGCGGCTGGGCACTTACCGCGGTCATCACCTCTGGCCATTGGGTTTTCTTGCGGATTCTTGAAAGCAACAAAGGCTACAGTGTAATGTGGTGAAGGGGCAGTTGTGATGAAGAGTCGAAAGGTAAGCCTCAATATATAGGGAGATATTCCCTTTGGAATGTGAAGGGGTTCCCTGAAGGTACACAACAACGAGTAAATTATTGCAGGGGAAATGAAGTGTCTGCCTCTTCAGCTCCCAACAGTGATGAAATATTTTAAGGAGAGTGACCGACTAATGGCGCGACCTTTGGGATTTCCAAGTAAATTTTGGAATAAAACAATTCTATCCCAAAATTGGGAGGACATGTGTTGACACCATATTTTGGCACATCAAAATATGCACGTGTGGGTCCTGAGGACAGACTCAGATAGCCAGTGTATTGGGTGGACCCAAATGATTGACTAAGGAAAGATCGCGGAAGGAAGGGGTTTTACGTCGGTTACCGCAAGATATGCACATCGGGCTTTATTGAAAGGAAAGATTGGAGCCCAAGTTATCTTTTATTTACTTATTTTTCGTTTAGTTGTCGTGTGGGACTAGAACTTATACTATGGTCCATAAATAACAAAGTCAAAGTCATTGTAAAAGATATCTAACAAATCAATATAAAACTCTTTCGGCTCCGGCAAAACCCTTAGGAGTAGAAGTGGAGTATATCTCGGCAAAAACCTCGACGAACAGGGCTGCATCGACTAGACCGACCTCCAGTTTGCTCGTAAGTATAGTCACAGTTCATGTCTCATTTGTACGGCTGCATTGTTTAATCTCGAATAAGCTCGATCTAGGCTAGTTATCGGGTTAGAATCTTTACTTATGTGACTGGATTGCTTCAATCTCACATGAGTAATTGTTCAAGCTAGTTATCATCTCTATTAGATTAGCGATCTAATAGATCTTGTTCGTGCCTCATGGACCTTGTATCGGCTAAATAGTTGATCCATTTGCACTTTTTTCATTGAAAACACTCCAATGTTAGTAAATAAGCTACGTTATCAGGTTAACTGTCATCATGGCTGCATGGAAACACACCTCTGTTGATATTAGTTTTTATTTGATATATTCAAATAATCTGATAGCTTCAATTAATGAATGCTATATGTGTCGCATCTTATCGACAAACACATTGATGAGATCAGCTAATCACATGCTTTATTGATTATATATCATAAATAGTTGTTCAAATCTTACTGTTAGAACTGTCTGGCAACAACCGGTAGGTTCCATAATTTGATAGTTTTTATCCTTGTCAATTACTGGTCAAATTGTCTGGCACACCTCAGGATCGAATCAACCGACTTAGCCCTACCATCTGAGGTTTAGGAGATCCGAATTCTGCTCTGTGACGTTCTCTGCAGAGCCTCACGCGGTGTTGGCGCTGAGACCTATTTTTTAGCGTCAACAGAACCTATCTGCAATCCTTGATGGTACATTACAAGGAATATGGGTACCATCAACTGCGCCGATGCAATCCTAGACATTCAATTGGTATAGAAACATAAATACATAATAATATATTATTAATAAGCTATTTTGATATAAATTAGAGAAGGACTATACCTTAAAATAGGGATCAAACCGAGGGTTGCCTATTTTTTTTGAATTACACAGTACAACACAGACGCTCAACACGTACGCACGCACACTCACCCATATGAATAGACGTACGCAAACCCTACCCCTACGAGCACCTCCGAAGAACCCTACCCCTACGAGCACCTCCGAAGAACCCTACCCCTACGAGCACCTCCGAAGAACTGAGTCGACAGATCTCGAGCTTCACGACCACAGGTGTCTCGCTATCGACGGAGATGCGCCGGTAAATCCTGAAATAATTTCAAGAAACCACAATCTAAAATTCGCTCCCACATCTGAAATTCGCTTACACAGGAAATCGAACTCAATATCTATGGGGTGCCGTTCGAATGACTTAGCCAACCGAACTGTGATTGCCTACCGCTTTTTATGGTATAGATGCCCTCAATCGCTCACACAAAGAGTTGTGTTCGTCTTCAACGGCTAGTTTGGTTTGGTTCGGAGGACTCTCACTCCCGTGTCCGGTCCGTACGAGGCCAATCCGGCACCTGTCTCTCATCTCATCTAAGTGGTGGGCCCAGGCAAGGAATTCATTTACTCAATCCGATCTGATGATGATTGACGAGTAGCACTGTAGCAGTTACTACTACAGTAGTAGTACATTCAAACGGAACACCGAACACGCCTTGGTATATGTTTGATTTCCGTTCGTTTTCCTCATATATAAACCAAATTGATGATACGTGACCATATACATGAGTTGGGTTTTGGAAACGTTATTCACCATAACAAACTCAACGTATATAAGTCTGATTAGTTGCTCGTATTAGCGACTTATGCATTACATTTTACTTGGTAATACAATACAGTACTTTATTTTATTTTATTGGATAGTGCCAATATTTGACTTTGACAAGCCGTCACATTCTTTTCTCAAAATAGGAAGAAAGGCTTATAGTATATCATAAAATCTTTTTTTTTTAAAAATACTAAAATCTTTGTTGCTCTACAACCTCCATAACCAAAGGCCTTCTCTATTCATGGGGAGGGATAAAAACATACTTACTTCTGCAATTGCAAACAAAAGCATACAGTACTAGCTCATCGTCTGTACGTCGTGCCCCGTGCCCACAGGGCGCTTCTCACTGACATCTGGGTCCAAGCAGACGGACAGCACGTGGACCCACTCGCCAGTGGGCCAAGTCACGGGTAGCATGTCCATCCGGGTCAGCCTTTTTTCCCGTCAGAGCTCAGACTTAATTAAAGGCACTCACTACACTCAGCAGCTCAGGCCTCTGTCCTTTCTTCCTTCTCTTCTCTCGCACACTCCACTGCACTGCTCCCCTCTCCCCTTCAAATCCTCCCAAGAGGCAAGACCCAAGAACAAGGAGAGAGAAGCCGCCACCACCTCCGCCGCCGCCTCCGCCATGGACAAGAATGAGGCGAGGAGGAGGAGGAAGAGGAAGAGGAAGGGGAGAAGCACCCTCTACCAGGGAGGACCAGGACCGGCGGGCCTGCGCGCCACCCTCGTCGCCATGGCCTTTGCTCTCTTATGCTCCTCAACGCCCGCCGCCATGGCCCTTACCCCGGACGGTACGTCTGCTTACTGCATTTCCTTCAGCCAGCCAGCCCCGGCGATGCTATTGCTGAGTGCTGACTCACTGTTTCTTGTTTGCGTGCGTGGTTCCAGGCGAGGCGTTGCTGGAGCTGAAGCTGGCCTTCAACGCCACCGTGCAGCGGCTCACCAGCTGGCGGTCCAGTGACCCCAACCCCTGCGGCTGGGAGGGCATCTCCTGCTCCGTCCCCGACCTCAGGGTCCAATCCATGTGCGTTCCTTTTCCTCCTCCTCGCCTCATCTCATCTGCTTATTGCTCTTCCCATTTCTAGCACTTCTTCTGCTGCTGATTCTTTCCCTCTCTCCCATATCCTCTTAACATTTCCCCATTTCATATTTTGTTTTCTTTCTCTCTCGCTCTCTCTTTTTTTATGTTCCTTGCCTCGGTTGTTTGAATCAGATGTCCCCCCAAATGTGTGCTCATGGCTCGGCTACCGACGCCTTCTTCTTGGATTCCTTCCTTGTCCCTGCTTTGCTTTTCTTTTCTTTGCCCCACTGATGAATACTACTGTAACAATAACAATAATGCGCCATGCGCGTGCGTGCTCTTCTCTGTGCAGAAACCTCCCATACATGCAGCTCGGGGCATCATTTCGCCCAGCATCGGTAGGCTCGACAAGCTGCAGAGACTGTAAGCCTTGTCTGAACGATTTCTACGACCAAAATGTTTTTTCTTCACTGTTTCTGTTAGATTTACTAGTATTGGAGTATTTCCCTGAATGAAAAGCCAGACATATCTGTGATATACCAACTGCATTGTCTTTTTCTTTTTGTGTGTTGCCTTGCCTCTGAATGTATTCATGCTGCTGCCTGTTGACGGATGGACCTTTTCCCTTTTCAGAGCTCTGCACCAGAACAGCTTGCACGGCCCAATCCCTGCAGAGATCAAGAACTGCACCGAGCTCAGGGCAATGTATGATACTATACTAGTAGTGTGATTTATTTACTACGTACTCGGTACTAGTATTTGACTACTAGTCCACTGTCGTCGATTTGTTCAGCTAACTCGTCAGAGTGTGTTCAAATGTGTGCTTTTTTTTTTTAACTGTGTGTGTATGTTCAGTTACCTGAGAGCCAACTACCTGCAAGGAGGCATCCCATCAGAGATCGGCGAGCTCGTGCACCTCACAATCTTGTATGGTCCTTCACATTACCATCGCTCATTGCCTGTCTGTGATTTTATAGTGTTATCCTTATGTTTATCTAAAAAATGAGTTCGAATTTCAGGGACCTGTCAAGCAATCTGTTGAGGGGCACAATACCGGCCTCCATTGGAAGCCTCACTCACCTACGCTTTCTGTAAGTTTTTCGTGTGCCATTGCCATCCTCCCTTGTTAGAAACACACAATACTGAATTGCTGATGATGTAAAAGTAAAAAAAAAAAAACTGTTGAGAGGGCACGCACTTACCATGCTTCTCCCAGGAATCTGTCTACTAATTTCTTCTCCGGAGAGATTCCAAATGTTGGTGTCCTCGGAACCTTCAAAAGCAGCTCGTAAGCTCCTTTTGTCCCTTCTTTACCTGCGTGTTCCTTATGATGTTGGATAGCTGTATTTATGCATTTGTTCACGTGATGCAGGTTTGTTGGAAATCTGGAGCTTTGTGGCCTGTCCATCCAGAAAGCTTGCCGTGGAACCCTTGGCTTTCCTGCTGTGCTGCCGCACTCTGATCCGCTCTCTTCAGCTGGCAAGTCTTACGTTTCTATTATATCATAGCGTTGAACTGTTTTTTGAAGATTTTGGTGGACGTGCAATGTGTGTGACTGACTGGTGGAGCTATTTGTTTCTGGTTCAAATAGGTGTTTCTCCAATCAATAATAACAAGACATCGCACTTTCTGAACGGCATCGTGATTGGCTCAATGTCAACCTTGGCTCTTTCCTTGATAGCTGTACTTGGATTCCTATGGGTTTGCTTGCTGTCCAGGAAAAAGAGCATTGGTGGAAACTATGAAAAGATGGACAAGCAAACTGTTCCTGACGGTAATGAATGGACACTATTTCCTACTGTTTCCACAATGCCAATCATAGCCGTTAACCAGTAGCCACTATTTTCATGTGCTGTTATCATTTAGGTGCAAAGCTTGTGACATACCAGTGGAACCTTCCATATTCGTCAAGTGAGATTATTAGAAGGCTGGAGCTGCTTGATGAAGAGGATGTGGTTGGCTGTGGGGGTTTCGGCACGGTGTACAAGATGGTAATGGACGATGGCACATCATTTGCTGTCAAGAGGATTGACCTCAGCCGCGAAAGTCGTGACAGGACCTTCGAGAAGGAGCTCGAGATTCTGGGCAGCATCAGGCACATAAATCTTGTCAATCTGCGAGGCTACTGCCGGCTCTCCACAGCGAAGCTACTCATATATGATTTTGTTGAGCTGGGCAGCTTGGATTGCTACCTTCATGGTAAGGATGTCTACTACATTCTTGCATCTCTTGGCATGATCATGATCACAATTTTTTTGCACCGGTGTAATGCCTTCTTACCTGATGCTTACATGACATGGTGCCTACTGCAGGAGATGAACAAGAGGACCAGCCATTGAACTGGAACGCCCGTATGAAAATCGCCCTTGGATCAGCTCGAGGTCTGGCATATCTGCACCATGATTGCTCGCCTGGGATTGTGCATAGGGACATCAAAGCCAGTAATATCCTGCTGGATAGAAGCTTGGAGCCCGTGTCTCTGATTTTGGGCTTGCAAGGCTGCTTGTAGACAACGCCGCCCATGTAACAACTGTCGTGGCGGGCACCTTTGGGTACCTAGCACCAGGTACATCTCTTATATTGCTAGTTTTGGATGATATCGCTGTGATTTCTATGCTGTGAAAAAAAAAAAACCGTCTAGTAGCTATAAGGTCTGGAACATAAGACTGAAAACACATCTTCTAGGGCAAACCTACCCTACAAGAACAATAACGTGAAAAAGCATGAAGTTAAACAAAATGTTTAGTAGGAAATTGTAATCCGTAGACATGTATTTCAAGTCATAACGTTGAGAAGCTCCAGTTGATGAAACTAAAACTGGTTACTTACTTTGACCTTTGGTGGCAGAGTACTTGCAAAATGGGCATGCTACCGAGAAATCAGACGTGTATAGCTTTGGAGTGCTTTTGCTGGAGCTGGTGACCGGAAAGAGGCCAACCGATTCATGCTTCATCAAGAAGGGACTGAACATTGTTGGCTGGGTAACTAGCAGTGTTCTTTTTTTTTCTTTACCTTTTCTAAAGTAGTAATGAATGAGTAAAGAGTGATGTGAATTTCTCAAAACCCGTTACTGGCTTAACGCATCTGCAGCTGAACACCCTAACTGGGGAGCACCGGCTGGAGGATATCATCGATGAACGGTGCGGTGACGTCGAGGTGGAAGCCGTGGAAGCCATCCTGGACATCGCGGCGATGTGCACCGACGCAGATCCGGGGCAGCGGCCATCGATGAGCGCTGTGATGAAGATGCTGGAGGAGGAGATCCTGTCCCCCTGCATCAGCGAGCTGTGCTACGAGCAGCACCTGGAGCTCTGAGCTGAGAAGCTACTAGTTTAGTAGCTGCTGCTCCAAGCACGTGCTTGATGGATGAGATTGTTGTTGAGTAGGAAGCAAAGTTTTGTAGATACAATGGTGATGATGAACCGTGTAGTGTAGGTGGTTTGTGTGGCTGGCAGGACAGGTGCATATTCTCAGCTTCTTCTTTGTTTTGCTCGGCAGCCTCAGCTCAAGCAAAGTCAAAGTGGTTCTTGGCCGTCATGTTCGCTTGGCTTATCAGCCACCGAATAGTGTTTTTCTCTCACAGAAAAACAGCCAAAAACAGCATCAAAACGCTCAAGCGAACAGATCGAGCTCATGTTGTCGTTGTGTTGTACTTGTACATAGATCGTCTCTCTCCTTTTTGTTCTTTTTGGCCTTTTATTTTCCTCAGTTTTCTTTTGTGGCTGCATTATCTTTTTGCCCGTAATTTTCTGACTGCTGGTTTGTCTAGACTGTTGTGGTTGCGATGCAAATTTGTGGCATGTTTGGAGTATCATCACATATTCACATGTGTCCAAAAAAACAAACACAGAGTTGAGGAGAAAAATGCAGTGCTCTAATCATGGCAGGCCTTTGAAATGAGTATGAGCTATTATCAGAGAAGCAGCAGGTAGCAGGATACCTTGGCCATGTCTGCAGCGGAGCTGGGAGGGAGACAAATAAAATAGTCGTTGAATGAAGGATTGGGTGCTGCTCCAGGCTCCACTCCACAAAACTTGCACAATGCTCCAAGAAAGCAAGGAAGAATAAGAGTGAACAGCATTGAGATCTGAGAATGAAGCCAAGATAACAGCAGAGCAGGACAAGCTTGGTTTCACACGAGGAGCGACCTGTATTTGTACGCAGCTAGCATGGGCTTTTTACATGTGTGCGCATAACTACGCGACGACACATCGATCATCGCGAAATTATTTTGTTAAATAAATAACTATAATATAATAACAATATACTCTCTCCGTCCCTAAATAACTGTCTTTTTCACTTACCGAAAAATAACTTAGTTTAATTTTATATAAAAAAACTATTAATATTTATGATACATAATTAATATCATTAGATAGATATTTTGGTCTATATAAATTTATTTGAAGACATAAATGTTATACATATCATTAGCACGCTTGGTTTATCAGCCACCAAAAGATAAAAATAGCCAAAATCAATATTAGTCGGCTTATCAGTCATCAAAACGGTCAAGTAAACAAGCTGAAAGTTGTGATACGAAAATCCAAAACGACACTTAATAAGGGATGGAAAACGACACTTAACGAGGGATGGAGGGAGTACTCCAGTGTATACATTACACAACGAGTCTAATATAATGATGATATGTTTTTTTCTAGGACCGAGAAGGGCAGTGGTAGTATTAACAGGCAAAGCAAAAGCCTGACGAGGAAGACAGGAACTGCTGCTTTACTGACGATTAACAGGCCCACCCTGTGTCTGTCTCAGACCAATAACGTGCTGCTGCAACTTTTTGCGTAGCAGCGTATCGAATGCCGATCCATCGGGGAGCACGTTAGTTAATATTACAGGGAAATTACAATCGTGATAGTACACTACTTTCAGACGTTTTGTTTATCATCAATCAAAAAGAAAACAGAACTGTCTCTCTATAGGTTAGAATTGCTGAAATGTTTTCCACAGGTTTAAAAATTTTGCAGAGTGATCATGTGCATAAGTGCATTGCTAGAATCTGCTATGGATTCTGTGATCCGCCACAAATCTGAATTCCCCGTCTCTGTTAACAATTCCAGAAAACTGGTGCACCTCAATAAATTGATTAACAATGGACGTTCGTTTCTACGAAGTGATTTCTCTATTGATGATTTCAGAAAACTAAAAAGCGGCCAAGAAATACTAAAGCATTTTTTTTCTAAAACAATCCTAGGACAAGTCATTCTGAAGCCGTGACCTTTTGCTATGAGTGTCTCCTAGGAATATTGTGACCCCTAAATGATTTTGTATTAACCATGAGATAAATGTAGTGAATGTTTGAGCCTATAAATGATTTTTTATTGACAAAATATTAACGAAAATGTTTTTTATCTCGTCGAGCACTACCATTTTGATATAAAGCATGTCTTCGATTAATTTTTTTTTCAAAATTTTGAATCTCCAAAATATTGTTATTCCAAAACAAATGTTTGGGACTCAATATTTTCAGATGGAAAAAATTCTCAACTACACAAAATTGTATATCGTGCTGACAAACACAACTTTGGTATATAATATGTCAATATTCAAAGTCATTTCAAAATTTTAAGTTTTTTAATTTCCATGTCGAAGAACATATAATCAATATTTAGGACTCTAAATAACTTCAAATCATAAACTTGTTGACCACAAATTCATTGATCGTGCTGAGAACAACTTTGTTATACCATGCCCACATCCAAGATTGCTTTGAAGTTTTCAATTTTAAATTTCAGTCCAAGAGCTTAAAACAAACGTTTGAGACTAAATACTTTCAAATTAAAACCTTGTCAACTCTAAATTTCTAGACCACATCGAGCTCTATAGTTTAATTTGGTATAAATTTTATCTTCATGATCTTCATATAAAACAAATTAGGTGTTTTATGGGGTAACTATTTGTAGAGACGTATCTCTTAAGGTGGCACCCTTAAGAAATTTTATGTTCAAAGAGGGCCGCCTTTATAATGGTTGATTATAGAGGCCGTTTATTTAGGATGCTTATCTCAATTAATCAGGACCTGCATTCTAAACTCTTTTTTGACACCTCTGCTCTCCACCATGGCCACTGAACCCTAATATCATCAGAGATCATCACACCCATATCCATGAAGAACCTCTATCCTCTACCGCTCCAATGGGCAAGGGTATCCTCATCATCCACACACCTACTTGCCCCTCTTTACCCCGGAACGCATCGGGTCCGACCAGTCGGACCCGTGCCGGCTGCCGACCAGGGGATCCCACGTCCGACGTCCGAAATAAATTAGCGTGAACGAGCATTAGCGGTGCAGGCCTACAGCAAGCACGGCCCACCCACCTCGTTTCAAGCCGAGGGAGGCCACTATGCGAGCGCCGCTGAGCCAGACTACGCAAATTCCTACTATGTACGAGTAGTTAGTCATCCCTCTAATGTTTATTATTTTTTTTAACTTTTTATGTTTCTTTTTATTTTTTACTTTGTTTCCCTTTTCTTATTTCTATCCTTTCACTCATTTATTTTTATTTTTTATTTTCTATGGTAGTTTATTATTATTCGGTTTTTTATTCTTCTTTATATTTAATCTTTTTCAGTATAATCTAATTAATTGTATATTTAATTCATTTTCCATTACGCGATCATTTTTCTTTTCTTTTGTTTGTTTTTCATTTATGGTACATGCATGTACTGCACATTACGTTCTGAGCAGCTTTTTCCCGTGCGATTGTGTTTATGAGGGATTGACACTTTGCGTTGTACTCGTGACGAGGCCGATTCATTTTTTCTATTTTTTTTTCTTTTCTTTCTTTTCCCGCTGTTAGGTGAGTTCTTTCTTCCTTTCCTTATTAATTAACTTCTTTTTTATTTTTCTATTTTTTTATTTTCTTTCTTTTTCCCGCTGTTAGGTGAGTTCTTTCTTCCTTTCTTTATTAATTAACTTCTTTTTTTTCCACCTTTTTCAGTTTTTGTTGTATTATTTGAATCCATGATTTTTAAATTTTATTATTTCATTTTGTTTTATTTTGATTTATTTTTCTTTCCTCTTATATTTTTTATAATGTATTATGACCTATTTTTTATGAGATGTTCGGTGGTATTTTAGTTAGTATAATCTTTACTATTGACTGGTTGATGGTCAATAGTGTCATGATGTTCTTTCATGTATTTTAGCAGCATTCTCCTTTACTATTTATATGTTTTTTCTTTACATAATTAAAAATTTTGTTTTATTTTCCATTTTCTTGTTTTGTTATTTTTTGTTTTCCTTCCTTTTCTTCTATACATAATTTTATGTTTCACTTTTGTATTTACAGATACACAAGTAACATTCATGTAGTATACATATAATATTTTATGATATACTTTTTAATGTCTCTAAGTGAAAATGTGTTATAGGATATATTTTTTTAATGTTTAGTACTACTTTTTTTTTCTTTTCATTTGACGCTAATTAAATACTTAACTACTTTCTATTATTTTTATTTCACATTTCATGATATATGAGATGTTCATGTAGTATAATATAATTGTCGGGTACAAAGGTAAGGGGTACCCTAAACCTGCGATAAACTAACGCTCAACATAGCAACCATTTTTAAGATAGGATCGGATCAGCCGTTCAAGTCAATGGAGAAGGGCCCATCACGCAAAGGCCTCCCTCACCGGCGACAGCAACCAGTCGTGGGCTGGCCCATTACTGGAAAAACAGACGAACAGGGGTCGAACGAACGACCCCCCGCCTCTACCTCGACTTACGGACATGGGTCGAACGAACGACCCCTCCGCCTCCGCCTCGACCCCTCGAATGACAGACAGGGGGTCGAACGAACGACCCCTGAGAAGGAAGCTCGACTGACTTACCTGTCCCCGCCTAACGCCATGGGCGCCCACTACCACGGTCAAATCCATCAACTCACCGCCCATGCCCTGGACCTCCATCAACTGTGTTGCCGCTGTATCCACGTCGCAGGTACGGACTCCAGAGGCACCCCCTCGAGTCATGAACATGACGGCCCTCGACTGTGTCATCAGGGATACGACAGGGTCACGCTAGCCTCGACCCCCCCTCCCTCGACCGGGGGGCTCGACCACCGTCCCCAACTACTCCGGCATGGGACCCGCCCTATCCGCTCTGTCCCGCTTCAGCTGTGGGACTCGCACCCATCTACAGAAGGTCAACCCTGTTGTGCCATGCTGTACGGCGATGTCCAATCTGCTATCGTCATGCCTTGAGCACCGGAAGGACGGGAAGACCACGCCGCTACAGCGATCGACGTCCCATCGCAAGCATAGAGCACAGACACACTTCCCATACCGCTACAGTTTAGAACTCTGTACTCCCGTGCCTCCCCTTGGTCTATAAAAGGGGACGCTGGGATAGAAGGAAGAGGAGGCCCATTGGTATCGGCTAAGGCATGCGCACTCGTATCGGCATGCGCATTGGCATCGGCACGCGCATTCGCAAACACCATTTCACACCCGACTGCTTGATCAACGTCTCAAGCAGTCAACCGACTCTCCTAGGATAGCCCTGCTAGCGCTAGGCCTCAGCTCATCCTGAGCACTCCCGTGTAAACCTACTTGTACCCCCTGTACGAGCACTTCGGTGCAAGATAATACAATCCATCCTCCCCCGCTGGACGTAGGGCCTTCTTTGCCTGAACCAGGATAAATCTTGTGTTCTTCTTGCATCACGTCTGGGAGAGGGAGCACACAATATACAAATTTACTAGCCGGTGGTCTTGACCCTCTGGGTTCATAACACCGACAATAATGGTATATCCTATATTTTTGTGATGCTTGTATAATGTTAGTGTGATGTTATTCGATGTATATGTGATATTCGATAGCATTTTTTATTTTACTATAATTGATTATTTTTTATATTTCATGATATATTTCATGTTCATGTAGTATACATATATTGTTATGTGATGTATATAGTAATGTTCGCATAGTTTTAATGTGATGTTCTATAATTTATCTGTGATGTTTGATAGTATTTTTTATTTGACTATAATTAATCACTTCACTAATTTTATTATTTATTTATGTTTTTATATCTCATTATGCATGTGACGTTCACGTAGTATAAGTTTGATATTCTATACTACCCTTTTTATGTTCGTGCAGTGTTAATGTGATTTTCGACGATTATCTTTAAGTATATATTCAATATTAGATAAATGTTCGATAATTTTTTTTATCGTAATGTATCCATGTGGAATCTTATTTTGAAGAATTTATTGTAAAAAACATAATAGTGCAATCGGATTTTAATTACAATACTTGATTTAGCTGCTATGACTTTTTTTTTACTTCAAATAAAACATGGAATGTGCTCACGTCATCTATTTTGGAATGCTGTTGCTTTTGGTTGGCTGTGCGGACATGCCGTACATGGAAACAGTCTCTAAAGGCACAAGAAAATGTATTAAATTTGGCCCAATTGCTGAAGCTTGCGGGCAATATAATTAGGGGGTCGGCGGCGTGCTGCTGGCCACCTATGTTATAATTGTTTAATTAGTATTGTGTGATGTTGTTCTAATTTTTTATCAAGATTTTTCTTCTTTGTTACTCTACTTTAATTTAATAGTTTATTCTATTTCTATTTTACTTTTATTTCCTACATTTCATAACATATATGTGATGTTCATATAGCATAACAATGTTATTCTGCATCCTTTAGTGTTCTACACATGATATTTTAACATGTATTTATGATGTTTATGCAGTATACATCTCAATGTCATGTTCAAGTATTATACATGTGATGTTCTATAATGTATTTTGCGATGTTCATACCATATACATGTAATGTTCTCTAATGTTTATTATGGTGTTCTAGGTGATGTTCATGCATTAGATATGATGTTCTTTATAATTTATATGGGATGTTCTATCATGTATTATGTGATGTTCGTGTGGTAGATATGTGATGTTCTATAATATATTTTAGGATGTTCAGTATTATACATGTGTTGTTTTATATTTTGTAATATTCAATATTATAAATTTGATATTCTAAAACTATTCACACAGTATCTATGATATGTTCTATAGACTACATTATATTTAGGTTGTTCAAGTTGTATTCATGTGATGTTTTTTTATTTTTCTTTGTTTTGTCTATTTTTTTATTTTTGTGTTCCACTTATGTTTTATTTAATCTTTATTAACTTATTTTTTTATTTAAGTTGTTTATTGATTTCCACTTATTCTTAGCATATTAATATTTATTTTATATTTCCATTTTTCTTCTTTTTTTGGTATAATTATCTTCCCTTTTTTATTTTCCCTTTTCCTTATTTCCCATATTACATGGTATAAGTATAAGGTGTATATTTGATGCTCTATCGTGTATTTTTTATGTTTATGCACAATAAATAAGATGTTACATATTTATTTTTGAGTATTCATATAATAACCATGAGATGTTAAAAAAATTCAACATTAAATAATCTAGTACAATTTTAATAAAAAAATTTACCACTACCAAAATTATCTATATGATGTATTGGTAAGTATAATTAAAAGAAGACACCTTAAGTTATATATCATCTTGTATTCAAGCTACGTCGTATATTTTCACTTTCACGTGCGCGGCCATGACACCGCTCGCCACGTGGATGAAGCAGCTGAAAAAGCCCACCAATCTTCCAGTCCGATCAGCTCGGACTGAAACACCTCGCCGACCATCAGGCAAAAACTCCCGTATATTGCTAATTCTTTTCTTGAGCCATTTCATTTTTTTATTTTTATATTTTGCCTTTTCTATTTCCTATTTTCCATGGTATGTGTGTGTTTTTCGGGTAGTGTACCTGTGATTCTTTTTCTTAATCTATAAGATGTTACGTGGTGTTTTATTCGTGATCTTATTTTATGAAAATGGAATACATTTTTTTGTTAACTTAGGGTTTGTTTGATACAACTCACAATAGCTTCACGAGCTGTTCTTTTGCCAAACACCTATTTACAAAACAGTTTTAGGTGAAACTATTTTTCTTTCCCTCTCACAAAGATACGAAGTGAGATGAAACTGAAAAAACTAGCTTATCTCATCTCTATTTCTCATCTCTCTCCTATATCCTTGCATAAAGTTATTAGTGAGACTGTTTTGCCAAATATTTTTTTTTCAAAATAGTCCAACTTCACTTAAAAGTGAAACTATTTTACCAAATATTTGTTTTCCAAAATAGTTCAACTTCGCTTAAAAAGTTATTTATAAAACTATTTTTCTAAAAAACAGCTTCACGCTGTGGCAAATAGACCCTTAATAGTCTCATATTTATTTAATAATAAAAAACTACAACTATCATAAACCTTGTATATATTGTAGTGATGTGAGTAGTATCGTCGAATCCTAGTCTGAAGTAGGAATCCTCTCAAGAACTTATTTTTGCATTCATTATTATTTCTCTTATATATATTATATTGAGAATTCTCTTTTCTATTTCTACGTATTCATTCACGTGTTTTTCTCTGGTCACGTAGTCACGTGACTCGCAGCCGAGCAGAAGGCATGTGAAAAGGAAACACGCTTACCCAATAAACTAGCAGAAATCAGCCACGTGAAAACAAAATGTGAACTAGCAGGAATCAGCCCACAGAACAAAATAAATTATGATGATCAGCCGGCTCGCGGGCACCCCTGGTCGGCAGCTAACCGCACCCTCTTTACCCCTACCTTCATCGTCCTACTATCGTCACTATGCTATCATTTTATATGTACTTATATATCATTTTATATGTGCTATATAGTTATATGAATCTTTAATTAAACATTTAGACACCTCAAGCAACGATTTCAAGTGTAGTAGTGCAAACAACTTTATTAGAGTGGCTGGGCGTTTGCCGCTGGATAGCTGTGGCGTGCCGAGGATACACGCGTCGGCGCAATCTCCATCTTTGGAAAATGTTGGAGAAATCTTTCTTGGTTATATTTTAGGAGTTACCTTTTGAAAAGCTGTTAAAGAAATCATTTATTTTTATTTTTGGTGACATGGAAAACTCAAGGATTGTTTGGATTTTTTTTTTTTTTGGAAACTTTGGAAGATGCTCTAATTCGAATCGAACACAGCCTCGATCAAACCATGGATATTCGGTAACTCAATTAGACCAACAAATGCACCTGAATACCCGATCAGCTCGAACTACCACCAGCAAACTAATCTAGCTATACCTCTTTCCTTGGGTACAACACAACGTAAGATGGAAATGGAAGAACTCGCCGCTGCAGCAGGTGCTCCACCGCTGGCCGTCGTCGCCAACTACGGCGCGCTACCCACGCACCTGCTGCGCGAAATCCTGCTCTACCTCCCCGCCGACGAGGTGTGCCGCGTCCGGCTGGTGTGCCGGTCATGGCGGTGGCTGACGTCCGACCCGCTCTTCGCCGCGGAACACGGCTCGCGCCACCCGCGCGCACGTCATCGTCGTGAGTCACCACGTGGGCAACCACGACGACAAGGCCGACGAGTCCGCGCCGTGGACCAACATCATCAAGCGGAGGCGGATCTGGCTTCCGGCGAACCGCCACGTCCTGGGCCGCCTGAGCGTGCACGGCGACCTGCTCTGCGCCTCGCACGGCTGCGGGCTGGCCTGCGTGGTCGACATGGTCACCGGCGCCGTCGTTGCGGACGTGGACTCGGACGAGAACCACGATCACCAGGTGAACACGACGAAGCCCCAGTGCTTCATCGGGCACGTCCCGTCCCGTCCACCGGTGAGTACAAGGTGGTCCGGATCCGTGTGGATCATTCTCGCGTCACGTGCGACGTCGTGACACTGGGCGGCGGCGGTACCTTAAGGTGGAGACGGCGAGCGCAGCCTCCGCCTCCGGTCAGCCGTCTCAGCATTGAGCGTTCGTCTGGCTTCGGGGACATGGCGGTTGTCGCCGGGCTCGCCTACTTCCTGGTGCGCCCAGGCCGACAAGACGAGCTCGGCGTCGTCATTTCCCCAGATAGCATAGCTGTGTTCGACCTGGCGACGGAGGAGTGGAAGCCGGCGACGCTGCAAGGGCCACTGAGCAGCAGCCAAGGAAGAAGCACGGACGAGGAGCCCATGGCCGTTGATCTTTTTTTTAGGAGACGCTTCCAGCTGGCCAGGTTGGGCGAGAGCTTGGTGACGGTATACTGCAACATCGAGGAGTGCTCGACGGAGCTCTGGTTTCTGGAAGACATGGAGGACGAGGACGACGGCACGGCGCCGCGCTGGAGCAGACGGTACACGCTGCGGCGCACGCCGTTCGGGGAGGATGAGCTCTACTTCTCGTCGTCGTCCCTGCAGCTGCAGCTGCAGTACCATTATCCGTTGGCGGTTCTGGACGACGGGAAGATACTGGTGTGGGTGGACAGGACGTCGGCGTTGAGAGCATACGATCCTGAAACATCAAGTGCATGGAGGGATTTGGCCACGTTGAGACAAGGTCGCGTTGTTGGCATGCAGCGTGGTAGCCTTCTGTGCTCAAATCTTGGGGTGGCCTAGCCTTGATTCGTAAGAATTCAGTACTCTAAACAACTTCATCAACTCTAAAATTAACATTATACTGTAATAAATTTTCAGAGTCCCCACGGGTTATAAGATTTATTGTTAACAAAAACAAATGACCTCAAAAGCTAGCATGTCGTATAGTACATGATATTTTTTTTGAAGAACAGTATAGTACATGATTTGATCGATCAAATCTTAAAAACTACTCCCTCCGTTCCAAATTATAAGGACACTCACAATGCAGACTCTATCGTAGAGTCTAAACCTATTAATTACCTCGAATATTGTGAACTTGGAATTTAAATAAGACTTAGAGTCTTGTTTTTTCACCCTCTTTCTTTAATAAATATACTGCCACATCAGCAAAATATCATAAATAAGTGATAATAAATAGTTTTGGACTCTATGATAGAGTCTTGCACTGTGTATCTTAAATTTGACCAAACTTATACAACAATATAATAACATTTATGATGTCAACTAAGTATCGTTAGATTCATTATCAATTATATTTTTATAGTATATCTATTTGATATCATAAATCTTAATAGTTTTTTCTATAATTATTGGTCAAACTTGAGATGCTTTGACTCTTCAAGATTTTTAGAAATACATGATTCACTTTCAGAACATGTATGTGCGATATACTTATGTGCACATCTGTATTGAAAAGTATCAGCAACATCTGTAATATTTTTTCTGATTTCTTGACTTACTCCATTATTTAACAACAGACCGAGCGAAGCGGTGAAGTTTATAGGCTGATCGACTCTTTCACGCGCCATGCTCTTGATGATGTGCGCCATCCCCCACGCCCAGAGCAAACAGCATGAGAGGCACAAATGCTTCTGTTGGCTGTTGCACTGATATATTATACTGTATGTTGACATGCTAATTAAGGACTCCAAGGATGACTTACTGCACCATGGACCCGGGCCATAGTGTACTTCGTCTGTTGCTTTCCCTTCACCATGATCATAACCCTCCATGTCACCGGAACGTGATTCACAAGCCACTGCGACACGTAGTTCATGTTTGTGGTGGATCCAACATCCTTACAAAATAACCGGGAAAGCCTCGGTCTGATATCATCGTGGGGGTAGTCAGGCCTTTGATCTTGCTGAAAAGCTTCTTGTCCTCAAGCTTTATGCTATCAACAATCTCGGGCATATTGTAGATTGCCACTTCTTGGAGGTGTTCCAAGCCACTCAAGTTCTTAAAGATCTTCAAGCTGTCGCAATCGTACATGGTTATGACGGAAAGCATTGGCATGGCCCCTTTGCCTATCACTAGCACCTGTAACATAGACACGTTCTTAAGCTTCAGACTTGCTAGGCTCGGGAACCCGTAGAAGAACAGTTTCATCTCACTGCCACTGTATGAAACATCTGACAGCTCCATCTCAACAAGGCATGGCAGCGTACCAAGCTTGTGCACAAACTGCTGTGACACTTCAGATTTATGCAAATAGAGCATGGTAAGGTTTGGCAGGATGTAGCGGTCACTCTGCAGATCATTAATCCCTTGTAGCTTACCATGCAGGATGAGGGACTGGAGACGGCGCATGCTTGAGGTGGTGAACATGCTAGATGGAAGAAATTCACCTGACAAGTTCAGGTACAAAAGGAATTCCATTTTCCTCAGAGCTGCTGAAAGTGCAGTAGTATGAGCTGCTGATATGCCAGATATAGACAATGATCGGAGATAAATTATATTGTTCAAAGGGCAGTTATTTTCATCCCACAAACTACAAGGCACCACACCGTTGAGTGTCATCAAATTATTCAAGGGAACTGAACAATTGGGCAAAACCATTTTCTCAGCAAGCACATGCCGTAGTGCTTCAATGTCCCAAAACTCATCGACAGCTTTCCCCACATTTGTTTTCCTTACGTCCAACGTCTGGAGATTGTCAAGCTTATAGATGGATGAGGGAAGTTCCTCCAAGTTGCTGTCCCTAATGCCAAGGTACCTCAAATGGATTATGCTCCCGATCTCATCTGGTAGCTTTTGCATCTTAAGACCATTTAGGTCAAGAACTCGTAGGAATCTGGAGCCCTGTAAGAAGTGGAGTCCATGCAATGTGTTTGAGCCAACATTCTCCGAAATGCCACAGGCTCTTGAGCACAGCTCTGCAAGATTGCCCCATAATGACTGAGGCTGCAGCTCTCCAGAGCTTGAGCTACTGTGTTGGTCTTCTGCAAAATCACAGAGAAGAGAACGCAGCTTGGGGAACGCATTAGGTATGTGGACATATGCGTCCACATAGTTTTGTATGGCAAGGCGTCGCACTGCATTTGGATTTACAACATTAGCATGATGGTGGATTTCAAGGAAACTAGAGTCCTGTGCTTCAGACTCCACAAAAGCATGGAGCAGATTGTGGATGGCTACCAGCTTGATGGATCCACCAGCATCCTTCTCCATGACCTGGACTAACCCTCTTGAGACCAATTCTTTTAGATAGTCAAACCCAACATCCTCCAGTGTTTCTGCCTTTTTTGGCATAACAAAACCTTCAGCAATCCACAGACGCACCAAACGATCTGGGTAAAGAATGACATTTTCTGAAACGGACGCAAAGTATAGGAAACATGACTTAAGGTAGTGTGGCAAGTCATCAAAAGCCAAAGACCATATGCTTCTAACTGGTTTTGGATGGCCATTGGACTCGAGTTGTTCGAATAAGACATCCCACTCCACGGGAATCAACTTTGATCGTAATATTCCTGCAAGCACAGTAATTGCCAGTGGTAGACCTGTTGATATATTGTGAACTTTTGCATAGTAGCCCTTGCTCCTAAAAATTTGTGGAGGTTCTATTGTCCCAAAAACTCGTTGACAAAATAATTCCTCTCCATGTTTTTCGTCAAGATAAGGAAGCCTAATGGGAGCTATCTGTGGGTCAACATGATTGATTTCCTTCACATTGAGATGTGTGGTGAGTAAGATCCGGCTTCCATTAGCATTGGTATGTGGCAGCACGGCAAATAATGAGTTCCAGTCACTAATGCTGACTAAACCATCAAGAACAACTAGGTACCTCCTGTTCTCAAGGTTCTGCCGAAGATTGAATTCCATATCGCTGGTTTCTTCATTACCAGGTGCAAATGTAATACTATCATTTTTCTCAGGAGCTTCTGGAACCTGTGAGCTGACCTGCATGTACATAATCTCAACGTAGTCCTGAACCTGATATGTGGTGGAAGACATACCCATGCATGGACCTCAAAGTGTTTTATGATATCTGGGTCGTTGTACAGCTTTTTTGCAAGTGTAGTCTTTCCAATGCCACGCTCCCCCAAAATTGAGATGACAGCCAGGTGAGAAATATCTCCCTCTTTGTTGATGATTAGGTCCTTAAGGATAGCAAATTCACTTTCTCTAGAGCCTATAACATATTTATCCTCGTACCTGCAGAATGTTTCAGTCAGCTTTATTTCAACATTGAATTGACAAGTTTCAGCCATATAGTATGCTTAAAAATTGCAAAGTTTTATACAACAAAATAGGGGACTGACATTCTGTGTTTCTAAAGGGCACATTGCAATGGTACACTAAAAGGTGTAGGACTACGAGGTTGCTACGCTAGCCGGAAAACAAAACTTTTCGACCTCATAAACCAGGGTCTACTGCTAGTTACAGGTTACGAGATTACCACTAGACGCGCAGGTGCAGCGGAAGACGACTTGATGTAGTCGTGCGCGTCGCAGCAGGCAGTGCAGTTGCGTGGTCGTCCGTCTCAACGTCCCCTTCGCGTGGTTCGTCCTTGTGCTCCAGATGCAGCACCTCCGAGGAATCCCACACGTGCAGGGAGGAAGCGTTGCGCCTCCGGACTACTAGGTCCGCGAGGAGCAAAAGGCGCGAGCGTGGGGAGGCGACGGCGGCTGCCTAAAGACGTGGATCCCTTCGCCCCGCGCCCACCCCTTGCTTATATAGGCGTCCTAACGAGCTCCCACTGTGGAGGCCCATTAGAAACCCTAAACCTAGTCTAATTCGGGTCCAACCCGAATTAGGCTTCCAACCCCTTAAGCGTGCGACCCTATGGGCTCACGCATACATAGACATGGCCCAAGTACTCTTACTCGACCAATAGTTGATAGCGGCCTCTAGCAAGACGTGTCAACTCCTATGTATACGCTATGATCATATCAGACGAACCACTATGACCATGTACAAGTTATTCCCTTCGCCACTCGATATATGGTTCAACTCGTGGGTTAACACTTAACCCAAGCATGGCCATGCATTTGTTGATCCAATCACATGAGTGATCCAGTGATATCTCTCTCACGAAGAGAGGGGCAAATTCCATCTTGATTGTCTATGTCTCATAGCATGTTTCTCAACCACCCAAGGACCACCTTTATAACTACCCAATAACGGAGTAGCGTTTGATAGTCTCTAAGTAGATCGTTTCACATCTTGAGTACATACCACAATCTCAGGTCTAAGGACATAACATACATGACATGAATAGAGACTTTCTCTTGTTGGGTCAGTCCAGCCTACATGTCTCACATGTGCCCACATTATTAGTTTGACATCTCTATGTCTATGACTTGTGAAACATAGCCATCAACTAATACATGTGCTGGTCTAATATTCAAGTGTGCTCTTACAAGAATGCCGACCAGGGACTACTATTAGAATAACCATTCAGGTAATTGAGTTCCACAAACAATTCACATAATTGTCAATCAATACTAGTTGTCTATAATGGATATTCAAAGAACACTTTATTAATCATAGATACAATCGGAATATAATCATCTACATGATTAGCTCTAGGGCATATTCCCAACAAAAGGTTCATAATTCTCTGCAGGGACACATCAAAATGTGATCTTAGGCCTCACATTTTTTTATCAAACATGTGGAGCTGTGCATCATTGTACTAACAAAAATAGGGAACGGTGCAAACAAATATCTCACTTGCAAGGGAGAGAGTGAGAAATTAGAACACAACACACAACCTATTAACCCTATGCTATATCAGATTAATCATTAATCACTTGCCACTGAACTTCTAGATGAACGGCCTCGACAACTTGGCTAGGCTGTCCATATGGCTCAAAGACCCTTTGCACCAGCAGAACAACTGGGGCTGTCTAACAGTTATTGATATAATACTTTACATGATGCAGTTGTGTTCTGTGCAGTCTAACACAACAAAGGGATTGGTTATTTGTCCACTCCTAAACATGGTAAAGGGGCCAACACACTCAACTCTTTAGCTCTTCTCACGTCTTGAAAGACTATCACAATCATAACAGTCACCACTACATTCCAAATTCCAATGCTTTAGAGACAGTATATATACAATGAATTAATGGTACCAAATCTAACCACCAGGCCAGTATGTGTTCACCATGCAACATTTTTTTTCAAAGTGATATGCACCTAACTACTGCACTAGTAGAGGAAAATGCACCTTCACAGTTTGATCACCTTAAACCAGAATCACAATATACATGTTGAAATGAAGCGCCAAACGTTTGAATGCTATAACTAGCAGGCAATAGGATGAAAAGATGTTTCCTCGTCGGTTTGGGGAACATAAGATATTTTGCAGCAGTATCTACATATAGCAGTGAGGTGCACACAAAACAAAGGAACAGGGAAACGCAGAAACAGAATAGGGACCAGTTTAAAAGAAATGGCATACTGTAATGCAGGATAATAAAAAAGGGTCAAATTAAAGTACAAAAGAGAAGAAAAAAAATGAAAACTAGATAGTAGTGTACCACTCAGGATCCACTTCAACTGATGATGAACTCCAAATTTCAGAAGGATAACTTTCAATTTGATATGTTTCCTTGTTCTCGTTAAGTTCATCAATCCTTTCATTGATCTTAGATATTTGATTTGACAGACCATGACGTACAAAAATCTGCGCAAATAGACATGTTAATTTGATGAAATGTACTCACAAGTCACAGGGGTCACTAAACCAAACCAAAGCAGCAAATGCCTGGTTTCAAATAAAAACAAGAAACATTCGTAGATCAATACTCCATCAGTTCCAAGAAGTAAGTCATTTTAGTTTTGTCCTAAGTCAAATTTCCTTAATTTTGACCAAATTTATAGAAAAATATAATACCAAACAAATGCACTATCCACATATATTTCATGGAGGATTTAATAAAACTAATTTGGTATAACTTGGGCAAAGTTTGACTGACAAAACTTAAACAACTAACATTTTGGACCAGAGAGAGTACACATTTATGTGCCCAAAAGATTACAAGGTCTTAGCTGAATTCTAGAGCAAAATCTCAGAAAATATAGGTATGTCAAAAAACAGTAGCTGACATCCAATGGACACTAAGCATGTCTGACCATAGAAACTAGCTAGGGATGTTATCCATAGGCTAAAAATCAAAAGTTTGGTCTTGACCATGCAAGTGTTAATTTCAGAACAAAACTCAAGTCCTGGATGAAGTAGACACAGGCGTAATTTGATCAGAGCATAGAATGGACACCAAGAAACATCCCCAACCCATCAATGTTTTCTAATCATATATTTCCCTTTATAGACTCCATGTATATTTTTTCCCCTTTTCTTCATTGATGGGTTTCAAGAAGAATGCACCATAACCATTAGCCAATCATCTAAACATGAATATAGATTAGTACAAGGACATATACGAGATGTCTACATCGATGTGTAATGCCCACGGTGATGGACATCTTTGCCAAGAGCCTAGAGGTTCAGTAATAGAATATGTCTCTGAAACTACTGTCATGCCTTGACTGTTGTCCAGGAATCAGGAGATGCAAAGCTTTGTTTTGTGTCTCTTAATTTCTATCATTATTAGACAAGTTTCGTTGGTGCTGATAAGCGATGTCATGATACGACACCGCAGTGAGTGGAATCGGAATCAGAATGAGCACCTGCGTGGCGAGGGCCTGGACGAGGCTGACGGCGTCACGGTGCCACCCCCACCACCATCTGCGGCGCCGGCGCCACCGGGCCCCGAGGCGGCAAGTCTCGACGCGGAGGTGGAACTCATCGACGGCGTCCTCGACCTCGAAGGCGACCTCCCTGGTCTCGCGCAGCCAGAGCAGGAGCAGCTCGCTTGCGCGGCCGCGGCGCTGGCGGTCGGCCCCGCGGACGAGCGCCTGCAGGTAGGCCAGCTTCCGACGCAGCGCCCGGATCTCGGCGTCCACGCGCAGCAGCGCCGTCGCCTCCTCCGCTGCCAGCTCACCCAGCTTCGCCACCACCCCCGTAACCCCGGCGTCCGCCATGGCTGCCGGCTCCCGCCGGTGCCCGTCTCTGGTGTCTGAAAGACTGAAATGTCAGACTGACAGTGAAGTAAAATTCAGTTGGTAACGATTGAGGATTTTTTTTTTATTTTTAACTTTTTTTAAAAACTAATTTTAAGTTTAACACGGAGTAACTTTATATTTTAAAACTAACCCTTTTGACCGTACCAATTGCCGTGGCGCGGCCAAAACATGCTGCCGCGCCACATGCAGCTACGCGGCACCATCCGCCACGTCGGACGGTGATTTCCACGTGAAAATTCTTGCCGCGCCACCTACCACGGCGCGACAGGTACTATAGCACTTACGCGAACGGAGAAGACCTCTCGACGCTCCCTCTTGCGCTGGCGCGTGCTGAGTCGAGTCGAGGGTCCCCCGTAGATCATGTAGCAGTCGTGAATTTCGGGGAAGCCCCCATTCTTGCCGTCGTCCCCGTCGTGCGGATCCCCCTTCTTGTCGTCTTTCTTGAAGCCGGGAGGGTTGAAGTGCTTTTTAAGCATGCGACAGTCCTCGAGACGGTGGTTGGTCGGTCCCATATGATAGGGGCAGGGCTCTTTCAGCATCTTATCGAAGACGCTCCCGTCGAGAGGGGGCCCTCGAGGCTTCTTCTTGTCCACTGCAGCGACAAGATCGTCGGGCTCGACGTCGGGCTTGACGTCGGGCTCGACATTGCGTCGACCTGGCTGGTTCTTCTTTTTCTTCTTTTTGCCGCCGTTGTCGTTGTCGTTCCTTTTGGGCCTATTGTTCTTCTTGGTCCCGTTGTCCGAGCCCCCGAGCTCGTCCGCCTTGCCCTTCCCCTTGTCTGGAGGTATCTGGAAGAACGCGCCAACGGCTTCCTCGTCGGCTGCGTAGTTGGCGATGATGTCCATGAGCTCGTTGGCGGTCTTGGGGGTGTTCCGTCCCAGCTCCCGCACCAACTCCTTGCAGGTTGTTCCGGCGATGAACACCGTGATTACGTCGTGGTCGGAGATGTGGGTTAGCGTCGTACGCTGCTGTCGGTGTTATGACCCGGGGGTCAAGACCACCAACGAGTAAATTTGTATATCGCGTGCTCCCTCTCTCAGACGTGATGCAAGATGGACACAAGATTTATCCTGGTTCGGGCAAAGAAGGCCCTACGTCCAGCGGGGGAGGATGGCTTGTATTATCTCGCACCCAAAGCGTGCTCGTACAGGGGGGGTACAAGCAGTGTTACACGGAGTCGGCCACCCGAGGGGTCGATCGAGCGTCTGTGTGTGTGGTGTGGTCTAGGGTCCTTGAGAACCAAGGTCGGATTGGAGTCCTCAAAGAGAAACCTGGAAAAAGAAGTCTCTGACCAGAGCCCCCCCTTTTCATCTACCTCGGCGTCCCCCTTTTATAGACCAAGGGGGACACTCGAGGGTACAGGGTCCTAATAGTAGAAGTATGGGCGGCGCATCCACGACACAGTGTTGGTGAAGAGACATCGAGCACTGTGACGGCGTGGTCTTCCCGTCCTTCAGGCGTCCCCGGTCGTGGCATCAGTATCAGTCCCCTGGCCGAAGCGGGACGGGGCAGATGGGACGTCTTCCGTACCGGAGTTGTTGAAGAGGAGGGGGTTGAGCCCTCGGTCGAGGGGGGGGTCGAGCCCCGCATGATTCTGTCACGTTCCCGAAGCCGTCGTCGAGGGTCGCACTGTTCACTTTCCGAGGGCTACTGTAGAAGTCCGTACTTGCGTAGTGGCGGCAGTGGCGGCACAGTCGTCGAGAGTCGGGGACTAGACGGGGAGTTGGCGGATTTGACAGTGGACGCAGGCGCCCATGTCGTCAGGTGGTTTTACTTTTACCCATGCCGGAGTGGTTGGGTCAATCGAGCCCTCGTCCGTCGACGGCGCTTGGAAGGTCGAGGCGTCGACAGGTTGAGGGGGTCGAAGTCGAGGTAGAGGTCGGGGGGTCGTCCGTCCGACCCCTCGTCCGTCGTCGAGGTAGAACCGGGGGGTCGTTCGTCCGACCCCTCGTCCGTCATCGAGGTAGAGCCGGGGGGTCGTTCGTCCGACCCCTCGTCCGTCGTCGAGGTAGAACCGGGGGGTCGTTCGTCCGACCCCTCATCCGTCGTCGAGGTAGAGCCGGGGGGTCGTTCGTCCGACCCCTCGTCCGTCGTCGAGGTAGAACCGGGGGGTCGTTCGTCCGACCCCTCGTCCGTCGTCGAGGTAGAACCGGGGGGTCGTTCGTCCGACCCCTCGTCCGTCGTCGAGGTAGAACCGGGGGGTCGTTCGTCCGACCCCTCGTCCGTCGTCGAGGTAGAGCCGGGGCCAGTGGCTGGTTTCCGCGGTCGACGTAGCGGGGGCCCTCGATTGATGGGCCGTGTCTTACCGAACAGTAGGCTGATCCTTGCCTTAAAAATGGTTGCTATGTTTAGCGTTAATTTATCGAAAGGTTTAGGGTACCCCTTACCTTCGTACCCGACAGTAGCCCCCGAGGCCCCAGAGGAGTGATTTAGAACTCCTCTGGGGGCTATGATACGCGTTTCTCGGGGGGAGCAAGAATTGTTCGGAGGGTTTATCCTTGGACCGCAGGGTTAGTGAGAAATCCGATTCTCCGGGGGGTGCGCGCGAGCGCACCCCGCGGGGTAGCCCCCGAGGCCCCAGAGGAGTGATTTAGAACTCCTCTGGGGGCTAAAATACGTTATGTAGTGGGGTCTTTAAAGGATACCTGGAGACGCGGCACCCTGTCGAGGGGTCGATCCCGTTTCTTTTCCTGCAAAGAGAAGTGTTCGAGGGCGGCTGTCGAACCCTACCGAGGGCCAGCCTTCGCTCCCTCGAGCACCACTGGAGTCAGAGCGCCCCGCCCGAGAGGTCGACTCTGTCTGCCAGGTTACGAGTTTTCGACCCTCTTTCGTCGAGGGGTGCCGTGCGTAGTCGGGCCCTCGAGCCCTAGAATGGCTAGGCCTTTACTACCTCGTGGCGTCCTTCCCACGGATCCTTTCGCTCGGATCGTGGGGTGAAGAGCATCGAGCTATCCTCGTTAGGACGACGAGCCCGAAGTCCTCGGTGAGCTGTTCTCGGGCATGAGTCCATTAGAAATGGTGCCCTGTACGGGTAAAAATCCGAGTGAGAACTCGACCCCGTTCGATAGGGATCGACTAGCGGCCCGGAGGCGTTCTCATTGTTAAGCAAGCCGTATGGCTCGCTAAGCACGACCATATGGACCACCAAGGTGCCAACCCCGTTCGATAGGAGTTGGTGGCTCGATGCCTCCCAGCGTAGGGATCCTTAGGTGTTCCTAGGTATGCCTCGGATATGTCCCAGGGAGTCTCGAGAGTTCGTTCTCGAGCCTCCGGGGGCATCCCTGACTCGTGTACTCGAGGGTGGCTGTCGAACTCCGTTCGTGGAGCCAGCCTTCGCTCCCTCAAGATTTGGGGGTGGACCGGAGTCCGATAACCATGGGTCCTTCCTGACCTCAGGTACTCGAGGGCGGCTGTCGAACCCTATGTAAGGGCCAGCCTTCGCTCCCTCAAGATTTGATGGATGGTTCGTCATCCGACGCTATCCTCAGGAGGAGGAGTCCGACCTTGTGGACCGCCGAGGGGAAAAGCAGGTGGTCGTTGTATTGAACTTGGGGACATACCTGTGTCGGAGCTCTCGAGGGAGGCTATCGAACCCCCGGACGGGCCAGCCTTTATCCCTTCGAGGCCATGTACGATCTGCAGTTGACGACCCGAGGCCCTTATCAGGCCTCGAGTACTCGAGGGGGGCTATCGAGCCCGTTCGTAGGCCGGCCTTTGTCCCCTCGAGATTTTGGGGGCGGACCGAGGTCCTAACCCGAGGTCATTTCTGGCCTCAGGCACTCGAGGGTAGCTGTCGAACCCTCTTTCGAGGGCCAGCTCTTGCTGCCTCAAGATTCCTTACCCTCGAAGGCGACGTTTCCGTCCGCGAGCCTTTTTAGGCGGTGTCCGTTCGGCGCAAAAGTGCGGTTACAGCGTGGAGTGCGGCGCGGAACCCGATGATGGGACGTTACGCCTTATCCTGGAGGGAATACGAGGAAGGAAGTACAGGCGAATTAAATGCGGAGACTCTCTTGCCTGTGCCGGATCCGTCCGTTGGCCTTCCGCGTATAAATAGTGAGGGCGAGGTATCCGGTGCCCTTTATGCGCACTTGCCTTCCCCGCCTCCTTGCCTTCGTCTTCCTCGCCTTCTTCTCTCCGCCTCTGCCTTAGGCGTCCCGCGAGCAGGAAATCTGCGCGAGTGAGAGAGAAAGAGAAAGATAGGGAACGTACCTTCTGCCCCCAAACCCGAGCAACCCACCGTTCCCATGGCCACCTTCCAGCTCTTCGGCGCCGGCGCCTGGCCTCGTTCCTCGGTCCGTCAGTCGTACCTGGAGGGGTTAGTGGAGAGCGGGCTTCTCCGGCCTGTCACCTCGACGGAGAGGCCGGAGTGGATAGCTCCGCCGCCGGACCACGCCGAGCCCAACCCGCCGGAGGGGTACGTGGTGTCACTCGAGGCCTTCCACCGGGCGGGACTGGGGGTTCCACCAGCCGCTTCCTGCGCGCGCTCCTCCACCACTACGAAGTGGAGCTCCAGCACCTCACTCCTAACGGCGTCAGCCAGGCGGCGGTCTTTGCCGCGGTGTGCGAGGGCTATCTGGGGGTCGAGCCCCATTGGGACCTGTGGCTCCACATCTTCAAGGCCAACCTCTTCACCACCTCGATCAGCAAGGGCGTCCGTCGAGAGGTCAGGGCCGGAGGCTGCAGCATCTACGCCAGGCGGCCTGAGCTCTGGCTCCCTGCGAACCCATCCTCGAGCCATTCCGGGTGGCATTCGGGGTGGTTCTACCTGAGGAACGACGACGGTCTGCTCCCAGCGTACACCGGGAGGACACTCAACGCCGAGCCCGAGCGCTGGAGGTACGGCGTTCCGACGGACAAGCAAAAACAGCTCAAGGGCTTGCTGGACGCGCTCAGGCGTCTGAAGGAGAAGGGCCTTACCGCGGAGATCGCTGCATCAGCGTTCCACCGACGGGGGGTTCTGCCGCTGATGGCTCGACCCCTCCGTCTCGACGAGATGGGTCCGGGGGTCGATGTGTCGGGGTGCCGCTTCATCGAGGAGGAGTTGACCCCAGACCGCGTGGCCAGCCGCGTCCGCCGCTTTTTCGCGGGGGGGTTCGCCCTCAAGGATGTCGCGAAGGTCCCCATGAAGCCGGACGAGGGCTTCTACGAGCTGGTAAGATCCTTCCTTTTACTTTAAGTCCTCGCGCCCGCGCCCTCCCGTCCTCTCTGCTTGTTCTCTGACCACCTTGCGTCCCGCAGGGGAATGTGTCCTACAAGCGCTCGCTTCCGCCGGTGCCGGAGGACCGGGCCACGAGGGATGCGAACCGCCTCCGCGCGGAGAAGCAGAAGGCTGACAAGGACAAGAAGAAGGAGAGGAAGACCAAGAAGGCTCTAGAGAAAGAGCAGAGGAAGCAGCGTCGGGCCCAACAGAGGCGGTCGGGCCTCGATGAGGAGCTGTCGCCCTCGGAGGAGGAGGACGAGGAGGAGGATGAGGAGGAGGAGGAGGAGGAGGGCGAGGAGACGGCGCCTGAGCAGGCGGCCGCTACTACCGGTGGTGTTGAAGTTGGGCCACGGGCGGAGCGCCCCGTGGCCTCGCAGGAAGTCGCGCCGCGGCGGACGCGGTCGCAGACGCCGCGGCCCTCGTCGGGGGGTCCATCAAGCGAGCCCCCGACGCCCGCTGCGGCGACCGCCCGGGTGCCGGGCCCGCCGGCGCAGGCGGAGACCGGCAAGAGGGCTAGGGTGGCATCGCTGTCGAAGAGTCGATCGAGCGAGCCCCCGAAGCCCACCGCGTCGAGCGCGCGGGCATCGGACCCGTCGGCGCGGGTGGGGGCCAGCAAGAAGCCGACGGTGGCGCCGCCGGCCCCTGCCCAGGAGAAGGTGGCGAGTGCCGCCTCGACCCCCGCCCCCCAGGCAGTGGCATCCCAGAGCTCGACCAGCCCGGCGGGCGCCGAGCCGAAGCGTCGGGCTCCGAGGGGGTAAGTCGAGTTCGTGGTTGTGCGTTTTTTCCCTTTTCCGTTGGTGAGGACTCGTGCTTATTATCGCGCACGTGCTCCTTTTTCAGGTCGAAGCGCCGGCTGGGGGTTGCGCTCCCCTCCCCTGCTAAGAAGCTAAAGACGGGGGCTGTGGTGCAAGCCGCCGTCGAGGTTGGTCCGGCAGCCCCGCCCCCTTCGACGGTCGCCCCTGAGGCGGCACCAGCAGCCACGACCCCGGAGGTGGCGGCACGGGGGGAGGCACAGGGGGCCTCGGCGGCTACCCAAACGGCAGAGGAGGCAGACCCGCCGGCGGTGGTAGCCGTCGAAGCGACGGTCGCGGAGCCTGCGGCGGCCGTCGGAAGGGGTCGCGTCCGGCGCCCCGGGGGGCGTGGAGCTCCTACCGACATCGGGCGGGGCCCAGGAGATGGAGGTGGTCGAGGCCCAGGTTCCTGCGGCCGAGCGGGAGGTCCCGGCTCACTCGACGGCGGGGCGTTGGCCCGAGGGTCTGGCGGCGTTGGAGGCTCGACTCCAGCTCGAGCGCGTCGAGGGCCCATCCGCGCCGGCTCAGGGTGAGATGCTGATGGAGTCCACCCCCGCCCAAGTGGACGAGATGGTGGCCGAGTTGGCGGACCCGGCGGAACTGGCCATCATCGCGGCTCCCGGGCGGAGCCGGAGGTGGCTCGACCTCCCTCGAGGTTGGGGGGTCGACGTCTCAAGGTAAGTTGCCCTTCGATTTGCTCGAGACGCTGTGGATTCGCTCCGCTGGGTATTATTGACCTTTCGGAGCTCATCGCGCAGGGCCGTCGACGTCCTCGCGAGGTGGCGCCGAGGAGGAAGCCTCGCCCCTCTCCGATTACCCAAGGACGGGGGGACCTGCGCATTGGCGTCACCGGGCCGATGAAGCAGAGGATCGCCGCCCGCAGCGCGGCGTGGGGCCAGGAGGTTCTCGAGGAGGCGGACCCTCGAGACCCCGAGCGACTCTTCCTCACGCTCGACGACCAGTCCGAGCTTCGACGGTGGGAGAACGTCGAGGAGTACCGGGCTTTAATCGAAGCACTCGGTACGTCGCGCTGCGGAGGTCGCCACCGCGGACATACGCGAGGGAATGGAGGTAGGTTCCGTTCTACCTTAGATTGTACTTTGCACTGCATGGTTGCCATTTGTTGACGATCTTCGTCTTTATCCCTGTCAGTCGTTTGGGGGTTTGAGGTCGTACGAGAAGTCCCAGTACATTCTCCGGGTACAGGGGCAGCTCTCGACCCTCCACGCCTCTCTGGAGAAGGCGAGGGGTGAGGCCGCTCGTGCGAAGGCGGAGGTGGCGACTATCCAGAAGGATGCCGAGTCGAGGGTCGCCTACGCGAGGGCCGGCTACGAGGCTGTCCAGAAGGAAGCCCGGGAGGCCTTGTCGTCGGCGCAGGCGAAGCTCGATGATGCCCTTCGGTCGACCATCGCCGTTGGGCAGGAGCGGGATGCTGCCGTCGAGGCCCAGCGCAAGGCCACGGAGGAGGTCGCCCAGCTGAGGGGAGACCTCGACGCCCTCTCCCGCGAGCGCGACGCTCTGGCCGCCACTGAGGAGAAGGCTCAGACCCGCGCGACCTCCTTGGGCATGGTGGCGATGAAGCAGAAGGAGGCCCTCGGGGAGGCATACAAGACCATCGAGGGTCTCGAGGCCCAAGTCAGGGACCAGTCTTCTGATTTTGACGCCGTCCGCCATCAGCTCGAGGAGGCCGAGCAGGCCTACTCCGCCTTGGACGTGCAGGCCCAAGGTGAGTGTTTCGGGTGTTTGCAGGGTCTATCCTGCCTCGACCCCTTTTTCTGCTTTCGGGTTTTGACCGTTATGTGTTTGTTTCGGCAGAGCTCGCGGAGGATAATGCCCGCACCCAGAAGGACCTGGACAATCTTCAGGGCCTGCTGAGCGCCGAGGTGAACCTCAACACGACGCTCTCGGCGGCCATCAACACCTTCTGCGACGACCTCTCGGTCGAGCCGGAGCCGGAGCTCGAGGGGGACACTCGGGGGGAATCCCTGCTGCGCCGCTTCTACGCCATGACGCGGGGGGTGACGGAGAACGTCCGAGCCGCCCTGCATGTGGGGGTGAAGCGGGCCCTCGCGGTCGTCAAACTCCTTCTACGACGTGGATCTCAACCTCGTTGTCGACGGGTTCGCCACCGACCCGGATCTGACCGAGGAGCAGAATGACGCGAGGTGTCAGGAGCTGATGGACCACGCGGAGGTGCCCGGAGGTCAGCTGGCGAAACTCTTCGAGCCCGACGTGATTCCCTCGGCGGATCAGTAGTCGTCGGGAGATGTCGACGGGTGGTCGCGGGCCTGCGAGCCATATCTGGACAAAAAGGTCCATGTAATAGTTAGGCCAATGTACCGACACAATGCCAAGCCCCCGAGGGCTTTTTGTATATAATGTGTTTTGATCGATGTGCACAGAGCTAATTTCATTTTTTCGAGCTTTCCCTGCTTTTCTTTGCCTGGGTCGACGCCTGTGAACTAAGTGTTCGACGCACGCTCTTATCCTTGGAAGGGGGGTGGCGAGTAAGGATACCGTAGCCCTGGGGCGTAGGTGAGTCCCTGACTCAGACGGCACCCTTGACCCCTAGGGAACTCGAGGCGTTTTTACTTAGTTCAGAAGCGTACTAGAGGGAGAGAACGAGAGGGAGAGTCGAGTTTAGAAAAAACGTTCGAGTTTTTCGGAGACCTAGGAGGGGGGTGCCCCCCCTGTTAGCCCCCGAGGGAGGCTCGACTTTGCTGAGGCAAAGTCGAGGCTACCTTAGTGCTGCGGATGGGTTGTCTCGTTACTTCTACTTCTCGGGCTCTCCCTGCTTTTCTTTGCCTGAGTCGACGCTCGTGAACTTAAGTATTCGACGCACGCTCTTATCCCGGGAAGGGGGGTGGCGAGTAGGGATACCGTAGCCCTGGGGCGTAGGTGAGTCCCTGACTCGACGACACCCTCGATCCTTAGGGGGTTCGAGGCGCTTTTACCTAGTTGAGAAGCGTACTCGAGGGAAAGAACGAGGGGGAGGGTCGAGTTTTCGAAAAAACGTTCGAGTTTTTTGGGGACTTAGGAGGGGGATGCCCCCCCTGCCAGCCCCCGAGGGGAGCTCGACTTTGTCCGGGCAAAGTCGAGGCTGCCTTCGGGCTATGAACGAACGTGAAAAGTGTTTCGAGAACATTTTATTCATTCGGGAATTTGTACATAAATGCGGAAATGTACAAGGCCCTGGGGCCTCAGGGATAGAAGCGATGTAGCTGTTGGATGTTCCACGCGTTGGTGAAGAGCTCTCCCTTCTCGTTCTTTAGTTTGTAAGTGCCGGGCTTCAGCACCTCTGCCACGATGAAGGGTCCCTCCCAAGGTGGTGTCAGCTTGTGACGCCCCTTGCTGCTCTGTCGACGGCGCAGAACGAGGTCGCCGACGTTGAGGTCCCTTTTGCGCACGTTCTTGTCGTGGTAGCGTCGTAGCATCTGCTGGTACTGGGCCGACTTGAATAGGGCCATGTCACGAGCTTCCTCGAGCTGGTCGAGGGAGTCCTCTCGGGCTACTATGTTGGCTTGCTCGCTGTAGGCTTTCAGTCGAGGGGACCCGTACTCGAGGTCGGTGGGGAGGACGGCCTCGAACCCATAGACCAAGAAGAACGGGGAGAACCCCGTAGCTCGACTCGGTGTCGTTCGGAGGCTCCATAGCACAGCGGGCAGCTCTTCGACCCATCTCTTTCCATGTCTGTTCAGCCGGTCGAAGATCCTTGGCTTGAGGCCCTGCAAAACCATGCCGTTGGCACGCTCGACCTGACCGTTAGTTCGAGGGTGGGCAACTGCAGACCAATTCACCCTGATGTGGTGATCGTCACAGAAGTCTAGGAACTTTTGGCCGGTGAACTGCGTGCCATTGTCGGTAATGATGATGTTGGGGACCCCGAAGCGGTGGATGATGTCGGTGAAGAATAGCACGGCTTGCCGAGACTGGATATTGGCGATGGGCCGAGCCTCGATCCATTTCGAGAACTTGTCGACAGCCACGAGAAGGTGAGTGTGCCCACCCTTGGTTCTTTTCAGGGGACCGACCATGTCGAGCCCCCATACTGCAAACGGCCAAGTTATGGGTATCATCTGAAGGGCTTGGACGGGTAGGTGAGTCTGCCTGGCGTAGAATTGGCATCCTTGGCAGGATCGAACGAGTTTGGTGGCGTCGTTGACTGCCGTGGGCCAGTAGAAGCCCTGTCGAAAGGCACTTCCTACCAGGGTTCTGGGCGCCGCGTGGTGGCCGCAAGCCCCCGAGTGTAGGTCCCTCAGCAGTGCCCTCCCCTCCTCGAGGGTGAGGCAGCGTTGGAGCACACCCGACGAGCTGCGTCGATATAGCTCGCGGCTGTCCCCGTACAGGACGTAGGTTTTGGCACGTTGAGCTACTCGACGAGCTTCCGTGCGGTCTTCCGGGAGTTCGCCTCGCGTCAGGTACTCGAGGTAGGGCGCGCGCCAATCCGTCGGAAGGTTTGGCACTGTGACGGCCCCGTCGATCTCCATGACCTCTCCCCCGCCCGAGGGGGGATCGGTCGAGGGGGGTGGGTCGACCCCTCGCTCGAGGGCGGGAGCCCCCGAGCCTAGGTCGACGGACGGTGTGTACAGATCCCTCGAGAAGATGTCGGGGGGGACCGTCCCTCGAGTAGACGCAATTTTGGCCAGCTCGTCGGCAGCCTCGTTGTACCGACGGGCTACGTGGTTGAGCTCGAGGCCATAGAACTTGTCCTCGAGCTTTCGAACCTCCTTGTAGTAGGCTTCCATCTCAGGATCGTGGCAGCTCGAGTCTTTCATTACTTGGTCGATCACCAACTGAGAGTCCCCTCGCACGTCGAGGCGTCGGGCCCCGAGCTCGATGGCGATGCGCAGGCCGTTGACGAGGGCCTCGTACTCGGCGACGTTGTTGGAGGCGGGGAAGTGGAGGCGGATGACATATCGCATATGGACCCCTGAGGGTGATACGAATAGCAATCCTGCGCCTGCTCCCGCCTTCATCATTGATCCGTCGAAGTACATGACCCAGAGCTCGCTCTGCACCTGCGCCGGGGGTAGTTGGGTGTCGGTCCATTCGGCGACGAAATCTGCCAGTACCTGAGACTTGATAGCCTTCCGAGGGGCGTAGGAGAGGGTCTCCCCCATGAGCTCGGCGGACCACTTGGCGATCCTTCCCGATGCCTCCCGGTTCTGGATTATCTCCCCGAGGGGGAAAGTTGAAACCACAGTGACCGGATGGCCCAGGAAATAGTGTTTGAGCTTCCGCCGAGTGAGGACGACCGCGTACAACAGCTTCTGGATGTGGGGATACCTTGTCTTGGTCTCGAAAAGGACCTCGCTCACGAAATAGACAGTCCTTTGAACCGGCAGGGCGTGTCCTTTTTCCTCCCTCTCGACTACTATGACCGCGCTAACTACTTGCGTAGTTGCCGCGACATAAAGCAGGAGGGGCTCGGCCGGGCTCGGGGGGACCAAGACCGGGGGCGAGGTGAGCAAGGCCTTGAGCCTCGAGAGGGATTCCTCAGCTTCGGCGGTCCACGCGAAGTGTTCCGTCTTCTTCAGGAGTCGATAAAGGGGCAGGGCCTTTTCTCCGAGCTTCGAGATGAAGCGACTGAGGGCGGCAAGGCACCCAGTAACCCTTTGCACGCTCTTGAGGTCTTTGATCGGGCCCATCCTCGTGATGGCGGTTACCTTCTCGGATTGGCCTCGATGCCGCGTTGGGAAACTATGTACCCTAGGAGCATGCCTCGAGGGACCCCGAAGACACACTTCTCCGGATTTAGTTTTATGCGGTTAGTCCTGAGACACCCAAACGCGGTCTCAAGGTCGCCGACTAGGTTTCTGACGGTTCTGGACTTGACCACGATGTCGTCGACGTAGGCCTCGACGATTGGCCCTATGTGTTTTCCGAAGACGCGGAGCATGCATCGCTGGTAGGTGGCCCCGGCGTTCCGCAAGCCGAAGGGCATTGTGAGGTAGCAAAACATGCCAAAAGGAGTGATAAAATAGGTCGCGAGCTGATCGGACTCCTTCATCTTTATTTGGTGGTAGTCGGAGTACGCATCAAGGAGGCAAAGGGTTTCACATCCCGAAGTGGAGTCTACTATTTGGTCGATGCGAGGTAAAGGAAAAGGAACTTTAGGACATGCTTTATTTAAACTGGTGTAGTCTACACACATCCTATCTTTCCCATTCTTTTTCTTTACAAGCACGGGATTAGCTAACCACTCGGGATGATGTACCTCCTTGATGAATCCGGCCTTCAAAAGCTTGTCGACCTCCTCCCCGATGATCCTGCGCTTCTCCTCGTCGAAGCGGCGCAGGCGTTGCTTCACCGGTTTGGACCCGGCTCGGATGTCTAAGGAGTGCTCGGCAACTTCCCTCGGGATGCCCGGCATGTCCGAGGGACTCCATGCAAACACGTCGGCGTTCGCTCGGAGAAAGTCGACGAGCACGGCTTCCTATTTGGGCTCGAGGGTGGCACTGATCGTCAGCACCTTCCCGTCCTTGAGGCCGGGGTCAAGCGGGATGGTCTTCGTGTCTTCCGCTGGCTTGAAGTTGCCGGCGTGGCGCTTGGGGTCGGGGATCTCTCCAGACAAGTCGTCGAGGGCCGCGAGGATAGCAGAATCCTCACGGGCTTCGGCTTTTTCCACGCACTCGACGTCGCAGTCGTATGCGTGCTCGTAGGAGGTGTCGACGGTGATGACCCCCGAGGGCCCCGGCATCTTGAGCTTGAGGTAGGTATAGTTCGGGACCGCCATGAACTTGGCGTACCCCGGTCTACCGATGATGGCGTGGTAGGTGCCTCGCCATGCGACCACCTCGAAGGTCAGCTCTTCCTTTCGGAAGTTCGAGGGGACGCCGAAACAGACCGGTAGCTTGACGCGGCCGATTGGGAGTGCCTTCTTCCCCGGGACGATTCCGTGGAACCCCCCCGCGCTGGGCAGGAGCATGGTCCTCGGGATCCCCAGGAGGTCGAGGGTCTCGGCGTAGATGATGTTGAGGCTGCTCCCCCCATCCATGAGCACCTTGCTGAGGCGGGTGTTGAGGATGATCGGGTCGACGACGAGCGGGTAAACCCCTACGTTCGGGATGTGCTCGGGGTGGTCGTCCTGATCGAAGGTGATCAGCGTGTGGGACCAGTCGAGGTGCCGTGGGGCCTTGGCCCGAACGGAAAAGACCTCTCGACGCTCCCTCTTGCGTTGGCGCGTGGTGAGGCGGGTCGAGGGTCCCCCGTAGATCATGTAGCAGTCGTGGATCTCGGGGAAGCCTCCCTTTTGAACATCGCCCCTGACTTGGACGTCACAGGGCGGGTCTTCCTTGCCGTCGTCTCTCCTGGGACCAGGAGGGACGAAGTGCCTTCGAAGCATGCGGCAATCCTCGAGGCGGTGGTTGGCCGGCCCCATATGGTAGGGGCAAGGCTCTTTCAGCATTTTGTCGAAGACGCCCCCGTCGGGAGGGGGCCCTCGAGGCTTCCGCTTGTCCGCTGCAGCGACAAGGTCGTCGGGGTCGTCGTCCTGCTCGACGTTTGGCTCGACGACACGCCGGCCCCGTTGGTTCTTCTTCTTCTTCTTCTTCTGGCCGCCGTTGCCGTCGTTGTTCCTCCTGGGCCCCTTGTTTCTCTTGGGCCCATCGTCCGAGCCCCCGGGTTCGTCCGCGTTGCCCTCCTCCTTCGCTGGGGGAATCTGGAAGAATGCGCCAACGGCCTCCTCGCCAGCCGCGTAGTTGGCGATGACGTCCATGAGCTCGTTGGCGGTCTTGGGGATGTTTCGCCCCAGCTCCCGCACCAACTCTTTGCAGGTTGTCCCGGCGATGAATCGCCGTGATGACCTCGTGGTCGGAAATATGAGTCAGTGCGGTACGCTGCTTCGAGAATCGTCGGGTGAAGGCGCGGAGGGTCTCTCCTGGTTTCTGCTTGCAGCCGCGAAGGTCCCAGGAGTTGCCCGGCCGCTCGTAGGTGCCCTTGAAGTTGCCCTCGAAGATCCGAACCAGGTCGGACCAGTCCTGGATCAAGTCCGGGGGTAGTTCCTCGAGCCACCTTCGAGCGGTGTCGGAGAGGAACAATGGGAGTTGTCGGATGATGACGAGGTCATCTTTGGCTCCCCCCAGCTGGCATGCCAGCCTGAAGTCGGCAAGCCAGAGCTCCGGCTTGGTTTCGCCGTTGTATTTGATCAGGCTGGTGGTGGACGGAAGCGTACTGGCAGGGAGGCCCGCCGGATAGTCCTTCCGAAGACTCGAGGCCCCGGTGGCTCCGGAGACCGGCATCGATCTTCGTCGCTGTCGTAGCGCCCGCCTCGGTGAGCGCTGTAGCCTCGAGCCTCGGCGTCGCCGTATCGACGTCGATTGTTCACTCGAGGGGGGAGGTCGTTGACGAGGCGTTCCCGGACTGGTCGTGGCTCGACCTGGCCCTGGGGCGCCTTGTTCTGGTGGACAGAGGCTTCCCGATTTTGTCGAGGGGGCGCTGCTTGCCGCTCAGAGGCAGCCCCTCGACGCCTCGAGGCCGAGCTCTCCGCCTGCTGGACGGCTGAAGTCTGGAGTAGCTCCTGGATTTCCTCCCTAATACGTTGTGCCTGGGGGGTCGATGGCGCCGGCATGTCGCGGAGCAGCATCGCGGCTGCTACGACATTTTGACTGGCGCGGTTGAAGACTCGGGCTTCGGCGTTCCCCTCCTCGACGATCTGCCGGTGGACCTCCCGGGCCCGCTCGCGAGCTCCTCCACCCTGAGGACGCCCTCGATCCCGCTCGAGGGCATGTTCAAGCTGGTGAAGACGCAGGCGCTCTTCCTCGAGCTTGCCGAGGAGCTCTCGGACCTGCGTAACCTGGACGTCGGGGGGTTGATCGGCTCTATCGGGATTTGGGGGGACGACGTCTCGAGGTGGCGTGGCGTTGGCACCCCTCCCTTCTTCGGTGTCCGCTGTGTCGTCGACGTCGTCCTGAAGGACGGTTTGCTCGCCGAGATGGAAGCACTCCCGAGTGGAGTCGTAACCCTCGTCGGGAGAGTCCGAGTCGAAGTCGGCGTGGTAGAAGTGGGGGAAGAGCCTGGCTGTTTCCTCCTCCTCCAGGCGCCGTCGTAACGTGCCCCACGTACGGGGCAGCTCTGGCTCGCCCAGTGAAGGGGTAGTGACGGGATCGATCGTCGCCCACGACGGCGTCCATGGAGACTCGTCGTAGGTACGTACTCGCTGCCCTGCGAAAGCAGAGTAGAGCCCGGCGCTGTTGCGGAGCCCGTACGGGAACGGGTCGCGCGGTGGTGACGGGGTCGTAGGTGTCGGCGAAGCCACGGGAGCCTCCGGGGACGATGACGCAGAAGAGTCGAAGTCCCACTCGGGAAGACGCCTGCCCTCGGCCCACAAGCGTGGGTCAAGCGGACCCCTAGGAGAGGGGGCCGTGTCGCCAGCTGGGACCGAGGGAACGGTATCTGGCACCCCAGAGCTCGCACGACGGCGAGCGCGTCGAAGTCGCTCGCGCCTCCTCCTGATCGCAGGCCAGAGTCGCAAGCGGAGGGGCCGTCGTCTGATCCTAGCTGGCTCCGGTGCAGCGGAACTGCTGACGTCTACGCCACGGGCGGAGGGGAAGACTATGAAGTCGCCCTGGTCCGTAGAAACGAACCCTAGACTGCCGAACCAGATGACGGTGTTGAACGGGAACGGTGGGATGGTGGAATCCATCTGAGAGAGTAGTTCGGAGTTGATCGACACGCGAATCCCCCTACCTGGCGCGCCAACTGTCGGTGTTATGACCCGGGGGTCAAGACCACCAACGAGTAAATTTGTATATCGCGTGCTCCCTCTCTCAGACGTGATGCAAGATGGACACAAGATTTATCCTGGTTCGGGCAAAGAAGGCCCTACGTCCAGCGGGGGAGGATGGCTTGTATTATCTCGCACCCAAAGCGTGCTCGTACAGGGGGGGTACAAGCAGTGTTACACGGAGTCGGCCACCCGAGGGGTCGATCGAGCGTCTGTGTGTGTGGTGTGGTCTAGGGTCCTTGAGAACCAAGGTCGGATTGGAGTCCTCAAAGAGAAACCTGGAAAAAGAAGTCTCTGACCAGAGCCCCCCTTTTCATCTACCTCGGCGTCCCCCTTTTATAGACCAAGGGGGACACTCGAGGGTACAGGGTCCTAATAGTAGAAGTATGGGCGGCGCATCCACGACACAGTGTTGGTGAAGAGACATCGAGCACTGTGACGGCGTGGTCTTCCCGTCCTTCAGGCGTCCCCGGTCGTGGCATCAGTATCAGTCCCCTGGCCGAAGCGGGACGGGGCAGATGGGACGTCTTCCGTACCGGAGTTGTTGAAGAGGAGGGGGTTGAGCCCTCGGTCGAGGGGGGGGTCGAGCCCCGCATGATTCTGTCACGTTCCCGAAGCCGTCGTCGAGGGTCGCACTGTTCACTTTCCGAGGGCTACTGTAGAAGTCCGTACTTGCGTAGTGGCGGCAGTGGCGGCACAGTCGTCGAGAGTCGGGGACTAGACGGGGAGTTGGCGGATTTGACAGTGGACGCAGGCGCCCATGTCGTCAGGTGGTTTTACTTTTACCCATGCCGGAGTGGTTGGGTCAATCGAGCCCTCGTCCGTCGACGGCGCTTGGAAGGTCGAGGCGTCGACAGGTTGAGGGGGTCGAAGTCGAGGTAGAGGTCGGGGGGTCGTCCGTCCGACCCCTCGTCCGTCGTCGAGGTAGAACCGGGGGGTCGTTCGTCCGACCCCTCGTCCGTCGTCGAGGTAGAGCCGGGGGGTCGTTCGTCCGACCCTCGTCCGACTCCTCGTCCGTCGTCGAGGTAGAACCGGGGGGTCGTTCGTCCGAACCCTCGTCCGTCGTCGAGGTAGAGCCGGGGGGTCGTTCGTCCGACCCCTCGTCCGTCGTCGAGGTAGAGCCGGGGGGTCGTTCGTCCGACCCCTCGTCCGTCGTCGAGGTAGAACCGGGGGGTCGTTCGTCCGACCCCTCGTCCGTCGTCGAGGTAGAACCGGGGGGTCGTTCGTCCGACCCCTCGTCCGACTCCTCGTCCGTCGTCGAGGTAGAACCGGGGGGTCGTTCATCCGACCCCTCGTCCGTCGTCGAGGTAGAGCCGGGGCCAGTGGCTGGTTTCCGCGGTCGGCGTAGCGGGGGCCCTCGATTGATGGGCCGTGTCTTACCGAACAGTAGGCTGATCCTTGCCTTAAAAATGGTTGCTATGTTTAGCGTTAATTTATCGAAAGGTTTAGGGTACCCCTTACCTTCGTACCCGACAGCTGCCTCGAAAACCGACGGGTGAAGGTGCGAAGGGTCTCCCCTTGCTTCTGCTTGCAGCTACGGAGATCCCAGGAGTTGTCTAGCCGCTCGTAGGTGCCTTTGAAGTTTCCCTCGAAGATCCTGACCAGGTCGGGCCAATCTTGGATCAAGTCCGGGGGTAGCTCCTCGAGCCATCTATGAGCGGTGTCGGAGAGGAAGAGTGGGAGTTGCCGAATGATGACGTGGTCATTGTCGGCTCCTCCTAGCTGACACGCCAGCCTGAAATCAGCAAGCCAAAGCTCTGGCTTGGTTTCGCCGTTATACTTGACCAGGATGGTGGGTGGACGGAAGCGGACAGGCAAGGCGGTTCTCCGGATGGTTCTACCGAAGACTCAGGGCCCCGGTGGCTCCGGAGATCGACATCGATCTTCGTCGTTGTCGTAGCGCCCACCTCGATGAGCGCTGTAACCTCGAGCCTCGGCGTCGCCGTACCGGCGTCGATTGTTCTCTCGTGGTGGTCGATCGTCGATGATGCGGTCCCGGACTGGTCGTCGCTCTACTCGGCCCTGGGGCGCTTTGTCCTGGTGGACGGATACCTCTTGATTTTGTCGAGGGGGTATTTCCTTGACGCTCAGAGGCAGCTCCTCGGCGCCTCGAGGTCGAGCTCTCCGCCTGCTGCACGACCGTAGTTTGGAGAAGCCCATGGATTTCATTCCTGATGCGCCGTGCTTGGGGTATCGATGGCGCCGGCATGTCGCGAAGCAGCATTGCGGCCGCAGCGACATTTGGCTGGCGCGGTTGTAGACGCGGGGTTCGTTTGCCCCCTCCTCGACGATTTGTCGATGGACTTCCCGGCCCCGCTCGCGAGCTTGTCCACCCTGTGGGCGCCAGCGATCTCGCTCAAGGGCGTGCTCGAGCTGCTGAAGTCGTAGGCGCTCCTCCTCCAGCTTGCTGAGCAGCTCTCGGACTTGCGTGATCTGGACGTCCGGAGGTGGATCGGCTCTGTCAGGACTCGGGGGGTCGGCGTCTCGTACTGGTGTGGCGTTGCCCCCTCCTCCTTCATCTGTGGCCGCGGTGTCGTCGACGTCGTCCTAGGGGTCAGCCTGACCGTCGAGGTGGAAGCATTCCCGGGTGGGATCGTAATCCTCGTCGGGAGAGTCCGAGTCGGGTCGCCGTGGTAGAAGTGGGGGAAAGATCCCCTGCGCTCCTCCGCCAGGCGTCGCCGCAACATGGCCTAGGTCGGGGCTCGTCTTGGCTCCGGGCGCTCGTCCGGTGGAGGGGTGGTGACGAGGTTGATCGTCACACGCGACGGGGTACCTGGAGACCCGCAACGTGTCTGTATCTGCAATCCTGCGAGGGTAGAACAGAGTCTGGCGCTGTTGTAGAGCCCGTGTGGGAACGGGTTATGCGGTGGTGGCGGGGTCGAGTGTGTCGGAGAGGCCATGGGGACCCCCTGGGATGACGATATGGCAGGGCAAAAGTCACGCCCAGAGAGGTGCTCGCCCCCGACCCGCAAGCATGGGTCAAACAGACTCCCGAGGGGAGGGACTATGTCGCCAGATGAGGCCGGGGAAACGGCATCCGACGTCTCGGAATCCGCGCGGTGACGAGTGCGTCGGAGTCGCTCGCGCCTCCTCCTGATCACAGGCCAAAGGCGCAAGCGGAGGGACCGTCGCCTGATCCTCCTTGGCCCCGGCGTATCGGAGCTGCTGCCGTCCATGCCACGAGCAGAGAGAAGGACTATGTAGTGGCCCTGGCCCGTGGATATGAACTCTAGACTGCCGAACCAGACGATGGTGGCGAATGGAAGTGATGGGATCGTGGAATCCATCTGAGAGAGTAGTTCGGAGTTGATCGACACGCAAAGCCTCCCTATCTGGCGCGCCAACTGTCGGTGTTATGACCCAGGGGTCAAGACCACCGGCTAGTAAATTTGTATATTGCGTGCTCCCTCTCCCAGATGTGATGCAAGAAGGACACAAGATTTATCCTGGTTCGGGCAAAGAAGGCCCTACATCCAGCTGGGGAGGATAGATTGTATTATCTTGCACCGAAGTGCTCGTACAGGGGGGGTACAAGCAGGTTTACACGGGGTGTGCTCAGGATGAGCTGAGGCCTAGGGCTAGCAGAGCTATCCTAGGCGGTCGGTTGGTTGCTTGAGAGGTCGATCAAGCAACGGGGTGTGTGGAGTGTGAGGATCAGAGCCGATGTCTGAGTGAGAAGTGTCCGAGCGAATGTGGGTTTATGGCAGAGTTGCCCCCAAAAAAATCCTCTTCTTCTATCTCAGCGTCCCCCTTTTATAGACCAAGGGGAGGCCCGAGGGTACAGGGTCCTAAACTGTTGTAGCGTGGGAGGCGTGTCTGCGGCATAGTGTTGGCGAAGGGACGTCGATCACTGTGGCGGCGTGGCCTTCCCGTCCTTCCGATGCTCTGGGGCATGGTGACAGTAGACTAGACGTTGCTGCACGTCGCGGCACAGTAGGGTCGACCTTCCGCAGACGGACGCGAGTCCCATAGTTGAAGCGGGACGGGTCGGATGGGACGGACCCCATACCGGACCGGAGTGGTTGGAGGTAGGGGTCGAGCCCCCGGTCGAGGGGAGGGGTCGAGACCTGGGTGGCCTTGTCGTATCCCTGAAGACGTCGTCGAGGGCCGTCCTGTTCACGTCTCGAGGGGTGCCCCGGAGTCCGTACCCGCGACGTGGTTACAGCGGCAGCACAATTGACGGAGATCCGGGATATGGCGGTGAGCTGATGGATTTGACTACGGTCGTGGGCGCCCATGGCGTTAGGCGGGTTCCCTTTAACCCGTACCGGGGGCAGGTGGGCTGATCGAGCTTCCCGTACGGGGGTCGTTCGTTCGCCCCCTTTCCGTCAGTTAGAGTAGAGGCGGAGGCGAAGGGGTTGTTCGTTCGACCCCTGGTCCGTCATTCGGCGTCGAGGTAGAGGCGGAGGGGTCGTTCGTTCGACCCCTGGTCCGTCATTCGGCGTCGAGGTAGAGGCGGAGGGGTCATTCGTTCGACCCCTGGTCCATCATTCGGCGTCGAGGTAGAGGCGTAGGGGTCGTTCGTTCGACCCCTGGTCCGTCATTCGGCGTCGAGGTAGAGGCGGAGGGGTCGTTCGTTCGACCCCTGGTTCGTCATCTTTCCAGAAGCAGGCCGGCCCACGACTGGTCGCTATCGTCGGTGCAGGGGGCCTTCGTGCAATGGGCCCTTCTTTGCTGACTTGAGCGGTTGGTTGGTTCCTGTCTTAAAAATGGTTGTTATGTTAAGCGTTAAATTATCGAAGGATTTAGGATACCCCTTACCTTTGTACCCGACAACACTTAAAGATCTTTCCGATGATACTAATTACTTAGCATAATTATTTATATATTTTAATATATAATTACCGGTATTTTGAAAATGTTGACTTTTGAGGAAGCGAGAATGACATCTATTCAGGGACGGAGGGAGTAACATAACAACATCAACTTATATACTAGTTGCAGCTTGTAGCCTCCCAAATGCCAATGGGAAAAAAAACACCCATGGCATTGTAAAGTGACAGGTTGCTTAAGCTAATGCACAATTAAGGAGACTATTGTAAACAAGCAAACAAGACACATGCATGTACAACTTTTCTTGGTCTAAGTTCAAAAAAAATCACGATCGTATCTAAGCATGTTTTTTTATTATAAGAGAAAGAAAGTTAATGATGTAGCAACGAGAAAACACTAACAACAATTATAGATCACCAAGACAATGGGTAAGCAACCTGGAACAAAAACAAAGCAACTATAAAAGGAAAAAAAGGTTTTCCACTCACTATCCATATGCATGCACTGTCACGCATCTATGTATTTCCCACCAAGCACAAACTTTTGAACTAACTGTGGTTTTTTTTCCTGATATAATTAGTTAATTACATTGTTATCCTTCTAGCAAGCATAATGTTGCTCAAAAGTAATCTATAGTGATTAAAATAATATCTAACAACTAATTAAAATGTTATGAGATCAGTCTATAAATTAGTCTATAGAAAAATATCCATAAACTTATGGCTTATATCCATATAAAATAAAAAAATAATACTTTTCTTACTTCTCCATCTCTCTCTTGATTTTGTATATGATTCGAGATGGAGAATGTTTTTATCTCATATGGGACCTAAAGTATAGACTAGTTGTTGGATGAAATATTGTGACAACAACAATAGTTATACACTAATAATATAAAAGTTTGCTTATATAATAATATAAAAGTTTGCTTATATAGACTGCGGACTCAGTACCTGATTCCATATGTGTATATGGTTGCTCTTAGAACAGAGCACGCAGTGTGCTGCGACTGCGACAGACCCAGCTTGGCTACTTGACGACAACAGCCACAGCGATGGCGGCGTTCGCGGCGAAGGTGCTACGAGGGCGGTGGTTCATGGCGTACGGCTCCTTCCTCATCTTGTCCACCGCCGGCGCCACCTACACCTTCGCCATCTACTCCAAGGACATCAAGTCGACGCTGGACTACACGCAGGAGCAGCTCAACACCGTGGGATTCTTCAAGGACATGGGCGGCAACATCGGCATCCACGCGGGGCTCATCGGCGAGCTCGCCCCACCATGGCTCGTCCTCGCCATCGGCGCCACCATGAGCCTCGGCGGCTACCTCATGCTCTACCTCTCCGTCACAGGCCGCGTCCGCCCCGCCCCGCCGCTCTGGCTCGTCTGCCTCTACATCGCCGTCGGCGCCAACTCCCAGATCTTCGCCAACACCGGCGCGCTCGCCACCTGCGTCAAGAACTTCCCTGAGAGCCGCGGCGTCGTGCTCGGCCTCCTCAAAGGCTTCGTCGGCCTCAGCGGCGCCATCTACACCCAGCTCTACCTCGCCTTCTACGGCGGCGGCGGTGACACCAGGCCGCTCATCCTCCTCGTCGGCTGGCTCCCCGCCGCCGTCTCCGTCGTCTTCCTCGCCAGCATCCGGATCATACCCGCGCCGCCAAGGTCTCCCGTTGCTGCACGCCGGGAGTACCGCGCCTTCTGCGCCTTCCTCTACGTGTCGCTCGCGCTCGCCGCCTACCTCCTCGTCGCCATCGTCCTCCAAAAACGGTTCCAGTTCACACGGGCAGAATACGCCGCCAGCGCCGCCGTCGTCGTGTTCTTGATGCTGCTGCTCCCGATCGGAATCGTCGTACGCGAGGAGGCGGCGCTGTTCAAGTCCAACGTCAGCAGCACGTCAGCAGCTGCAGAGCAGCAAACTACAGCCAAGCCGGCTCTGCCCGCGTCCACGACGACGACACAGCCACCAGCAGCACCAGCGACGGTGGCGGGGCGCCAAAGGTTGCTGCTTTCGCTGCTACGGCCGCCGGCGCGCGGCGAGGACCACACGATCCTGCAGGCGTTGGTGAGCGTGGACATGCTGCTGCTGTTCACGGCGTCGTTGTTCGGCATGGGCGGCATGCTGACGGCGACCGACAACATGGGGCAGATCGCCGAATCGCTGGGGTACCCACGGCGGAGCGCCGCCACCTTCGTCTCCCTCGTCAGCATCTGGAACTACCTCGGCCGCGTCGCCGCAGGATTCGCGTCGGAGGCGCTTGTGTCCCGGCACCGTCTCCCGCGGCCGCTGATCCTCGCCGGCGTGCTCCTGCTCAGCGTGCTTGGCCACCTGCTGATCGCGTCCGGCGTGCCCGGGACGCTGTACGTGGCGTCGGTGGTGATCGGGTTCTGCTTGGGCGCCGGCCAGCCGCTCATCCTCGCCGTCGTTTCGGAGCTGTTCGGGCTCAGGTACTACTCCACCATGTGCAACTTATGCGGCACCACCACCCCGCTGGGGACGTACGTCCTCAACGTCCGCGTCGCCGGCCGCATGTACGACCGGGAGGCGGCGCGGCAGCAGGGCACGGCGGCCCCGGCGGGGCAAGGGGTCACGTGCATTGGCGTCCGGTGCTATAGGGAGTCCTTCTTGGTCATCACGGCTGTCACGGTAGCCGTGACGGTGGTGACGCTGGCCCTCGCATGGCGGACTCGGGAGTTCTACGCGGGAGACATCTATGCCAAGTTCAAGGCGGGAACAGCTTCTAGTAGTAGTGGTGGTGGTGGTGCCAATGCCATTGCTGGTGAAGACAAGGTGGAAGTAGAACCCAAGGAATAATTTTCAGGTTTTGGTAAGGTTGAACAAGTTATTATTAGAATTGTTTTTTCACAAACATGTCATATTGACACATATTTTATTAACAAAGAATATAAGTGGATTACACAACGTAACTACACCATGTAGTGCTGATTACAAAATGAACAGAGGTATTAGTTAGCAACCTAGACTGACCCAAAACAAAAAGAGAAAGAAAAGGTGTTGAGACAAAACCTAACCGACTGGATCCACGTAAGGAAGATTATGTCCACGCAACACTGGCCAACACATAGATGAAGTCGTGGTCGCAAAACATGCACCAAGAAAAGACGAACGACCATCAAACAGTTTGGCGGTGAAGCATCCACCAGAGCAAGGTGACAAAGTTGAAGCGACAAAGTATCCGCCTAAGCAGCAACAATGACAAAGCATTCGCCAAAGAAGAGTAATAGCAGCAAAGTATCTAGTGTGAAGAACCAAATGACTATGACAACACCAAGCAGACCATTGTGAATAGGAGCTGGAAGCACATACATGGACAACATAGTTTGAACAATGAGATATACAAATGCATTCAAACGAACCCTTCAAGAATGATATTGACATCAGCAAGTGCCAACAACGTTGGGAGAAGCACACAAGTAGGACTTCAGTCCCAAAGCCTACCTTATTTGTTGCCCCCCATCGACTCGCAATGAATAGAGACTCGATGCCTAAAAAAAGGTAGATGGTGCGGGCCAGGTCATCGGTGAACAAAAACCGGACAGGGTTTTCTGTAATAGTAGAATAAGTTATAACAAAATAAATAATATTTGTACAAAAAGATAAATAAGACAAATAGTCAAACAAGAAATTTATAAGTAAAAAATGTCACTTATTTTGGTACGGAGGTAGAATAATCCAAATCTAACCGATGGGTAGTCGATGCTCTATTGCGAATGTGCCGTTGTATAGAGAGATATGGATCCTTAATGTTGGATCCAAACATACCTATGAAGTAATGTTTGTGTTTTATTAAAGAAACATTTTGCTAGTTCAACTCTTTGATTTTTCAAGTTGTAATTGTAAAGGCACCTACTCCGTAGATGCCAAAAACCCCACATTAAAAGTAGGTCAACCAGTGCATACATAAAGTTCAGTAATCATGTTAAAGCCGAAAAGTTAACCCCTTTTTTTCTCCACATGTCCTGCCATTTGTACCCACGCCCTTTCATGGTGACCACTCAATGTCAGTTGTCCTCACATTCATATAATCATTTTTTGTACGATTTTATTTGAACTTTGGTGCTTGAAAATGGCCCATGCACAGCTAGCGCCTCTTGAAAAATTCCACTTGTTTTCTGCTCCACCATGTTGACCATGCATCCCTTCAACATAAGGTGTTGTCCTCATATGAGTCATGAGATGAACAGCAACAGCTCATGTTTTGATCTCCACCAGTACCCACCCCAAATCTCATACAGTAATTAATTTAACAAACTACATACTACTGTTCTATTCGCACTCCAAAATCAACCATCGGTAGTGTCAATCAAACAACCAAGTAACTGCCAAGCAACAAGACAACTAAAAATCCAATCTTAAGGCTTTAGCCAAATCCAAACTACCAGTGTCACTGTGGATTCAGTCTGCAGTTAACTAGCGTGTGTGTTTGTCGCGTAGCGCAGTCGCTCAACTCGGCATGTCACGGGCGTCGCGTCTTGGACTGCTCCTTGGACGGACGCGACGACGACGACGGAATCCACCTTAGCGGGATCCCGCCGCCGCCGCCGAGGCATCCTCGTCCTCTCCGACGCGGACGCGGTTGCCATTGTCATCACTCGGTCCCGTGGCATTCTCCCCCTCCTTGAACCTCGCGTAGATGTCCCCCGCGTAGAACGTCCGCGTCCTCCACGCGAGCGCCAGCGCCACAACCGCGGCGGCCACGGTGACCGCGGCGACGATGAGAAACGACTCCCTGTAGCAGCTCCTGCCGACGCACGTGACGGCGCCGCCGGCCTTCCCGGTGACTCCCCCGCCGCCCTGGCCCTGCCGCGCGGCCTCGCGGTCGTACATCCGGCCAGCGACACGGACGTTGAGGATGTACGACCCGACGGGGCTAGCGACGTTACCGACGTTGTAGAGCGTGGAGTAGTACCGAAGACCGAAAAGCTCAGAGATGATGGCGAGGATCATCGGGTACGATGCGCCGAAGCAGAACCCGACGAGCACCGACGCGACGTACAGCGACCCTGGCACGCTGCCGAACGCGATCAGCAGGTGGCCTGGGACCGTGAGCAGAAGCACGCCGGCCACCAGCAGCGGCCGCGGGATGCGGTGCCGCGACAGCAGCGCCTCCGAGGCGAACCCCGCCGTGACGCGCCCCAGGTAGTTCCAGATGCTGATGAGGGACACGAACGTCGCCACGCTCCGCTGCGGGTAGCCCAGTGACTCGCCGATCTGACCCATGTTGTCGATCGCCGTCAGCGTGCCTCCTACCCCGAACACCGTCGCCGTGAATAGCAGCAGCATGTCCACGCTCACTAGCGCCTGCAGGATCGTGTAGTCCTCGCCCCGCGGAGGCGGTCGCAGCGAAAGCAGCAACCTTTGGCACGCCGTCGCCGTCGCTGCTGGTGGTCGCTGTTTGGTGGCCGCGGGCAGAGCCGGCGTCGTCGTCGCTGTTGCAGGTTGCGATTGGGCTTCAGGCGTGTTGGACTTGAAGAGCTTGGCCTCCTCGCGCAGGACGATTCCGAGCGGGAGCAGCAGCATGAGGAACACGACGGCGGCGCTGACGGCGTACTCTGCCGGAGTGAAGCGGAACCGTTTCTGGAGGACGATGGCGACGAGGAGGTAGGCGGCGAGGGCGAGAGAGACGTAGAGGAAGGCGCAGAAGGCTTGGTACTCTCGGCGTGCAACAGCGGGAGACCGCGGCGGCGCGGTATGATCCGGATGGTGGCGAGGAAAGCGACGGAGACGGCGGCGGGGAGCCAGCCAACGAGGAGGATGAGCTGCCTGGTGTCGGTGCCGGAACCTCCGGGCCGTAGAAGGCGAGGTAGAGCTGGGTGAAGATGGCGCCACTGAGGCCGACGAATCCTTTAAGAAGGCCGAGCATGACGCCACGGCTCTCCGGGAAGTTCTTGACGCAGGTGACGAGCGCGCCGGTGTTAGCGAACGCCTGGGAGTTGGCGCCGACGGCGATATAGAGGCAGACGAGCCAGAGCGGCGTTGAGTGGTGGGCGGTGGTGGTGCGGCGGCCGGTGACGGAGAGGTAGAGCATGAGGTAGCCGCCGAGGTTCATGGCGGCGCCGATGGCTAGGACGAGCCATGGTGGGGCGAGCTCGGCGACGAGGCCTGCGTGGATGCCGATGTTGGCGCCCACGTCCTTGAAGAATCCCACCGTGTTGAGCTGCTCCTGCGTGTACCCCAGCGTCGACTTGATGTCCTTGGAGTAGATTGCGAAGATGTAGGTTGCGCCGGCGGCGGACATGATGAGGAAGGAGCCGTACGCCATGAACCACCGCCCCCGCAGCACCTGCGCCGCGAACGCCGCCGCCGCCGCTGCCATGATGATGAGTGGTGGATGTGGATGTGGATGTGGATGGGGGGATGGAGATGGGAGTGGCCCGGGCCGGGCCCCGCTCTGCTCTTCTGGTGTCGTTTGGGGCCGGCCTTGGGGACTGGGCCGGGGAGCTGCTAGTGCCTAGTGCCAGCTGCGTGCTGATATGGGTGGGATGGGCCGTGGGCGTTATAGTGGTGATAAGATAACGCGTGGTGTATTGGTTGGCGACATCGCACTCTTCCTAGTACATGACAGCAACAGCAGTCAACATAATGGCGTACTCCTAGTAGTTGTAGTGCTGATCCATTGGAGATGCAGAGTGCAAACTGGAACTGTCCAAACACCCCATCAGCATCAGCATCATCATCAGAGGAAGGATAGGCATCCTATCCGGAGTTGGAAATTGGAATGAATGATCCTCTCCTCTTCGCAACTGTACTGAATGATGTCTGCTCTAGTTCAGTTATACGCAATCCGAATCTGGCATACGATTGTGATGTGCATACTGCCCTGTTTAGAACACGAGAATGTTTCTGTGTTTTTTTCTATAAAAATAAATTGATCCTAGTAGTATTCGTGTGTTTCAGACAGATCCTAGGTTTAAAAACAAAAAACAACCTGAAACTATTATATGGCACTAGCGGTAGTATAGTAGTAATGTCATGTGATGTGATGCCAAGTGCGCTGAGCTCTGGTGGGGATGGGATGATCATGGCGTGGCGTGGGAATTGAATTGAAGTTTGTTGAAGCCCATGCACCGTGCCACGTCGGCCTGCTACTCAGCCCACTCACTACTGTGCTCACCTGGGCCTAGCTTCAAGGCTCACACGGGCCGGCCGGACACAAGCTAGACCTAAACAATGAATCAGGAATTCATGGTTTGACTGATGAAATCAACCGGTATGGAGTACTCACTCCATACCATAAAATAAATCATTTTGGATAGCGATATGATTTCAAGACCATAAAATAATTTTGACTGTTTATATTTTGAAAAATATTTATTAAAATATATAACATATACATATATGAAAGTATTTTTCAAGACCAATCTATTGATATGATTTTCACATTTTTAAACTCAACAACTTAAAAAAATATTCATGATTTATATTCTTAATGTTTGACTTAAACCTTGTCCAAAAACCACTTGCTTTATGGGTATGGAGGAAGTACTCTCTTACTCCTCCGTCCCTAAATATTTATCTGTCGTTTTCATGTTTTGAAAAAACAACTTTAACTAATATACATTAAAAACATTAATATTTATAGTACACAATAGTAACATCAAAAAGATAGTGTTTTTAATAAATTTATTTAAGGATACAAATGTTGCAATCATTTTCTACTGATCGAGTCAAACGTGTGGCACACACACTAAAATGACAATTATTTAGAGACGAAAAAAGTATGTCTTGCCTTGTTACACTAGAGACAAGACAATGGATGAAGTGGCCTCTTGGATACAAAACGAACGCTTAAAAATAGATTGTGTCCTCTTCATCTTCTTCCAATCTTCCTCATGATCCCGCTCATGTTACTCATCGCCACCACATCCGGGAGCTCTGATGAGACCCTATCGTGCATATGTTGTGGCCTCCATCTTCCCCTCCCCCCTTCCACCATCACTCTCTTCTCCAACTCCAACGCATGAGAATGGCCGCGATGCCTCCGCCCTGGCCAAGTGGCCTCTATTGCTGTCAGGACTCGAATTTGACCTTCTCCATTCCCACCGCCTGACCCACCTACCTCCATGGACCCCTCCTTTTTCTAAGGCCGTCGGACTTGGGAGAGAGATAAAGGAGAAGCTCGCTAGGAGTTAGGGGAAGATGTCAGGAGGGCGCATGCGTTATCAAGTATAGGAGATGTGGGAACTTATCGGTGCCCTGCACTGCACAATGGCTTATGTGCAACTATTGATGCTTAATCACAAAAAAATTATGTGTCTAGATGGATATTCCACTATTCCTTTTGAGACTTTAGTATACTAGAATGGTGAACTTTTCCTGGTGTTTTAAATTAGTAGTAAACCACTACCACTACTTTATAGCACATGAGAATCCTTGCTATGAGACATTTAGTAGGGATAATTGATACTAAATTTTGAATACCAAAACACTAGGAGAACTTTTAGATTTTGGTAATGTGTTTCCTAATAATAAATTTGTATGCTATGCTTTGATCTCCCATATTTTTTTCCTGGCTGCTGTTTTATGCTTGTTTGAATTTTGCTGCTCATCACTTGGTTCAGAGGAAGATGGGCCCGGTGTGATTCTGTGGGCTGCTGTATCATTGGTACTACATAAGTATATTGATTGACCGGTAATGCCTACTAATAAGTATATTGATTGACATAGGCACTGTTCTTTTGCAGCTCGTTGATTCTACTCACTTTATAGTCTTATAGAGAGACAAAAAGGAAGTTGTTGCTGCTGGTATATATGTGGATCTTCTACGTTGCTGGTGAATAGCTTTCTGCATAAAAAAGGGGAGACCATGCAATTCAATATCAAACTATCCTAAATTTGATTAGATGTTGAACATGTACAACGTTAAATAAATATATTATAAAGAATATATTTTGTGACAAACCTATTCATATCAATATATGATAAATACTAATATTTCATATAAATCTGATCAGTTTATATATAGTTTGACTGCTACTTTTTTTCTTTTTTAGATAATGAAAAATCATCCGGCTTTATTCTTACATGGAAGAATGTTATTGCAGGACACAAATGCTTAGAGCAAAATCAGTCTCATACTACACTAATTGAACTTATTTTGTAAGCCTAAGAACATAAGGTCACACGGTCATGTATGAGAGACGAAGAACGCAATTATTGGCCTAGACTCCTACGAGCTGATACAAAGGCCGCTAGCCCCCATGCTGTCTCCAGGTCCACAAAACATGCATGTGATTGTCCTAGGTAGGGCCACAAAGAATATTATCGAGAGTTGACAGGTCTCTGTCTCGTGGGCACACCACTACTAATCAGTCCACGTGACAGTATACGAATACACTAATTAATACTCCTTTAGTACCAAAAAAAGTTATCGTTTAGGACAAGATTTTAGTCAAACATTAGAAATATAAATCATAAATAACTTTTAAGTTATTGAGTTTGAAAATGTAAAAATCATATCAATAAATTTGTCTTAAAAAATACTTTCATAAAATATACTGTATACATATATTATATTTTAATAAATATTTTTTAAAAAATAAGTGGTCAAAGTTACACTTTAAAGATCGTGACGTTTTCTAAAACGACAAGCCTTTTGAGTATAGAGGAGTAATATAATACAAACGAAGAAGCAGTGACGAAGTTAGAGCATCAAGGGTCCGAGTGCACACGATCACGATGGTGCACATGATTAGGCTAGAGTGATGCACAAGAGGTAACATTTACTACTGTTAACTATTTTTTTATTTTACTTTAGTGCCTGTGTACTCGGCTGACTCAATGTGGTTTCGCCACTACGAAGAAGACAAGATATATATCTCGTTATCCGCAGCCATTGGCCAGCTGGCAGCCTTGCTTGGTGCTCTGCACACACACATGAATCTACATGTACAGTGACGGAGCCAGCTATTTGGCTTATATATATATATATATATATATATATATATATATATATAGTGTGTACATATACACGTGTATACGTAATTGGGTATATACTGCTGCACTTTTGCCCTGACTCGTTTACTGCACTTGATGGGCTAAATAAGCCTAGTCACCTAAAAAAAACTTTATTATAAATATGTATTTATTTGTTCCAAAAATCTTTATTTAATGAGGTATTTTAGTACTAATGTTTTGGATTTCTGTTATATTTGCTTATTAAAAACAATATATAGATAGAAAATGTTTCAGTGCGTCTTTATATATGATTATTAGTTATCTAATTGACTTTACAAATCCGCCACATATAAAAATTATTATTGCCTCCGCTACTGTACATGCATGAGGAACATTTCGTAGTCACTGGCCGGCCAGCCCCGGAAAGGTTAGCTGCCGACCAGTCGGACAGCAGCAGCTGTCCGACCCCCCTCCGGCTTCTGTTGATTTTTACGCAGTGCGGCCCACGTGAGCACCGGCCCGGCAAAAACTCACGCGTGCATCGGCGGGAATCACGCAGCGACGGCCCAGCAAAAACTCACGCGTGAGCATCGGCGGAAATCACACAGCGACGGCTCAGGAATCACGTCGTGAGTTTCCTTTCTTTCTATAATGGCGCTTTATTTTCCTTTTCCTTTACTTTTTTCTTTTTTTCTTCCCAGTGTTACGTGATATTCTTTCTTTTTTGTTTGCCTTTTATTTTTTCCTTTTTGTGTTTCTTCTTTTTCGATATTCTTTTTATTTTTCTAATTAGTTTATTTTCTTTTTTTCTTATTAATTTTGCTTTTTGCTCTTTTCTTTTACTATGTCACTTTTATTCTTATTTATTTTTTATTTTTTTTTCATTTTTTTATTTTACTCCTCTTCTTTTTGTTTTCTGCATATTTCTAATTTTTATTCTCATTTTTTTATTTTTTTATTAGTATTTTATTTTACTTTAATTTAAATTTCTTTTCTAGGTACTATTTAATCTTTATTTTTTATTTTTTCTAATGAGTATGTTTCTTATTTATTCATGTTTTTGTTCTTTTTATTCCTTCTTTTGGTTTTTATTCTGTTTTCTTTTCCTTTGTATTTTTTTTTGTCGTGTGTTTGACTTCTGTGTTAGAATCTGGTCTTGTACTATTTTATTTTTTTACTATAATTAATTACTTATTATTTATATTATTGTATTTTTATTATACTTGTGATGTTCATTTATTATACATATGATGTTCTATGATATATATATAGTGATATTCGTAGAGTTTTAATATGATGTTCCACGAAGTATTTGTGATGTTCGATATCATTTTTTCTTCTTTTTATTTGAGTATAATTAATTACTTCACTAATTTTATTATCTATTTATTTTTATTTTTTATGTTTTATTATATATATGATGTTCACGTAGTATAAGTATGATGTTTCATGCTATTTTTTTATGATGTTCATGCAATGTTAATATGATGTTCGACGATTATCTGTAAATGCATATTCAATATGAGATAAATGTTTGTAATTTTTTTTATTGAAATGTATTCATGTGGGGTCTTGTTGTGAAGAGTTTATTGTAAGGAATACGATGATGCAACCGGATTTTAATTGGGATCATTAACTTAGGAGTTATTACTTTTTTTACTTCAAAAAGTATGTGATACGCTGACATCATCGTTTTTGGATTTACTTGCTTCTGTATATAAAATTGCGTGCTTCTGTATCGAGGTGAACATACACGTGACGTGTGTAGCGGCATCATATTTTTCCTTAATTTTTTTATTATATATATGTATTTACTTGTATATATGAATTTATAATTACGTGCTTTCATATCTAGCAACATGTGAACGTAAGCACTCAGGATTTCAGCGGGAAGCGTGGGCTGCGCAGAAATCTATAGAGCCGAGCAGGCCGGTCCAATAATTAAATTAAATTAGATCCATTTACCTGTTGTGCGCGACGCACTTTGATGATGAGAGGGGGGGTCGGCGGGTGCTGGCCGCCACCGGGGTCGGCAGCTAATCGGCCCCGGCCAGCCCAGCCCACCGTACCACGACCTTGCACATCACTAGGCGTACGTACGTCTTCTTCTTTCGTTTTTCAACTTTAAGATGACACCACGTGCATGGATCGAATGGTATCAATCATGTGATTGAAGAAATAGATTCAAGATAGCATCTCGTAGCAGTGTTTGGTAGCTACAACTTGTGTGCAAGCAAAGCATATATGAGTTATGAGCTGTACGAGGCAAAACATCTTGTGTAGTATTTGAGTGAGCTAGCTTAATTGGTTAATGCATTTGTATTTTGTGTGAAAATTGTGTATGATTATTGTGATGGTTTCAATGAAAATTATGAGCTATGTTTTATCAACATTGTGAGCTTATTTGTTTCGGTTTATGTGTTTCATGAGCATGTATTATTCTCTAAATGCTTACGGTTAACTGAAGGACCAAGAACGGCGACCAGAGGGGTGTGAATGGGAGCCTCAAATTTCTCTCGAAATATTCGGGCCACACTTTCCAAAAACCAAACCCAGTTGCTAGGTGCTCAACCTCCCCCGAACAACGCTCGGGGGATTCAGACGAAATCAGAGAATTGAGAGCTCACCGGCAATGGAGGAAAACTCACCGGAAACCCCAAAGACCAAGTTCTCAACCTCTATTGAAAAGAGGCAAGAACCTAGGCAAAACGGGCGAAAACAGCAAACCAACAAAGAGCTCCGAACTAGTTCAGGCCGGACCTCCGGACCAAAGACGAGTGGTCCGGTGGCTGGTCCGACGCTCTCACCAGCCGAGACCAAAACGAGCAGAGAGCACCCGACCTCCGGACGACCTGCTCCGGACTAGTCCGACGTAAAGATGGGCACGGGCCGTGCCGGGCCGGCCTGGTACCGTGTCGTGCCGTGCCCGTGCCGATGGCCACCGGGCCGACGAGGCACGCCGTGCCTCACAGGCTCGCGGGCCTATCCTTCGGCCCAGGCCCGGCCCTATGGGCCGTCGGGCCGGCCTGTGAGCACGCCGCGCCTGACGGGTCGTACTATCCCATAGCTTATTTGACATATTTTATGTTGTTTTTTGTGCAAATTTGTCTTATTTTTATGTTATTTTATGAATTTGACGTATTTTGATGTTGTACTGCAATGTGAGGTAGATGTATGTTTGGATTTAGAACTATTATATACTAAAATTTCATATATTTTCGTACATAAAAATTACAGTGGCCGAGCGGGTCGTGCCTTGTCGGCCCGCCGTGCCTGGGGTGAGGCCCAGGCACGGCCCGCACACCGGGCTGGGCCTGCCCGGGCCCGCACAAAACCGGGCTCGTGCCGTGCCCATGCCGGGCTAAAATGACGGGCTGCGGGCCGTGTCACCGGGCTCGGGCTTTATGCCCAACTTTAGTCCAACGCCACCTCCGGACCAAGGAGAGTGGTCCAGTGATCACCTTCCACACTGCCGAAAACTATGCAGTGAGCACCCTTGCTCCGGACCACCCGTCGGACCACCACCGTCGGACTATGCCAACTGGTCCGACGCTTGGCAGGCTCTCAGACAGAGACCACCGGACCAATGGGGTATGGTCCGGAGCCTCAAAATCGAGTAGTCCGGAGCTTGGTCCGACGCCCTTCGCGGCTTGACACATCTGAGGTCAAGACCACCGGACCACTTGCTATGGTCCAGAGCTAGGGGAGAGTCGTCCGGAGCCTAGTCCGACACTCGCGAGCAGAGCTGCTGAAACCCGCGAAAACGATTTTCTCTCCACCAAATCCTTCCAAATCACGACCAAATGTTCACCAATAGCAACCAAACTTTGTAGGCATGATCCTAGTGCTATGGAGGAGCTATCCCGAAGAAATCATCACTCAATTTGGTGTGAGTAAACGAGAAAAAGAGATTTGCGGGAAAAGAGAGAAAATGAAGAACGCTGCAAAGAAATCGCCCGATCTACGTACTCGTGAGGTTTGAGGAGAATTCCTTCGGTGCAAAGATGCTCCTCACGAATACTAACAACTTGGTCCAAATGGATTTGCAAGAGCTACTCCCTACAAAGAGAAATCATCTCGGGAAAAAGAGGGAGCAAAAGCAAAACGCGAAGAACACAAGCAAAACGGGGACACGGTCAAGAAATCGAAGCCACCATGGCTTACGGAGGTTACGGCCTCCGATTCCTCGCAACAAACTCAAGTTCTTACAGAGGTTGGTGAAATCAACCTAGGGATCCCATGAACTAGAGAGAGAGTTGGGGCAAATGATTAGGGTTCAAGAGATGGGATGAGGATACCCTTTCATCCCCTATTTAACAGGGCTTTGGCTATTTCCCAAAGACCCCCTTAGATACATGACCGAATTACTTAGCCCTAAGACATTGTAATCCAAGTCGATAACTCTCAGCCACTCGTTTGAATGGACGGCCGCGCTTCCTGCCGGGAGTTGCCGTCGCCTCGACGCAACCTCCAGGATTCCGCCACGTGCCATCCCCGCTTCCTCGGAAGCTCCGCTCGGGTTTGAGTCCCAAACTCAGAAACTGTCCTCTGATGGTTTTGAGGCCCAAACTCAGAAACTGTCCTCCGATGGTTTTGAGGCCCAAACTCAGAAACCGTCCTCTGATGGTTTTGAGGCCCAAACCACCAAACCACTCGACTCAAGCCACCTTGTCCTCGCCCGGTCGGACTCCGAGTCCCATGAGCCTCCGCTCGACCCGCTCGTCCGCCGTCTTGATTTGGTCGACTCGGTCTACCTCAATGTCTTGTCGCACTCGCCGGTGCCAAGTACTAGCCACCACAGCTAGTCCGCCGGCGCCCATGGTCCCTCAGTCCGAGCCCCGCTTCCGCCCTTCACCGCTCTCAGTCCATCGGCACGGCAAGCCTCTACTCGACCTTCTCCACGCCATTGACCACTGTCACTAGGCATAGTACCTGCACACCACAAGCCGATAGACAGGAACACATTTGCTTTCGCAAAGGATTAGTGATAACCGCTCAAACTGAAACACCCAAGTGTTGATCAATCACCCATCACAAAACTGAACATCATGGGCATATACCAACCATGTGTTCGCATTAACGTTGATTTTATATATGGTTATTGTGTATAAACAGGTGCATTTTTATATCATTTGATTGCTACTGTTCTATTATTGGATTTATGGGATGGACCAATATTTTTATATCATTTGCTCATTGTATTTGATACATGGTAATAATTAGCTCTATGTGAAGGCGGTGAAGTGGAATTAGATAAGTAGAATTGGATAACGGCTAGAGGGGAGCGATAATGAATTTGCACTAGCCTAGATCCGATCCCACTGTGATCAATTATAGTTTAGCTTAACCAAACATAAAACAACGGTAATCAATCATCCCTTGAACTCATTATATTACACGACCAACACCCCGAATCAAACAGCACCTTGTATCGGATAATCAGAGCTGATACCAACAAGAACCAACCGGCGCAGGTCCACAAATAACAACATGCACACTAGGGCCACAAATAATATCGAGAGTTGACAGGTCTCTCTGTCTTTTGTGCACACCACTACTATTAATAAATCCACGTGACAGTATACGAATTTGAAGGTAATATTTTTATTTGTAAAAGAAAAGAAACATATATATACGAAGAATTGAATACGCTAATAAGAAGAAGACAAAACATATATACTATCGTTGTCCTTGCACCAGAATCGTCACCGTACCGGCACGTCGCATTAGTAAGCTAGTGCATGTGTGTATTTGTACTCGTATGCCGCACCCACGTACACATGCACATCACTAGGCGTACGTACGTCGTCTTCTTTCGCTTTCCAACTTTTAAGATGATGACACACGACATATATGGATCGAATGGTATCATATCAATCATGCATGAACAAATAAATTCATGATAGCATCATCGTCGTATCTTTTAATTTGTAGCTAGCTAGCTAGATCGATGCGTATATATGTCGGTTCTCCATGCCGACCTCTGGGTGCAAGCAGGGGCAAGAGCTCTAGGAAGTTTCTTACACCGAGTAGTCAGCTAGCGCTTTTTTGTGTGGATAGGCCGAGTATTCTTGAAAATCCTTCAGAGCTTACCGATGTAATCAAACTCTCATTTTCTCTTAATACAAAAACACGTAAGTCTTTTTCGTGATCGAGAAAAAAAAATGTCGGTCCTCCAATTAATCCAATATCCTTATATACTCCCGGCCTCCATCGAGGAGTGAAAATGATATGGTACACAGAAAATAATGATGATAGAGAGAGATGGAGATAATTGGAAAGAGAAAAATACATTTGAGAAGTGAAAAAATAATACTCCCTCAGCTTTGAAAAAATCAATTCCTAAAATCCGTGTCAGTCAAACTTTTTTAACTTTGACTAACTTTATAGAAAAATATAACAACATCTATAAGTTTAAATAAGCATCATATAAAAATATGGTCTTATATAAATCTAATGATACTAGTTTGATACCATAATTCTTAATACTTTATTCTATAAATTTGATCAAAATTTAAAAAGTTTGACTTAGAACAAATTTAGAAATCTATTCTTTCAGAGACGGAGTGAGTAACTAATTTAGGACAATGCATTAGCTAAGTCTTTTAAAATTATATATCGTCTCAAATCTTTCTAGGATGGTGGAAGTATACATGGAACGGACAAAGTCGCCCTCAAAGGCAGGCTACCTAATAAGCGTCAGGAAAGATATAAAAAATATAATAAGCTCCGGCCACATAAATACATCCACCAAAATGCAGTCTATTCTTAGATTGCTCCTCATGCACAGTATCCATGGTCGTCGATGGTCCATACGTCTCTGTACCATATCCAAGCTAGAATCCATCCAGTATATTAAAGCCCTTTTTTCCCGTAAATGTACAATTAAGCTTACATCAAGCGACGTGCTGGCCAAGTGTGAATCTAGACGTACGTGTTAGCATATAGCCACGCATAGACTACTTGGTTTTTATTTTTTATTTATTTTTGGTCCACTTCTCCTATATTAAACATTGCTAAATTATTGTATTTGTCTTGCGAGTTTAAGGCTTTTTTTAATATAATAATAGGAGTGTGTACTTTTTCCTTTGGCAGTCACAACTCACAAGTCCTATCTGGAGGTGTGTGTTTTGGTGTGACCAGCCCTTGCCCTCTCTCTTCCCTCTTTCTTGTTCCTCCCGTGTTTGCTGATGTGGAGCCTCTTGATGCTCACAATGTGAAGTGCTTTGTGCGCCCTCACCGGTGTTGTACCCTGGCGCACCGATGTCTGTAGCAGTCCTTTCCTAGTGGATAAGTTTGGAGAGATCCAATGATGGTCATGAGTCAGCGGAAGAAAAGGATTGAGTGATCTTTTTTTTAGGACCGAGCAAAAAGTAGAAAAATAAGATCTATTACGTTGTAGCTAGTTTTTACTACCATTATCGTTATTATAGATAAAAAAGATTAAGATTTCTCAATCTAATAAAGTTGCTATAAGAATACAGGTATGACATTTGCATTGAGATATGATATTGACTCAAATCAATTATGCATCCGATCGATATCGATCTGGATCGAGCTAAGAAGATCCGAACAATATAACTGTTATATGGACCTCATAGATCCACGTCGTTCGGCATACTGACAAACAGTTAGAAACCCAATTCAACCCTCTTTTAGACATCTTGACCATTTCAATCTTCTTCCTTCTCTCTCTTTCTTCTTCCTCCAACGCCTCAAGTGCGGAGTGAGACGCTTCTTCTGCCCATGCTGAGAAGAGGCAAGGTGCCTCAACGTTCACGGGTGTAGGGCCTAATATGGTGGCACGTCCAACCTACGCCCTTTGTTTCATCTCCGTCTTGCATTGTTCTTTCCATGCTTGCCCATGTGATGCCTCTATGGTTACCTATATATGAAATGCTCTAATGTGCTCCCTAGTTCGTGTGGTGCTTTTCTAGTGGATAAATATGGAGAAATTTAACGATGGTCATAAGTCAACAGAAGATCGAAAGGGGGTTGAGAACAATATCTATTTTAGGGAGCGAAGAAAATGTAGGAAAATGGAATTTGTTACACTGTAGCTAGTTTTTCCTGCCATTATCATCAGTATAGATAAAATGGGTCAAGTTTTCTCAATCTAATAATATCGCGCGCTATAAGCATACCAGGTACCACATTTGCATTGCGATATTCACTCAAATCAATTATGCATGGATCGGATCGAGCCAAGAAGATCCCCCAACAACATAATTGTGATAGGCATAGGCCTTGCCCTTGCGCTCTCTCTTCTCCTATATTAAACATTGCTAAATTATTGTATTTTGTCTTACGCGTTTATGTTTTTTAATAATATAATAGGAGTTTGTGTTTTTTTCCCTCTGGCGGTCACAAATCCTTTCTGGCTGTTTGTGTTTTGTTGCGGCCAGCCCTTGCCCTCTCTCTTCTCTCTTTCTTGTTCCTCCCGCGTTTGTCCATGTGGAGCATTGATGCTAGTATGTGGAGCGCTCTAATGTGTGTCCTCACCTGTGTGGTACTTTGGTGCGCGTGGCGATTCTTTTTTAGTGGATAAGTTTGGAGAGATCCAACGATGATCATGAACCATGACATGAGAAAAAAGGGATTGAGAACAATGATCATCTTTTTTTTGGGACAGAGAGAAAAGTAGGAAAATAGGATCTATTACGTTGTAGCTAGTTTTTCCTACCATTATCGTTATTACAGATAAAAGGGATTAAGTTTTCTCATTCTAATAAAGTTGCTATAAGAATACCGGTATAGCATTTGAATTGAGATATGATATTGACTCAAATCAATTATGCACCCGATCGATATCGATCTAGATTGAGCTAAGAAGATTCCGACAATATAACTATTTTTTTCGCGACAATATAACTATGATATAGATCTCATAGATCCACGTCGTCCGGTACACACTAACCACATGCCGCATACTGACAAACAGCTAGTAACCCAATTCAACCTTCTTTTATGCATCTTGACTATTACAATCTCCTTCTTTCTCTCTCTTTCTTCTTCCTCCGACGCCTCTAGTGTGGAGTGAGACGCTTCTTCCGCCCATACGGTTTAGAAGTGAGGCACCTTGACGCTCACGGGTGTAGGGCCTGATATGGTGGCATGTCTAGCCTACGCCCTTTGTTTCCTCTCTGTCTTGCATTGTTCCTCTCATGCTTGTCCCTGTGGTGCCTCTATGGTCGCCTATATATGAAGCACTCTAATGTGCGCCCTAGCCCGTGGTGCTTTCATAGTGGATAAGTATGAAGAGATCCAATAGTGGTCATAAGTCAAAAGATCGAAAGGGATTGAGAACAATATCTTTTCTAGAGCGAAGAAAAATGTAGAAAATAAATGCAATTTGTTACGTTGTAGCTAGTTTTTTGCCATTATATATCATTATTACACATAAAATGGATCAAGTTTTCTCAATCTAATAATATCGCCCGCCATAAGAACAACAGGTACTACATTTGCATTGCCATATTGACTCAAATCAATTATGCATCTCGACCGGATCGAGCCAAGAAGATCCCCCAACAACATAATTGTGATAGGGGCATATAGGCCTCATCATTCTCATGGTCGCTCGTAAATCCACGTCATCCAGTACGCATGCGTACTGACAAGCAGCTACCTCTACTTAAAGGCAGCAGCAGGCTCACCGGACGCATCGGACGTGTGCCTGCCACTCACTCACATATTACGCACGTGCCGACTTATCTCCTCGATCTGGTGTCCGCCATGCATACGGATCTGGCAGCTGGCAATGGCGTCAGCCGGCGGCGGCTCGCGCTGCTGGTCGTCGGCGCCGTAGTGCTCCTGTCGGCCACCGCGGCCCAGACGGCGGCGGCTCACCCGCGCGGCGGGGTGACGAGCAAGTACGTGCGGAAGCACCAGGCGTCAGACGACATGCCGCTGGACGCGGACGTGTTCGCGGTGCCGCCAGGCCGGAACGCGCCGCAGCAGGTGCACATCGGACTAGCGGACCAGACGGGCACCTCCATGTTCGTGTCCTGGGTCACTGTGGAGGAGGAAGGAAGCAGCACGGTCCAGTACGGCCGCGCCGCCGACGGCAAACTCGACCTCACCGCCGAGGGCACCATCACGCGCTACACCTACTACAACTACACGTCGGGGTACATCCACCACTGCACTCTCACAAACCTTTCCCCCGGCACCAAATACAACTACGCTGTGGGTGTCAACGGCGACACGGTGCGCACGTTCTGGTTCACCACGCCACCGGCGACAGGCCCCGACGTGCCGCTACGTCTCGGGCTGATCGGCGACATCGGCCAGACGCCCGACTCCAACAGCACGCTGACACACTACGAGTCGCACCCCGGTGACGCCGTGCTGTTCGTCGGCGACCTGTCCTACGCCGACAAGCACCCGCTGCACGACAACAACCGGTGGGACACGTGGGGGCGGTTCGCGGAGCGGAGCATCGCGTACACGCCGTGGGTGTGGACGACGGGGAACCACGAGGTGGACTTCGCGCCGGAGCTCGGCGAGCTGGCGCCGTTCAAGCCGTTCACGCACCGGTACCCGACGCCGTGGGAGGCGAGCGGGTCGTCGGAGCCGTACTGGTACTCGGTGAAGCTTGGGCCAGCTCACATCATCGTGCTTTCTTCCTACTCGGCGTTCGGCAAGTACACGCCGCAGTACAAGTGGCTGGAGGAGGAGCTGACGAAGAACGTCGACAGGGAGAAGACGCCATGGCTGTTCATCAGCACGCACGTGCCGTGGTACAATAGCAACAACTTCCATTACATGGAAGGTGAGCCGATGAGGGCGCAGTTCGAGAAGATGGCTGTGGATGCTCGCGTCGACGCCGTCTTCTCCGGCCACGTCCACGCGTACGAGCGCACCCACCGCTACTCTAACATCAAGTACAACGTCACCGACGGCAAGTGCACGCCCATCGCCGACCGCCGCGCGCCGGTGTACGTCGTTATCGGCGACGGCGGCAACGTGGAGGGGCTCGCCGATGAGCTCACCTGGCCGCAGCCGGCCTACTCGGCGTTCCGGGAGTACAGCTACGGGCATGCCATTCTCGACATCAAGAACCGCACGCACGCGTACTACACGTGGTACCGCAACCACGACGGCAACAAGGTGGTCGCCGACACCATGTGGTTCACCAACCGCTACCATATGCCCAACCACGACGACTCTGTCTACTCCATCCACGCGCCTTCCGCCGCCAACGTCGCCTACGCGTAATAATAATCCCCAATTTCATCATATATATATAGCACACCCACAGCTGCATATGCTTTCCGTCCCAAATAAAATAAAATAAAAAATTGTGCTTGATGCTAATAAGGCCACCTATGTATATTGCTGCCATGTACTGGACATACATGGATATATATCGATCATGTGCCTATCAACGACATATATGATGTTGTAAAAAAAAAAGACATGGGTCCCCAAATATATATCTTACATATATATATATATATATATATATTATATATATTATATTGTTTTATTAATAAATTTTGGCTGAATATATAGTCTCGATTGTACGTGTCCCTTGTCTTTTCCACAAGCCTCAATGTTGCCCCTCAAATTTTAGAGGGGCCAATTTCTGCCTTATATCTCTTTTTTTTCATATATGAGATCAAGGAAATTAGCTCACGGATCATAGCATCTCAGATCCTCACGAACCTGCAGGGACAGTTCCAGTCTCAATGACTGACTTCAACTGTCCCTTTGTAACACATCCTCGCAGTTTTGTGGCACATCTACAATTTGGAGATGATTAGAGATAGATAGAGAGAGACCACATTGTTTGACACATCCATACAACACTGCAGGTTTCAGAAACATTTGTCTTCCATATGCATTTCAAATGAAGAGATACTTGAACATTAGGCTTTTATTGGTCTGTTCGCTTGGCTGATAAGCTACGGCTGATGTTGTTTTGACTATTTTTCCATGAGACAAAAATACTATTTCGGTGGCTGATAAGCCAAACGAACATGGCGTATAAGTGCAGCCGAAGACAACTTCTGGTGCTACCTGCTAACACGAACACAACACCAGAGCGCACGTATACATACAAAATCAAATGCCTCCACCATGTTACTCCCTCCGTCCACGAAAGAATCAATTCCTAGAATCCGTGTCAGTCAAACTTTTTTAACTTTGACTAATTTTATAGAAAAATGTAACAATACTTATGACTTAAAATGAACACCATGTTAAAATATATTCTTAACTAAATCTAATAATACTAGTTTGATATCATACTTTTTAATACTCTATTCTAAAAATTTGGTCAAAGTTGAAAATTTTTGACTTAGAATAAACTCAGAAATCCATTCTTTCATTGACGGAGTGAGTATAAGCTTAGAAAAGTAGCTAAAAAAATGTGCTTTGGCTATCAGCTATTGATTGTTCAACTGAATACAGGCGACTTCTTCATGGAAGATTGTTGCAAGCTTTGGCCCCTAGGCTAGCTAGACACTAGTTATTAGTACCTAGTGTTGGATAAATAAATAATTTCCATATCAATTTAATCCAGAAATTAAATAGCAGAAATATGATGACATATATGTGCATGTATATAACACTAGCAAAATATACATCATAAGACATGCTAGCAGTAGGAACAACATGTGTCTCCGGACGCAACTGCAAACAACGTCCGGACTAGACCCCTCGAGCGTCCGGAAATTAATTCCGAGAACCCGAGAGCTCCCTCTTCTCTTCTTTCACTCCGGACGCACGTCCGGTTCACGGTCCGGGCCATCAACCTACGTCTGGACGCTCCACACAGAGAGCAACAGAGAGGACAGGCACTCGCCCTGCGTCCGGACTTCAAACTGCGTCCGGTTCCTCTGCTCAGCCAGGCACGCTAGGGTATGCCTCCGGACCCATCTTCGATGGTCCGGACCAGCCATACACCTTGCGTCCGGACCTCTATCCGAAGCTCTTTTGAGCTGTCAAACACTTCTCTAACTTCTCCAAGCTTCCAAAATACATCGACATATCAGCCGATGAATACAATGCCACAATACAACCCAATGGACGTTCAAAATTGCCCATCGGCAACTCAACCGATGTATAATGTTCAATAACAAGTGACGCAACCTGGATGTCAAGTGGCAGAGGTCCAACACAACCACTTACCATCGGGATTATATAATGATGCATCGGTGTCCCAGCCGGTAAACCCTCTATTCTCACAATATATTCTAGTGGGCGTTCAAGGTGGTCCATCGGCAAATCAGCCGATGCACGATGTTCAGCGAATCGATGTTGTCTCTGCACCAACCGGTTCGGCCTATTTACCACAAAGAGATGAGAAGGTACATCAACCTCTTCGACTATTCAACAAGTAGCCAGAAAAAGCAGGATCAAGGAATAAAAGTGAAGGGAAAATACATTTAAGGAAGGTTGAGAAATATGTTTACCACACGTGGAGCTAGGCAAGTTGTGTATGGTTACATTTTCATAAACTCAACTTCTGCCTTAACATTGTTTGACCCCAAAGCTACACATTCGTTCATCTCTAGCACATGTGTGCAATATCACAAGATGACAATGCTTCCAATAAGGAAACCAGTGATAGTTAATATCCATGGAGAAGAAGAAAAGAAAACTCGCATCTACCCAAAAGTTAGTGTTCACATAAAGGGGAAAAACTTTAAGGAAAAAAGATTGAGTGTCAAGGGAGGCAACCTGAACCTGAGGAATGTCAGTTCTCGGGTGTTAATGCTTATGAACTAGTATCTTTGGGGGAGCTCAACACAACAGATGATCACACTTGTGCAGATTTTTCATCCAAGCAACGTCAGAACCCTCAAGATGCCATATAAAGTTCAGTTGTGCTCTCATGCGAAAGTTTTCTCTCCAAAGCAGATATAATCTTTGAAGACATCTTTATCTCTAGTCTCTTCGAATCTCGAGGACGAGATTCATCTTAAGGGGGGTAGATTTGTAACACCCGAAAATTTGAATTTTTGAAATAGACTGAAATTGATTTAATTTTGAATTTTATGCTCATGAAAATATAGTAAAATAAAATCTTTTTGAAATATTAAAATTATCCTAGGGTTAGAAACATTTTCGTGCACTCATGCCTCTGCATTTTCATTTATGTGTTGATTGGTTTTGTTCAAAACTTAAAAAGGTATTTCAAAACCATTTTAGAAAATATTTTGGAAAAGTCAAAAAGAAAAGAAAAGGGGAAAAGCTCTCTCTCTCCTTTTCTCCCTCTCTCTCTCAAACCAGCCCAGCCCGCACTCCTTTTCCCGCGCAGGCCTTGCCTCGGCCCAGCTCCCTTCCCATTCCCACTCTAGCTCCCGCATGGGCCACCATGAGCCGGCCCACGCGTTCCTCCTCCTCTTCCCTTGGCCCAGCAGTGCGCTGGCCCGCAACGCTCCCCTTCCACTCTTTTCGGCTGACGCTCCGGCCCCAGCCGTCAGGCACTTCTTCCTCCTCTCGCCTCCAAGCCGGACTCTGCTCCAGCAGAGAGTCCGCCCCAGCACCGACTCGCCCTCGGTTGGCGTGCTTCTCACGCCATCCTCCCTATAAATGTCAACCCCTGTGCCGCGTCTCCCTTCCCAAAACCCTGAGTCTCGCACCTAGCCTCGCTTCAAGCCACAGCAGCAGCACGTCCGCATCTCGCCGAAGAGCTCCTCCACCATTACCGCGATTGGAAGCTCCAACGCTGCCTCGACTCGGTCCCCTTGCTCTGCCATGTTCGTGGTAATCTTAGCAAGGACCTATGGCTCTTGTTTTTCCATTTGATTCCTTACTCGAGACTCGTCGGTGTTCACAGGATCAGGTTTCGCTGCCGTTCTTCACCGGCCACAACTGTGCTGCCCCAGCCGCTCCAACCGCCTTGGGTGAGTTCCTCGTGATCTCCTATAGCTCCCTATGTTCTCCGCGCTTAAAACCGTGGCCCGAAGGCTCTAATCGCCTACGCCGACGAGCTTTCGCTCCTTCCGGCAATGGCGCCGTGCCCTGCCTCTGTGCCGGCCGGACCCCTTCTCTCTCTCTCTCTCTCTCTCTCTCTCTCTCTCTCTCTTTTATCTTCTAATCTGAACCGTTGACCCCCGATCCAACGGCTCCAGATCGAAGATACCCCTTCGCCGATCAATCTTTGCTAAAGAGACCCCTGGTTTCTTCTTATTTAACCCTCAGTACAATCCAGCAGATAATTCCGAATTTCCTTATTTATTTCTATTCGAAAATAGTTCCATCTACTCTTAGAATTTCCATCCAACTTGTTTTGACCCTAAATCATTCTCTTGAGTTCATCATTCATAAAAACATCTCTAAAACCTTCCGGGGAATTTTTCTGGCTTTTTCAGAACTTTTTCTCATTTTTCTATGAGCTTAATCTAATTTTTAGATGCTCCAAAATATCTTTTCCTGAGCTCCAAATACTTTATTTGGGTTCATAATATTCCAAAGTGTCTCCGAAAATTTTCCCAGAATTTTTGGAGACTTCGGAGTATTTTTCGTGACTTAAATATTAGTTCTAGACTTTTCTGGAATTATTTTATTCACGAAAATAATTTATTCCGAAAATATATAATGAATATCTCAATTTCCCACCGGTCCTCAAAGCCCATGTGCAATAATCCTAATAAATCTCAAAAGTCCATGCATTTATTTACTAATGGGCTTTTATGTCTAATTGACCCTTTAGTAAATGTGGAAGTGCACCATCAATTAGTACCATATCGTCAGTTGATGTACATGTAGGAAGTTTTTCTCCCTATATATATCTATCAGATTCTTAGGCAAAGCACACCACAACTACCGCAAGAGGAGCCCCTAGTTTAGGAAATCTCTCGTGTAGTAAATTATAGTTTTCTCTCTTCCTATCATATCATTGGCGGTCAACTCCGGCGAACTCTCCGGCGAGCTTTTCTGGTGCTACGAGGTTCGTCTCGTTCTTTTCGTCGTAGTGTCATCCTTTTATCTGATCCATCACCTTTGACTATGTCCCGTCGTTATTTGTTTCCGGTGAACTTTACCGGTAAGAAGCTTCCATGGCCGGAATTCCTTTGTCCTCTCCAGTTAGTGTGTGCCACCCCGCCGCCACCTGTGATGTGCCGCGTCCGTGGGCCCTAGCCACGATGCTTCCCCATCAATCCGCATGCCTGTGCAGCAAGCAGCGCCGCCGCCGGTCTGCTGGTTGGCCGAGCAGCCCAAGTGGCCATGGAGGCCACGATCTGTTACCTGCAGAGAAACAAGAAGAAGATGGTAATTACAAGATTGTCATCCTACGGTATAATCTCCACCGTATATTCGTTTTAATTCTGTTTCTTTCCGTTCTATTTGCGTTGGTTTAGTAACGATAAGACCTATCTGTTAGCAGAAGTGTTTAACATGTTTTTTTCTTTGAAATAAAATGATATTTGATTAATCTATAATAAATGGTTTTCCAATTAAAATCAATTAGGGTTTTCACATCGGTTTTTCCTAAATAAAATATAATTAGTTAAACTTGTTTTTCTAAGAAAATATAATGTGAATTAATTTAATTTGGGTATTTCTCTGAAGTATCCAATATATGCTTTTTATATAAATAAAATAAATGAATTCTAATTCTCTTATAAAAGCTAATCTTCGGTAGACGTTTCTTTTCGTTATAGATCCGATTAGCGTGATTCTTGCGTCTGCGTGATCGTAGCAATACGTAGATTTATTTTAGTCCTTTTTTGTTGATTGGTGTATTGTTCTAAAGTAGATATATTGTATGTTTTGTATGATTGTTCAGATGCTTGTGTGGTGTTTATGATCTTGTCCAATCGGTGAGATTTACGTGGAGATCAAGAAGAAGTCATCAGAAGATCGAGAATCAAGTGAAGAAAGGATCTAAGAGTTTAAGTCAAGTATAACATGGGATCATCCTTGTTACCATTCATCTTAATCCATCTAGTCATATTGCATGTGTCTAATTTTGATTCCTATTAGAACTATATCGTAGCTTTGTTATCCCTTTTGCCTTGTCACCAATGGGTTACTATGCATATGGATAGTTTTGCTATGCTGAACATGAAGAATCTTGAGTTGAATATTGACTAATGGATATATGCAACGTTGATTAAAATTGGCTTTTATAACAACATGGAATAGGACCCCACTGTAGGGCAAAAGCTGGGACTTAAATGCAACCATGAGTGCTATAATAACTCTGGCTTTAGTTAAGTATGAAGTTTGGACTAGCATGCTTGTGGTTCGTGAAAGGCACCTTTGCCGAGCTGGTTATGGGGTATAGCTTGTATGGGGACCGCTGCGGGTGGTACCATCGGGGTGTCCCATATACCCCTTTGCATTGGGTCCGTAGGGTCCGCTACATGCTAGAAAGAGCTTTTGAAAGACTTCATAGTGTACCATGCCCGCTCACCTTGGTAGTGTTTTGGGATTGGCCGTCCCGGGCATATGGGCTACAAGGCTTGTGGGTAAAGTGTGTAACCTCTACAGAGTGTAAAACTATCATGATAGCCATGTTCACGGTCACGAGCGGCCTAGAAAACTCACAGTGTTAGTAACTCCTGTTGTTGAACTACTATGATGGTAAGTCTGGAGTTATGAGATAAAAGGTGATTTCATTAATGATCATGTGGTTACCAACTGGGTTAAGCATAACTAAAACTAACTGTTGTTAAAACTTGACCAAGTTAAAAGCAACCGCAGTAAGCCAGTGTCAGCCTTTTGAGCTTTATAACCCTATGTTATTCTTGCTGAGTACTTTAAGTGCTCACCCTTGCCTTATCAACCATATCAAATTGCAAAGAGCAACAGTTAAAGGAGTTAGGCTTGTGCTCAACCAGTCAGTTGTCCGTGTGAAGTTGGAGCCTTCACCCGAAGTTCGGAGTCGTCTTTCCGTTGTTTGCTGTGTTAAGGTTACCCTTTGACCTTATATGTTATATATTTAAGTAATGTCTTTTGATATCATCTTAATTTGTGGCTATATGTGAGATTTGACTTCCTAGTCTCACATATGGAGTATATCTGGTTTTGTTCTTAAAACCGGGTGTGACAGTTGTTTCACTTGGTTCAATTGATTTTAATGCAATGCATATGAACCTAGTGGCACACGATAACCGTAATCATTCGCAAGAGCTCCATCCTTGATAGTACGGCTATCTATCCTAAAAGTGATCACATCCTCTATGATGTCTTGATCACCAAACCGAAAATGGTTCCTAGCTTTCACCTTTGCCTTCACACCATTTTCCTTTGCACCACCATGCTAGAGCTTGTGCCATACTCACTTGATTCACCTTGCTCCATCACATAGCATGTATCAACCTATCTCATGATTCACACTTAGAGATCCAAGGTTAGTACTTGAGTGGGTTTCATCAATTACTCAAAACCAAAACACAAGGGAACTCTCAATCTCCCCTTTTTGGTAATTGATGACAACCCTTCCATAAAGATATGAAATATAATCATTTTGAACTTGAGTTGCTTGTCTAAGCATTTTAATCAAAGATTCAAGATTTGGACAAGTCACATAAATTCGGTTTTGGTAGTTATTAGCTCCCCTACATATGTGCTTCTAAAGTTTGGTTCAAGTTTAGCACATATGCATAGATAGACAATGTGGGAGAGGAAATAACTACCAAATGATGCTAAGGTTTAAGAGTAGACCTTTGAAGCGTGATACCATCGGAGTGCGGAATTTGAATCACCCTTAGCACCATGATTAGCTTGACACCACTTGAAAATACAACCACTTGAAGAACACATGTGAGTCTAAGCTAATCAACCTATGCATGCTAGTTCATCAATCATCATTCAATTTTGGATCACTAGCAATCATCACACAAGCATGAATATTTGAATTTAAAGTACTTGTGTAATAATACATATGAGGATGCAAGCATTCAAATGCAACAACTTATTCATGAGCTTGCTCCCCCTACTCGTGTGTTCTCTTTTTCAAAATTGATTTTTCATTCAATTTCTCCCCTTACACATTGATCCTCCCCCCTTTGGTCAATTTTATATCTTTTGCACAATTCTCTCCCCCTTTGTCATCCAATTGACACAAAAAGGTGGGACCGATTATAGATATTCAAGTTATAGCTTCCCTTAGTGTGAGATAGGGTGAAAGATTTTTCAACTTTGGTTTGAACTAAGCTATTCGCCCAAGATATTTAATTCGGTTTAAACCATAGACAAGCTTGTTCACACATGCTAAGATAGTTATCTTGCCTATGTTGAATTAAACACTTAAGCTCATAGACATAAATCAAACACTAGGATTACAAGCCCATCAATATGTCATATGCTACCACTAGATCATATCAAATCATAGAAGCAATAGTGGCACCATATAAGCATTAAAGACATTTTGGTTTTCATGAATGAGCCTAGAAGCATGAGTGATGTCTATATGCTCTACACAAGTCCTAGCAAAGTATGCATGAATGCTTTCAATCAACTTGTACCTTGCTTTGTTGGAGTAGAGACATGTCATATAAGTGGGGGTGCATCAACTCATGTTGGAGAAATCAAGTATGTTCAACTCATTCCTTAGCTTGCAAAACCTCTTTTCATCTAGTGGCTTGGTGAAGATATCGGCCAGTTGATCATCGGTGCCAACACTTGTGATAGAAATGTCCCCTTTCAATTGATGATCTCTAATGAAATGGTGGCGGACATCAATATGCTTTGTTCTTGAGCGTTGAACTAGATTGTTGGTGATCTTGATTGCACTTTCATTGTCACATAGCAAAGGTACCTGCTTGAATTTGACTCCAAAATCATTCAAAGTAGCTTTCATCCAAAGTATTTGTGCACAACAACTCTCCACACTAATATACTCGGCTTCGGCGGTAGAGAGTGCCACACTATTTTGCTTCTTTGATGACCATGAGACTAATGATCTTCCAAGCAATTGACATGTGCCCGATGTGCTCTTCCTTTCTATTTTGCAACCCACATAGTCCGAGTCGGAGTATCCAATTAACTCAAAGTTTGATCCTTTAGGATACCACAACCCAACATTTGGTGTATGCTTCAAATATCTCAATATCCTCTTTTTGGCTTTCAAATGACTCTCTCTTGGAGAAGTTTGAAACCTTGCACACATGCATACACTAAACATGACATCCGGTCTTGATGCGGTCACATAGAGCAAGCTACCAATCACTGATCTATATAGTTTTTGATCTACCATGTTGCCACTAGCATCACCATCCAAATTTCCACTTGTTCCCATTGGTGTACTAATAGACTTTGCTTCATCTAGATTGAACTTCCTGAGCATGTCCTTGATATACTTACTTTGACTTACAAATGTTCTATTCTTCATTTGCTTGACTTGAAGACCAAAGAAGTAATTAAGTTCACCAAGCATATACATCTCAAACTCTTTTGCCATCATATTGCCAAATTCTTCACAAAATTCTTGATTGATTGATCCAAAGATAATATCATCCACATAGATTTGCAACACAAACAAGTCCTTCCCAATCTTCTTGGTGAATAGTGTAGTGTCAACCTTGCCCATAATGAATTCCTTAGAGAGGAGAAAGTCCCTGAACCTCTCATACCATGCTCTAGGAGCTTGCTTCAAGCCATATAATGTCTTATTTAGCTTGTACACATGGTTGGGTTTCTTGTCATCTTCAAATCCGGGTGGTTGCTCAACATATACCAATTCATTGATGTAACCATTGAGAAATGCACTCTTCACATCCATTTGATAGAGCTTGATGTTGTGAGCACAAACATAAGCCAATAGAATCCTTATTGCTTCTAGCCTTGCCACCGGTGCATATGTTTCTCCAAAGTCAAGACCCTCTACTTGAGTGTATCCTTGTGCAACTAGTCTTGCTTTGTTCCTCACCACTATTCCATCTTGATCTTGCTTGTTGCGAAAGACCCATCTAGTACCAATAACATTGTGGTTCTTTGGTCTCTCAACTAGCTCTTAAACTTGATTTCTTGTGAAGTTGTTGAGTTCTTCATACATAACATTCACCCAATCAATATCTTGCAAAGTCTCTTCAATCTTGGTTGGCTCAATAGATGACACAAAGAAGTAATGTTCACAAAATGAAGCCAATCTTGATATTGTTTGTACACCACTTGTAATATCTCCAATAATATGATCCAAAGGATGATCCTTTATAATAGATGTAGGTTGGAGTATTGGAAGTTGATTGCTTGTACTTGGTTGATCATTGATTGAGATGATGAACTAGCCTCTTGTTGATCTTGAGTTGGAGAGGATGAACTAGCTTGATTGTCATTGGGTTGCTCATTGGATGGAGCATGCACTTGATAGTCATTGTCTTGCTCTTCATCCACTTGCCTCGGCCTAATGTCCCCAATATCCATGTTCTTTATTGCATTGGCCAATGGTTCACCTCTCACATCATCATGATTGTCACTTTCATCTTGAGAGCCTTATGTTTCATCAAACTCAACATCATGTACCTCCTCAACTATGTCATGAGTAAGATTTCATACTCTATAAGCTTTGCTTGTAGTTGAGTAGCCAAGTACGAAACCTTCATCACATTTCTTCTCAAATTTGCTCAATCTTGCACTTTTCTTTAAGATATAGCACTTGCAACCAAACACTCTAAAGTATGTAATATTTGACTTTCTTCCATTCAATAGATCATAAGGTGTCTTCTCAAACATCTTGTGGCAATAGAGTTGGTTGCTATAGTAGCAATCAGTGTTGATAGCTTCAGCCCAAAAAGAGTCACTCACATTGTACTCACTAAGCATAGATCTTGCCATATCAATGAGTGTCCTATTCTTCCTCTTAACAAGCCCATTTGATTGAGGTGTATACTTGGCCGAGAATTGATGTTTGATTTCATATTCATCACATAGCTCATCAATTCTTGTATTCTTGAATTCACTACCATTGTAACTTCTCACTTTCTTGATAATTTTTTCAAATTCATTTTGGCATCTCTTGACAAAGATCTTAAATGTATCAAATATTTCACTCTTGTCACTCAAGAAGAATACCCATGTATACCTAGTAAAATCATCAACTATCACAAAGCCGTATTTGTTTCCACCAATACTTGTGTAGGCGGTTGGTCCAAACAAGTCCATGTGCAAGAGCTCAAATGGTTTGCAAGTACTCATCATGCTCTTGGTAGGATGAGTGTTTCCCACTTGTTTGTCGGCTTGATAAGAGATACATAGCTTATCTTTCTCAAAGACCACATCTTTCAGGCCTCTAACTAGATCATGCTTGATAAGTCTATTTAATTGTTTTATCCCAACATGACCAAGACTTCTATGCTATAACCAACCCATGCTAGATTTGGATAGCAAGCAAGTTTATAATTGTGTTTCACTAGCATTGAAATCAACCAAGTATAGATTCTCATATCTAAAGCCTTTGAATATCAAGTTAGAGTCATCTACACTTATGATCTCTACATCATCAACTCCAAAGATGCACTTGAAATCAAGATCACAAAGTTGAGCTACGGATAGCAAGTTAAAGTTCAAGCTCTCTACTAGCAACACATTGGATATGCTCATGTCATTTGATATTGCAATCTTACCAAGCCCTTTGACCTTGCCTTTCCCATTGTCACCAAATGTGATAGAATCAACCCCATTACAATCATTTGGCTTGATAGAGTTGAACATTCTTGAATCTCCGGTCATATGTTGAGTGCACCCACTATCAAGAACCCAATGCCTCCCTCCGGCTTTATAGTTGACCTACAAAAGATTCAATTCTTCTTAGGTACCCATTGTTGTTTGGGTCCTCCAAAATTAGTGACTAAGGACTTAGGTACCCAAATAGCTTTCTTCTTTGCGCTCTCATTAGAAGTACCCATGTACTTAGCAATCACACTTTTCTTTCCCTTGGTAAGCAAATAACTAGAATCAAAGCGAATAGATGCATGTGTAAATTTTATCTTACTTAGATTTAGTTTGCAATGTTTCTCATCATGCCCTACTTGCTTGCAACTAGAGCAAAACCTGCCATTACTCTTCACAAAGCGAGGCTTTGGAGTTGCAAAGGCCGTCTTGCCTTTCTTGGGGGTATAGCCAAGTCCCTCTTTGCAAAGGGAGAACCTTTGACTACCCAAACACTTAAGCAAGCGGGTGTCTCCACCATAGGCATTGCCTAAGGCTAGAGTGAGCTTACTAACCTCCTTCTTAAGGTTCTCATTCTCAACCGTTAGTAAGGCATCACAAGTGACAACATCACTAGTAGAAGAGATAGAGTTAGAAGTGCTACAAGAAGGGTTAGTTGGGGTGATGATGATGGGTTCATAGAAAGATTCATTAATTATATCACAAGTTGATCCCATGTTACTTGTTTGAACATTCTCTTTCTCCTTTTGCTCAACAAGAGATGAGTGAGCCTTTTCAAGCTTAGAGTGAGCTTTGCCAAGTTTCTCATGGGCTTCCTCTAGCCTCTCATGAGAAAGATTGAGCTCATCAAAGGATTGCTTGAGAGCTTGAAGCTCTTTTCGCAATGCTTTGCACTCCTTTCTCTTGATGTCAAAATGAGTCTTAGCATCTTCCAACATCTCAATTAGTTCATCTTTAGTGGGTTCATCATCATCATCATCATCACTAGAGTCACACTCATCATCGGATTGTACCTTAGTTGGCCTAGCCATGAAGCATGTCGATGGAGTGTCGAAGAGAGAAATCTTGTCTTTCATAGCAATGCTAGCAAGGGTCTTCTTCTTGCTTGATCTTCTCTCATCATCACTTGAGTCATCATCATCACTTGAGGAATCACTATCCCAAGTGACAACATATGAGCCTCCTTTCTTGCTCTTCTTGAGAGTCATCTTGCTCTCTTTCTTCTCTTTCTTTTCCTTCTTCTTGCCCTTCTTTTCATCTTCATTGTCACTATGAAGTGGATAATCCGCAATGAGATGATCCTTGCTATTGCACTTGAAGCATCTTCTATCCTTCTCATTGAACTTGTGTGAGTTCTTCTTTCTTCTTTCTCTATAGCCCTTCTTCATCATGAACTTGCCAAATTTCTTGACAAATAGAGCCATCCTTTTTTCTTCATCATCACTATCACTTGAGCACTCATCATAGCTTGATTCATCACACTTTGCTTTGCCCTTTGATGATGATGTGGCTTTGAATGCCACATTCTTTTTCTTCTCATCTTTCTTGTCATCCTTCTTTTCTTTGTTTCCTCTAATCTTGTCCTTGTCCTCTCTAAAGGTATCATCGGTAATCACCTCACCAAGAACTTGGTTTGGTGTCATCGTGTCCAATCCAATTCTCATCAATAGAGTGACTAGCATCTCAAATTTTGATGGAAGACTTCTCAAGAATTTGAATGAGAAGTCCTTGTTCTCCACATTCTCTCCAAGTAACTTGAGATCGTTGACAAGCACCTCAAGCCTATTGAACATTTCTAGCACATTCTCATCTTCCTTCATCTTGAAGCTAGCAAACCTTTCTTTCAAGATGTATGCCTTTGCTCCCTTCATAGATTGAGTCCCTTTATAAGACTCTTCTAATTTCTTCCAAGCCTCATGAGCACTCTCCAAGTTCTTGATTTGTTCAAACACTTCTTTGGAGATTGCCTCATGGATAGCACTCAAGGCATAGTCATTGTTTTGGAGCTTTTCTTCTTCGGTCGCGGTGGGTGCCTCCTCATTTACTACCTCAAACTTCTTGTCGACCACCAACCATATCTTCCGGTTGATTGATTTTAGATAGGTGGTCATCAAGGCCTTCCAATAGCTATAATTAGTGCCATCAAACTTAGGTGCCCTCTTGGTGTTGTTGATTTGAGCCATTTTAACACCGTGGGATGTTAAGCCTCAAACAGATGGTGACCAAGCTCCGATACCACTTAAAAGGTCTAGAAATGGTTAGAGGGGGGGTGAATAGCCTATTAAAATTTTCTACAAAAACACTAAGCAAACTTGTTAGAATAAAACACGACTTAAGCAAGTTTGCACTAGCACTATGGTTAGGCAAGACACCTACCAAATCTAGTCACTAGCAAGATAACCTATGTCACACATAAGAGCTAGAGAACTAGAGCTACACAACTAAGCTGCACAAGCTAAGCTAGAGGCTCTACTTTACAAAAATGTAAAGAATAGTAATGCAAAGCTAGAGATGGAAAGGTTATACCGCCGCGGAGTGAAGTGCCAATAGATAACCAATCACAATATAAGAATCCTCGGTAGAGACAAAGTGACACAAGATTTTTTACCGAGGTTCACTTGTTTGCCAACAAGCTAGTCCTCGTTGTAGCGATACACCCACTTGGAGGTTCACGCGCTAATTGGCATCACACGTCAAACCCGTCACTGGGTGCCGCACAACCAACACAAGATGGGGATCCACAAGCTACGCGCAATCCACTAGCGATACTTTTTGCGAACTCCCGCGGGGTAGGTTCAAGACCCCTCACAATCCACCGATCGGAGCCGGAGACAATCACCTTCCCCCGCTTAACGATCCTCGTCGCACCAAACCGTCTAGGAGATGGCAATCTCCAATAATAACAAGAGCTCCGCGATGACGACGATCACCAAGTGCCACTAATATGCAATCAAAGAGCAATGCACTTGGATTCACTCAATCTCTTATGAATATGTCAAATATGTTGAGAGGGATGAGTGGTGGAGCTTCTCAAGCAAGCACAAGTGTATGAGTGAAGTGAGAGTGCAAGAGAGTGCCCTAAAGGGCCGGCCATATCACTTATATAGCCCTCACTCAACAACTAGCCGTTTTGCCTCTCAAACTGAGCCTCTGCGTCACCTCCGGACGTTGTTTACACAGGGGGTTCGGACCATCAACTGCGTCCGAATCCCCTCACCACCGAGCGCCAACGGCTCTGCTCAACGCTCCGGACGCAGCCTCCAGACGCGCGCTCAGCGTCGTCCGGACCAACGCGCCTGCGTCCGGTCGCCTGCCGATTCAAACGGCCTCTTTTCCGCTCGCACCATAGCTCACCACGCGTCTCCGGACGCAACTGCAAACAACGTCCAGACTCGACCCTTCGATCGTCCGGAAATTAATTCTGAGAACCCGAGAGCTCCCTCTTCTCTTCTTTCACTCCGGACGCACGTCCGGTTCACGGTCCGGACCATCAACCTACGTCCGGACGCTCCACACAGAGAGCAACAGAGAGGACAGGCACTCCAGACGCATGTCCGGTGCCCTGCGTCTGGACTTCAAACTGCGTCCGGTTCCTCTGCCCAGCCAGACACGTTAGGGTATGCCTCCGGACCCATCTCCGATGGTCCGGACTGGCCATACACCTTGCGTCCGGACCTCTATCCGAAGCTCTTTTGAGCTGCCAAACACTTCTTCAACTTTTCCAAGCTTCCAAAAGCCAACACTAAGTGATCCCAACATTTGTGCACGTGTGTTAGCTTTTAGTTCACAATTATCTTGGATTAGTTGGTTGTTTCACTTGGTTCAATTGATTTTAATGCAATGTATATGAACCTAGTGGCACACGATAACCGTAATCATTCGCAAGAGCTCCCTCCTTGATAGTACGGCTATCTATCCTAAAAGTGATCACATCCTCTATGATGTTTTAATCACCAAACCGAAAATGGTTCCTAGCTTTCACTTTTGCCTTCACACCATTTTCCTTTGCACTACCATGTTAGAGCTTGTGCCATCCTCACTTGATTCACCTTGCTCTATCACATGGCATGTACCAACCTATCTTATGATTTAAGGTTAGTACTTGAGTGAGTTTCATCAATTACTCAAAACCAAAACACAAGGGACTCAGAAGGGAAATATTTTATAATTTGAGATGGAGAAAGTACTTTCACTTGAAGGATAAATGTTGATACTATTTTTTGCATAACTAATTTCTCGAGAAGTTTAATGTGCGTTATTTTGGGAGTGAAAGAGTGTTAATTTGTCACAACTTCATACTTCAGTGCAGACAAAAACGAGGGAAGCTCAGTAGAGACCGTCAGGAGCTTCCGCGTAATGAAACACGGCCGAGCGGCAGGGGGCCCACGCGCACTCAACGCGGACTGACGAGCTGCCGTTGACCTGGCCTGCGGATATAGCGGTGAGCGAGCGCGGAGCGGTCTGTGGAGTGCGGAGCGGTCCGCATCCGGCATTCCGGCGCCCGGCGTCCGTCCATGGCTTTGGCTGGAATCGGGGAGGCGCTCGCGTCCGTAGTGCTCAAGGAGGTGTTGCGCAAGCTGGGATCTGCCATCGGGGAGCAGGTCAAGGCGCGATGGAATCTGGAGCGAGACATGGAGGACATCAAGAACACGCTGGGGATAGTGCAAGCAGTACTGAGGGATGCCGAGAGGCGATCAGTCAGGGAGGAAGCGGTCAACCTTTGGCTTAAGATGCTCAAGGACGCCGCCTACGACATCTCCGACATGTTCGATGAATTTGAAGACAAATTGTCAAAGGTAAATCTGCTCGCTTGTGCTATAAATGATTTTTTCCCCATTTCCCCAAATAATAGCCTGTTTAGTGTGTTGATGATGAACTGCTGCAGCAATAATCCTGATAGATCCCCGTCATAATAAGTAGTACTTGGAATCTACTACTCTCTCCATTCCAAATTACAAGTCATTTTAAGAATCTTGGAGAGTCAGGCATATCAAGTTTGACCAAAGTTTTATAGAAAAAATATAAAGATTTATGACATAAAATAGGTATACTATAAAAATATAATTGATGAAGAATCTAATGATACTTATTATATTATCATATAAGTTTGTTAAACTTGAGATGCTTTGACTCTCCAAGATTTTTTAAATGACTTCTAATTTAGGATGCAGTGAGTATAGCTTGCACATCACGAAACATCTTTATCTAAAGTTATAAGGCACAGATTTCGTAATTTGGATCCCATGCTAGTCCACCATCGGCACTGAAAACTTCCACCCATTCACTGTCATGATACACGAGTCCCTTTGATGGGTTTAGTGGCGGTGAAAATTTATTTTATACCCATTGCTCTACGGAAGAAGAGAATTATTAATTGTCATGATACCTCAACAAAGAAGGCCCTATGATAGCAATGTCAATTGAAATGCTAGGAATGAGTACTACTGAACTAACTTGAGGCGCGCTTGATTGGGTGCATGTGCATAGGTAATAGGCCTACCACAAAGGAGGCCCAACACAGATGCTAGGAATAGGATGCTGTTGTTTTGTCTACATTCTTTTAAACCCCTACATACGTCCTATATTCTTTATTCATCTGCTGACAACTTGCTGCATCAGTTATTTAGGCACTTTGTCTGTTTCCCCTCATTTAAAACTGGTTTTTGAATGATTTCATATTGAACAGGGGAGGATCTCTAGCTCTGTTGCCAAGCTTACTATGGGTAAAAAGCTGAAGAATATGGGAAAAAAGTTAGCAAACATAGCAGCACAGCGGACACAGTTTGCATTCAAGCTAGAAGCCTGTTCAACAGACCACGAAGAAATCAAGAAGAGACAAACGACATCAAAGATCAATAGAGCAACTATTGTTGGAAGGCAGAAAGAGAAGGACAACATTGTAACATTGCTAAAATCAGATGAGGAACAAGAAACACTGGTAATCCCTATCTTTGGTTTCGGGGGTATTGGTAAGACCACACTAGCTAAATTGGTTTTCAATGATGACCGGATGCAAGATTTTGATATGCGAGTATGGGTTTATGTGTCTCCGCATTTTGATTTAGAAATGATTGGCAAAAGCATAATATCACAAATCAAACAACGTGTTGAGGGTTTGGATGGTCTACAGTCTATAAGTAATTGTCTAGAGGAGACATTGGGTGGCAGAAGTTGCTTGATTGTTTTGGATGATGTATGGGAGAGCAACTGCTTTCAGTTGGCTGAATTAAGGCTGATGTTAAGTAACTTCAAGGAGAAAAGCAAGATTAGGATCATTGTAACAACACGAACTGAAGAAGTTGCCAGGAACATAGGCACTATTGAACCATACAAGCTGAAGCCATTGTCCGATGATCATTGCTGGACATTGTTCAAACATAATGCTTTTCAATCTGGTTTCTCTTTCAGAGAAGATAGAAATGTATTGGACAAAATTGGGTGGGATATTGCAAAGAAGTGCCAAGGAGTGCCAATGGCAGTTCAATCTCTTGGGTTTATGCTGCGCAACAAAAATGTCGAGGAGTGGAAAAATGTGAGGGATAGTGATGTTTGGGATGGATCCTCAACCACCGATATGCTGCCATCGCTGAAGCTCAGTTATTACCAGATGACTGATTACTTGAAGCTTTGCTTTTCCTATTGCTCAGTGTTTCCTAAAGGCTGTGAAATACGTAGGGGTGATCTAATTCAGCAGTGGATATCTCTTGGATTCATTCCATCCAGCCCTGGAGAACACTTGACACTAGAGAAGATTGGAGAAAACTATGTGAACGAGCTATTAGGAATGTCCTTTCTCCAATACTCAAGGCTAACATCCTCAGTGAGTGATTAATACTAGCAGTACATCTCGCTACTCTTGGCATCCAAATCCTAGCCATCATTGGTGTGATTTCCTATTTTAAGTTATTTTTTTAACATACATACTACTCCCTATAATCATAAATATAAGTTTTTTGGACATCGATCCAGTCTCCAATATGACATTTTGACTAGCAGTATCCATAAAAAAAAGGGTTAATTGGATTCACGCCATTACAAATTTTGCGTTTTGGAGAAGTACAATTACTATTCACCTATTCGGAACCATACCATTACAATTCATTGTATACTTGAGATATGCCACATTGCCACTATCTACATCTGTCGCGATCTTAGGCCCACATGCAGCCATACGCCCATACCCACTTCTATAGATTTATCAGAGAGTAAAGAATAACCGTTTTACTGTTCTCTCTTCTCCTGTTGATAATGGGCCCACCTGTCAGATCCATCTTCTTCTTACCTCTTTTCTTCTCCCATCCCACGCTTGTCAGATCCACCTGTCAAAAATAATCCTTTTCTAATCTCTCTTTAAATTAACCACCTGAACGGACAAATTTTCCCCTGGGCTAATTAGCGTATGTGCCAAAGGATTAAAAAGGGTGGAAGGGCAGGAAATGCAAGATACACATATAGTGAGTGGTGATTTTGCGAAGTCTAGGACGGCGATGTCAAGTTTGCGAAGCCCATCATTAACGATGGTAAAATTTCCAATTGTCTCCTTAAGCTGCCGGGGTGGCAAGACCCATCTTCCTAATCGCCATGGGAATCAGGGGACTCAGCTTGAGGAAGGAGAAGAAACCAGAGAAAGAAGAAATCCGGGGAAGAAGAAAGGGGTACTTTGGGCAATACTCAAATACTGTGACCTGTAGGTGGACCTGACATCGTTCCAAGCGTTTAAAATGACACAGTTCAGGTAAACCATGTATTATAATTGTATTTCCAAATAGACGAATAATAATGGTATTTTTCGGGAACACAAAATTTGTAATGGCACCAATCCAATTAACCCTCAAAATAAATAATCTTAAATGGAAATAGTTATATACTATGAAAGTATTTTTCATAAACTTTTGTTATCAATCAATGTAAAACTTCAAAAAATGATGGTGGAAATTTTAAATATAGGACAAACTAAAATAGGCTTACATGTGATCATAAGCAGAAAGGTGCGAGAGCAAAAACCAAACCCAAACAAAAGTCTAGGTGGATATTTGCTAAAAGAAAAGGGCTTCTGGGAGAGACGATCGAACTTTGGTGTTTTGACCTTGGAAATTAATTGATATATGGACTAAAAATGCAGGGTGGTGTTGTTTTGATTAGTTGAATTAATGTATTCTATTTATTTCAGATAACCAGGGAGGACACGGCTAACGCTATGCTGCTTAGCATGCACGATTTAATTCATGACCTTGCTAGATCTGTTCTTGGCGATGAACTGCTTTTCGTGGATGGTAAAAAGGGATACGATTCTAGAAGTGGCAATCACCGGTATGCATTAGTAGTCAATGGTAGAAGACAAATAGATTTCTGCAATTATGTTCCTACCAAATTAAGATCTCTGCATATTTTTGACTCTGAGGAAATTCATCCTTCCCTGTTTAGTAAATCCTTGCGTGTCTTGGATTTAAGCAAGTTTTCCAGTGGAAACTTTCCAGTATCTATTGGTAAATTGAACCAATTGAGGTACCTTGGTGCTCGTGGGATGCAACATGAATCAGTTCCTGAGGATGTCACTAGCCTTTCAAAGCTAATGTATTTGAACATAAGTGGCTCCTCCAAGATTTCAACGCTGCCCGACTCAGTAAAGGCACTCAGAAGCTTGCTGCATCTAGACCTATCTGGGTCTTGTAACCTTTCTTCACTACCAGAATCATTCGGCGACCTGGAAAACCTTTCACATTTAAACCTCGCAAATTGTTCTTTACTCAAAACTTTGCCCGAGTCAGTAAACAAACTCAGAAGCTTGGTACATCTGGACCTATCTGGCTGTTGTAACCTATGTTTATTACCAGAATCATTCAGTGACCTGGAAAACCTTTCACATTTGAACCTTGCAAATTGTTCTCTATTCAAAGCTTTGCCCAAATCAGTAAACAAACTCAGAAGCTTGGTACATCTAGACCTATCTGGGTCTTGTAGCCTCTGTTCATTACCAGAATCATTTGGCGACCTGACAAACCTCATAGATTTGAACCTGGGGAATTGTGTTCTCCTCAATACTTTGCCAGATTCAGTAAACAAACTCAGAAACTTGTTTCATCTGGATTTATCAGGGTGCTGTAATCTGTGTTCACTGCCAGAATCATCAGGTGACCTGATGAACCTCTCACATTTATACCTGGCGAATTGCCCACTCCTCAAAACTTTGCCTGAGTCAGTGGACAAACTCAAAAGCTTGCTCCATTTAGACCTAAGTGGTTGTAGTAGTCTCTGTTCGTTACCAGAGTCATTTGGTGAGCTGATAAATCTATCACATTTGAATCTGGCAAAATGTACTGATCTTTGTTCTTTGCCCAAGTCTTTTGGAAGGCTATGTGAACTTCAGTATTTGAACTTGTCAGATTGCTTAAGACTTGATCTATGGTTTGATATTGAGACGATCTGTTGTCTTACTAAGCTACAGTATCTAAACCTGTCCCGTTGTCCAAGTCTCATGCATATACCTGAATCTGTCATCAATCTAAAAACTCTTCATACTTTAGATCTCTCGAGATGTCACTGGATTCAGAGATTTCCAGAAAGCCTATGCAGAATGGCCAGCCTCAAGTTTCTGCTAATACATGAGTGCACACCCTGGTTTCAACAGCGTGTCAGGGAGTCTCAGTTTAAGAATGATATGCTAGCGTTGCCCAAGTTTATTGTTCAAAGAGCAGCTTCAGGCCAGTCCAGCAATATTTCACGCCTCCAATCTGTTTATCCTGCAGAGCTTGAAATTGAATGCCTTGAGAACGTGGATAGTATCGAAGAAGCAAATGCAGTACATTTGTCAGATAAATTGGTACTTGCCAAATTGGTGTTGGCATGGACACCAGCAGTTGAACGTTTTGTGGAGGATGAAGCTTTGCTCCGAGAACTCCAGCCTCCTGAAAATCTAATGTTTTTAAAAGTACAAGGCTACAGGGCAACTTCATTTACTGGATGGGTGATGGGCATGGAATCATGTCTACTGCATCTTGTTTGCATTGAGATGATAGATTTGCCGAGATGTGAACATTTACCGCCGTTTGGCCAATTAAAAAATCTACAGCAGTTGATTCTAAAGAGAATGCCTATCTTAAAGAAACTGGGAACTGAAATTTGTGGGGGAAGTGGAGCATTTAAGAAATTAAAAGAGTTCAAGTTGGAAAATCTTGATATCTTGGAGGAGTGGGTCACAAAGGCTCCAGCAAATGGTGAGTTCATGTTCCCCAATCTTCACAAGTTGGAAATCTATCACTGCCCTAAGTTAAGGCTGACACCATGCCTCCCTAGAGCATTTGAATGGAGAATTCAAGCGAGTGACGAAATTATAGCAAGTCAATATGATGCAGGCTCATCATCCTCTTTGACTCTATCAAAACTGCATGTTACAAGCTGCAAGCTGCAACCCAAGCAATGGGCACTGTTCGGATTTCTCCCTGCTCTTGAGGTATTGGAAATTTCAAACTATGGAGGGAAGAAATTTCCAGACAGCATCGGTTTGCTGGTATCACTGCGGTCATTGAAGATAGATGTCTGTACTGCGGATCCAGAAAAGCAATCCAGTTTGTTTTTATTTCTTATGTCTACAATTTGTGGTGACCTGGAGCTTGCGGTTTTACCTAAACCTGAACTTACTGCAATGGAGAATTTAGAAATCAGTTTTTCTGATAAATTGCAAGCATCGTGCAGTAAGAAGCATGGTAGATGGATCTTGAAGAACGACTACAAGGTAAGTTGGAGCAGTTTTTAGTATCCCCTCTTGCACAACGCCAAATGGCTAGTTTCCTTAGGTGTAAGGTAGCGGATAATTTTTTCCCCTCTTCTTCTATCTCCTATTCCATCCTTTTGTTTATCTCTAGGTTTGAAGGTCCCTCTGCCTTTCTATAGCTAATGTTATTTAACCTTTTGCTCCTTCCATCTTAATGAAATGCTTTTATGGCCAAAACGTGTATAGGTTTATATAGTGCACTTAATTAAGAAATATATGTTGAATCTTTGACTCATATTGCTTATTTGTTAGCAGCTAGGAGCATTCTTTGAACCAATGGTGGTCACTGCCATCGAATGGACGAGAGAACGACAACCCTTCAGCCTGTACATCCATCTGGTCAAGCAGCTTGTTGACGCCGTCGCTAGTGTTGGGCAGACTCTTCGTGATATGGAAGTCATCGGTCACATGCTCAAACGCAGGAGCATCAGTTATCATGATAAGGATCTCATCATGCGCATCCTCCAGAGCAGCAGTTGGAACCTGCCTGTATACCATAGTGCCAAAATTCCTGTGTTGACCTGGAGCCTGGACATGGCTTTTTTCTTGGGGGAATCTCTGATATCTTTGCCTCTGCTCCAAATATCACATTAAATGATCTCTATACTTGTCTTGTGGAACATGAGAAGTGTGGGGAATGCTACAGCAGTGATAAGAGACCGCATGATATGCTATCTCCTCCTACACCATCAACGTCAGACTCATCATGCACCCTGGACCATATCATCATTAGCATGATGAGGATGGAGGAGACTACGAGTGGGTCAGGTATGCCATTTGTATATATATTGATTTCACTTCTCTCATAGCCATAGCCCATAGGCCATAGGGCTGATTTTATCATTGCCGACCTTTTTGTCGCCTCGAGGATTTGCAGTGCATAAGGAGGTCGAGCGTGATGAGGCCAAGGAGGAGGCATGTAGGAGGTTCAGATTGGCATTGTTGAACAAGATGCTGAGGACTGAACTGATGGAGGCAGATATATAGTCTCTGAAAGGTGCAAGTCGATCTTGGCTGAGATATATGCAAAATGGGGAGCATATCTTGCGACTTCAAAAATCTAAATGCGTTCGTGTCTGTGTCCCTTGTGCAATGTGGCTCGTTCCGCATGGTATTTTATTTATTCGCCCAATGTTTGTGACTCTGTGTCCAACGACTACTGGTTACTGGTTACTAGAGGCCTGTACGTAGTACTGGGGACGCTGTGGCGGTCCCAGCAGCACCCCTGACTACTGGTTACTAACGGCTTGGAGAAGAAGGGCGAGGCCTGTACCTACGGAGGGCGCTGTGGCAGTCCCAACATACCCCGCATGTAGGTGTGATGTGCTTATCGGTGTAGTGCTGTTTGTCTTACATGCACGTACTTAGTATGACTACTGGTATATGATGTGATTTTTGCCCTTGCTGTGCTCGGGGTATCGTGTGTAAGCAACGTTATTATAGTCTTACAGGTGATATGATTTTCCATTTCATCTTCAGTATCATGCCATCTTGGCCTATATATGAACATTGGCATAGTGGACTGCACTGAGCTCCATGCTTGGTGTTTCAATATTATGTCGTTTGAGTCTTCTGTACCATGGCCATGTTGTGCGTTGTGTTTAACATCAATATAATGGCAATCTGGTGTGTGCGGTGTTGTCTTGTGAAATAAATCTATGTACTACGTCTCGTGGCGCCGTTTATTTTCAGCTTTGTTTCTTGGTCGCACTTTATATATCTTGGTTTCCAGCCCTGGAAACTGCCTCAAACTCCACTTTCTTTCAAGATTGAATGAATGTGTGCCTCTGACAGTGAAACCGGCGGGCCATACTCAGACGACTCTTAATTATCATGCTTGGCCCATCAAAGTCCTCTTTTTTTTAAAAAAAGAAACATTTCATTTCATTTTCACAGAAACAAATTTGAGATTCTTCTTTACTTTAGAAAGAAAGCACTACATTATCGTACTACCAACCTGTGCTCTCGCGTAGGACTATAATTCTAGGAGATATAAGGGGGTATTTGGTTACAGGACTACAAATTAGTCTCTGTCACATCAGATGTTTAGACACTAATTAGGAGTATTAAATATAGACTATTTATAAAACTAATTTGTTAGTCGGAGACTATTTTACGAAATAAATCTATTGATATAAAATAGTCTATAATTTGATAATATGGTGCTACAGTAAACAAACGTTGATGATGGATTAATTAGAATTAATAGATTCGTCTCGTGAACTACTTCATACCGTTGTAATTAGTTTTATAATAAAATTATATTTAATTTATTTATGTTGACACCATTTTTCGACACGTGTCAAATGAGCTGAGACTTGCATTGATCGGTAGCTGTTTTCTATCGGCATCGGAAAGTCATCGGTCAAATTTACCAATGAGAATGAATGCTGCAAGAAAGATAAGTTTATTGCCGATGGGAGTTGAACGACTCTTGCCGATAAGAATTAATTGGTGAAGACAAGTTACCAGAAGTGCAAGGTTGTCGATTGGGAAGTATTGCCGATGCCGATGGGCATGGAGTGCCGATGGACACAGAGTAACGTGGCGGTTGACGTCAGCAAGGGATTGCCGATAGCAATAAAAGGAAGTTGCGGATTGAAGAGTCTGCCGATGGAAAGTTTTATCGAAGAAAAGATATAAGGAAACTGGTGACCTTAGAAGTCTGAGTCTGACTCTTGCACGAGTCGTTTGTTTTCTTAAAAATAGAGGTGTCTGTTTAGGAAAATAATATTGTTATTTGGGTCCGACTCCTGCGCGAGTCAGTTATTTCCTTTAAAGTAGGAGTTTGTTTTAGAAAGGTATGAGTCGTGTCTGTTTACAACTCCTATTGCTGGAGTATAAATATGTACCTAAGGGTCGTGAGATACAATCAATCATACATCAAACAAATCAATTACTCTTATTTATCTTTACTGCAATTTACCCTTTTATTGCATTAGCCTTAGTTTATCTACGAGTTCTTCAAGCTTCGACGGGCTGCATCTCCTTGATCTCCGTCAAACACTTGCAAGTTCCGCATGGGAGTAATCTGAGCTTTGACATCCGGGCGTATCGCTGTTGTCTCGTTCAGCTCTGCTCTAGTTATCCTGATCAAGTCTGAATTTTGACATCTGGGCGTATCGTCGTTGTCTTGTTCAAATCTTGTTCTAGTTATCGTCCTTGTCGATTAACTGGTCAAATCGACTGACACACATTTGGATATCGAATTCGGGTAATAGCCCGAGGTGTTCGCAGATCCTGATGCTTTTTGTGTCAACACCTCTTTTGGCACACCTGGTGGGACCAATTATACATCTATCATGGGTGATAACTCCGACGTTAACCAGAGGAACGTCATTGAAGTCTCCGAGGCCGATCTAAAAGACGATCAGAGGCTGGCTATGGAGCGGGCTATGGAGGAGTACAATCAATTGTATCTGAAGTCCTTCAGCCTAAGCAGGAGCGGCGAAGTCATCCAGAAGCAAGATTCGTCGTTGCCGTGGTAGGTCACGTATGATGCCAATCCTGGTAAGTTGCAAGAGATGGTTAATTCTGCCTTAAATTAAGCATTAATTAGCCACTCCAATGTGTTGTCCAATATTGTATACAATGTTGTCATGCAATCTTTCAAAGAAGGACAAGCACCTCAATATGTTGGTCCAGCGTATCATTAACCTGGATTGGCATCTATAAACCCATCGGCAGCCCCAATGGCATCTTCCACTCCCGTGGATCCGTCTGCCAATGTGGCTACACCACCAAGGACAAGTCCTGAAAGCGTCACCAAGCTTAGTGCAGATCCGGTGGCGTCGGCAATGTCGGGACCTGCTATCCAGAATCATCCAGCTCCTGCCAACTGGTGGGGTTACGGTATGCCTTCAAATCCATCCGCTGGTTCCAATCTGGTGCAGGGAGACAGTTCAGCTTGGAAGGGCTCCATGGCATCGGCAATGCAATCACATCCGATGATCCATATGATGCATTACTCTACGTCTTCTCCAACTGTACAAGTGCCAGCAGAAGATTTCCAGGTGGTGATTCCTAAAGTACCTCTGATGCCACTATCGGCAAACTCTGTGCCGATGCAACACAGTGTAGCGACTGGAAGTCAACCTATGGTGGTAAATCCTCAAGCAGGAGTACTAGCACATCAAGGTAACCAATTTGTTGATTACTCTAAGGCGCAGGAGCAGCAGGTGCCAGTTAGCTATCAGCCATCGGTAAGTCACATGCCGATGATTTATAATCGGGGATGGACCAATCAGCCGCCGGCTCAACAGCCTGGCATACTAATGTATCATTATGGAAGTCCAGCAAACACTCAAAATGGGGCATCGGTATAGCAACCGATGAATGTAATGACACAACATAACCCAGTAAGTGTGCAAAATTATCCATCGGTAAATCAACCGATGCATAACGTCCAGATGACTGGTGTTGCGCCCGTGATAACTACTCCGCATCATTTTCTACCAAGACCTGAAGGGGTACATCAGCCGGCTCCACCAGTCAACAATCAGCCAATGGGTCGGCAAGAGCAGGATGCATATTGAACCGATAAGATCGCCGAAGTGGTGAAGGAACAATTCGACATTAAACCCAAGGTTAATACATATTCTTATCGGACACCGTATCCTTCAGCATATGATTTAATTCCTCTCCCAAATCGGTACAAGGTGCCTGATTTCACCAAATTCTCTGGCCAAGATGACACGTCAACAATGGAGCACATCAACCGCTTCATTATCTAGTGTGGAGAAGCTGCCAGCAGAGAGGAAATGAGGGTGAGATTGTTCTCATCATCATTGTCTGGATCGGCATTCACATGGTTTATATCATTGCCTCCAAACTCTGTAATCACATGGGCCGATCTAGAGAGGTAGTTTCATAAATACTTCTTCGCTGACATACATGAGAAGAAGATTACTGATTTGGTTAAGCTGAGGCAACGTAATGACGAATCGGTGGAAAATTTTGTTCAGAGGCTGCAAGACATAAAGAACAAATGCTACAGCCTGATACTTGATGATCGGCAACTGGCAGATTTGGCTTTCCAAGGGCTACTGCCGCATATCAAAGATAAGTATGCATCTCAAGACTTTAAAAGTCTAAGCCACCTTGTGCAGAGAATTGCCGATCAAGATGTAAAGACCTTTGAACCCAGAAAAACTTGGAATAAAAAGGTGACCTTCATTGAGCAAGAAGAGGATTCTGATGAAGAGCTAAGCATCGGTGCTGCCGAATGGGTCAAGGATAAGAAATCTGTGTCTTGTCCGTTTGGCCAGAAGGAAACTGAAAGGTTCACCTTTGATATCACCAAGGCCGATAGGATGTTTGACTTATTACTTCAAGAGGGGCGGATCAAGTTGGCGCCTAACTAAGTAATTCCATCGGCCAAAGAGCTCAGAAAGATCAGGTATTGCAAGTGGCACAATGCAACTTTACATAGTACCAATGACTGCAAAGTATTTAGGCAACAGTTGCAGTCGGAAATTGAATCTGGACGAATTAAGTTTGAAAATTCAAAAGCCCAGAAACCGATGAAGATTGATCAGCACCCGTTTCTAAATAATATGGTGGAAACTAGTGGAAAAACTAAAGTGCTGACATCGGAAGCTGCCAGGAAGAATGCATCGGTAGATCCTGACCATCAAGTAGCTGAGCGTGATGAGAGGAGGTTTGTCGATGACAGAAAGGGCAAGAAAGTTGCCGATGAAGGTAGCAATGCCAAGAGGGCTCCTGGTGTTATAATCACGCATAAGCAGCCAAGGCGAGAGCATCGACAATCACAAGAGGAGCGACATCGGCAGGAAGAAAAAGAGCACCAAGAGTGGCTTCGGCATAAGGACCATTGGAAGTGTCCCTTCTTCATTCACTGCTGGGAAGAAGGCATCAAGCTACCTACTGCCGATAATTGTCCTGAATGCAATGGATACTACCCTACCGATCGGACAAAAAAGAAGTCTTGCGTTGATGATCGGACATCCAGGTATGCTAGGCCGCTCAGAGAAAAGAAATCGGCACATGACCGACTAGGGGGCAAGCTCAGCGCGCATAACAGGCTTGACAAGCGTGTTGATCAAGAGGAGATTGAGGAGATGGCCAATGCAAGAGTGCTTGATGAAGAAATATTCTCCAGATGTCCAAACATCAGGAGTGGTGCCGATGCAAGCAGTGAAAGGCAGCACCAGCCCGTTTGGAAAACCAAGCTTCCTCAATGGTGCCCTAAGGGTCTGACGAAAACTCAGAAAAGGAGAATCCAGCGCGAACGCCAAAGCGACTTATATGACAGTGAAAATCCTTCAAGGGAAAAGTAGTGGAGGCCGAAGCGCAAGGATAGGGATCCATCGGCAGAAATCAATATGGTCGTCATATTGCCGATGGAGTTCATGGAACCTGTCAGTGACGAGGAAGAAGCTGCTGAAATGGCACAATTGGTGTTGGATCCGATGGCAGCTGTCTTTGAGAAACCTGCCGATGATGAAAGGCAGCACCTAAGGGCTCTGTTCGTTAAGGACAAAGTAGATGGACAGCCTGTAACGAAGATGCTGGTGGATGGTGGGGCGTCAATCAACATAATGTCGTACGTCATGTTCAGGAAGCTTGGAAAAGGCGACCAAGACTTAGTCAAAACGGACATGAAGCTCAAAGACTTTGAAGGCAATGTGTCACCAGCTATGGGAGCCGTATGTGTTGAATACGTGATCAGTGGCAAAGGCACCTACAACTTACTCCTAGGAAGGGATTGGATCCATGCCAATTACTGCATCCCTCCCATGATGCACCAAAGTCTTGTGCAATGAGTCGGAGATAAAATTGAGGTCGTCCGGAGTGAGACCCCGTCGATTATTGCGTCGACAGAATCGGAAACTTATGAGCAGACCAAATGCATATCAGGTGAAGCTTGGGACACGGAATTCCTCAAAGTTGTCGATTACCGCATTACACCGATCCAAGCAGTCGGTCCTGAAGAAGAGTTTTAATGGATCGGTTCGCCGATGATGGAAAACTGGGGCAGGGGTTCACATCCGCTGATGATTTACTAGAGATAGACATCGGCGATGGTAGTAAGCATAGGCCTACTTTTATTAGTGCTAAGTTAGATTCCCAATGTAAACAACAATTGACTAATTTGTTAAAGGAATATAAAGATTGTTTCGCTTGGGATTATACAGAAATGTCTGGTTTAGACCGATCAATAGTCGAACATCGGTTGCCTATTAAGTCTGGTTTCCAACCACATCGGCAACCTGCACGCCGATGCAATCCTACTGTTTTACCCGATATTAAAGCTGAAATTACAAAGTTAATTGAAGCTGGATTTATTCGGCAATGCCGATATGCCGAATGGGTTTCTAATGTGGTTCCTGTGTATAAGAAAAATGGAAAATTACGTGTTTGCATTGATTTCAGGAATCTCAATAAAGCTACGCCGATGGATGGTTATCCGATGCCCGTTGCCGATCTGCTGATCGATGCTGCTGCTGGACATCAAATCATTAGCTTCATGGATGGTAATGTTGGATATAATCAGATATTCATGGCTGAGGAAGACATATCCAAAACTGCTTTTAGATGTCCAGGTCATGTCGGTTTATTTGAATGGGTTGTGATGACTTTCGGCTTGAAGAATGCCGGTGCTACTTATCAGAGAGCAATGAATTTTATCTTTCATAAGTACATCGGTACGATAGTCGAAATCTATATTGATGATGTGGTGGTTAAATCCGGAAGTTTTGAAAAGCATCTTGCCGATTTGCGAAAAATCCTGGACTGCACAAGGGAGCATGTGTTGAAGATGAATCCTAACAAATGTGCGTTTGGTGTATCAGCAGGTCAGTTTCTGGGTTTTATGGTGCATCAGAGAGGCATCGAAATCGGTAGAAAATCTATTGATGCAATTAACAAAGTAGTGGCCCCTTCAAACAAGACTGAGCTGCAATCCTTGATCGGCAAGATTAATTTCATTAGAAGATTTATATCCAACTTATATGGTAAGATTAGATCTTTTAATCCATTGCTAAAACTGAAAGTCGATCAAGAGTTTACATGGAAAGAGGAGCAGCAGTTAGCTTTGGAGGAGATCAAGAGGTATTTGGTGAACCCTCCAGTCTTGGTTCCACCTCAGCACGGGAAACCTTTTAGGTTGTATTTGTCTGCCGATGACAGTGTTATCGGGTCGGCCTTAATTCAAGAATTTGAAGGGAAAGAACGTGTGATTTATTATTTGAGCAGAAGGTTAGTGGATGCTGAAACCGGGTATTCGGCCATAGAGAGATTATGTTTATGTTTATATTTCTCTTGCATAAAATTAAGGCATTATTTATTATCGGCTGAATGCACTGTTATCTGCAAAGATGATGTGGTTAAGTATATGCTATCGATGCTGATATTAAGTGGGAGAATTGGCAAATGGATCCTAGAGCTTTCGGAGTTTGATTTGAAGTATGAATCGGCTAAGGCAGTTAAGGGTTAGGTGATGGCCGATTTTGTTACTCAGCATTGTAATGTAGTAAGCTCTATAGAGATTGCTCCTTGGACTTTGTTCTTTGATGGATCTACGTGCAAGGAGCAGGCATCGGTGTTCTCTTAATTTCACCCCGGGGACGGAGATATGAGATTTCATTGCCGATTGTTGCTACATCGACAAACAATCAGGCTGAGTACCAAGCGTTAATAAAAGGATTGGAATTACTCAGGAAAGTGCATGCCGATGTCGTTGAAATCTTTGGCGACTCTATGTTGGTGATCAATCAATTGATTGGGGTTTATGAATGCCGAAGTGAAGTGTTGATTGCACACCATGAGAGATGTTTACAATTATTGAAAGAATTCAAAGAGTATCGCCTTGAGCATATTCCTAGGTTGCATAATGAAGAGGCCAATCGGTTAGCACAGAATGCTTCAGGATATCAGCCGATTCAAGAAGTCATGACATCGGTAATGGTTGCCGATGACTGGAAAAGGAAATCACCGATTACTTAAGAGATCCGTCTAAGAAGGTTGAAAGGCGTCTAAGGTTCCAGGCTACTAAGTATGTGCTCCTCGATAATGAATTGTATTATCGGACGATTGATGGAGTCTTGCTTAGATGCCTTGGTAAAGAGGAGTCAAAAGAGTTGATGGGCGAAATCAATGAAGGTGTGTGCGGAGCACATCAATCGACATTCAAGATGAAGTGGATGATTCGGCGGAATGGATATTATTGGCCGACAATTCTTGAAGATTGCTTCAACTATTTTAAAGGGTGCCAGGATTGTCAGAAGTTTGGTAATGTCCAGAGGGCACCTGCATCGGCAATGAATCCTATAATCAAACCTTGGTCGTTTAGAGGATGGGCTATTGATCTCATCGGCCAAATTTATCCACCGTCGAGTAAAGGGCATAAGTTTATACTCGTTGCTACTGATTACTTCACGAAATGGGTTGAGACAATTCCTTTGAAGAAGGTGACATCGGCAAACATGGTAGATTTTGTAAAAGAGCATATTATTTACCAATTCGGAATTCCTCAAACTATTACTACCGATCAAGGAACCATGTTCACATCGAGAGAATTTGATGAATTTACTGCTAGTATGGGGTTCAAGGTATTAAACTCTTCTCCTTATTATGCTCAAGCTAACGGTCAGGCTGAAGCGACTAATAAAGGAGTTATTAAGCTCATCAAACGCAAGATTAAAGAAAACCCTAGAAAGTGGCATATAGTGTTAAATGAAGCCCTATGGTCGTATCGGATGGCGTGTCATGGTGCAACTAAAGTTTCGTCATATCAGTTAGTCTATGGACACGATGTTGTCCTGCCTTGGGAAGTTAAAATTGGTTCTAGGCAATTGTCTTCTCAAGATCAATTAACAGCCGATGAGTATGATACTCTTATGAAGGATGAGTTAGAAGACTTAGCAAGTCATCGGTTGAGGACTTTGATCAGTATTGAGGAGAACAAGAGAAGGGTTGCCAGATGGTATGACAAGAAAGTAAAATTGAACGAATTTTCCGATGGTGATCTGGTATGGAAATTGATTTTACCGATTGGGACTAAGAGTTCTAAGTTTGGAAAATGGTCCCCTAATTGGGAAGGTACTTATCGGATAAAACAGTCTGCTCCTGGCAATGCTTATATTTTAGAGACCCTAGAAGGGGTTGAGTTTTCCAGAGCAATCAACGGTAAATACTTGAAGAAATATTACTAGTATTTGGGTAGATGCGTAAAGTACCCGTTGGAATACCGATGGAAGAGGGTGCTATATAAAACATCGGTAAAAGCGTACTGACATTATATTACAAAGCAAAATCAAGTGTTACATTTGCCGATATGATGAATTGTAGCAAATTACAACAAGGCTTGGATAGCTGATATCGCACGCAGGCGGATTTGCTCTATTTCTTCCATCTCTCTGGCATCATCATCGGCAGACCCTTCAACTGGCTTGATTTTCTTCTTTAGCAGGATAGCTTGTCGGGCGTTTCTGTCTCTTTCTTATCGCAGAGCCTTAATGGCGTTGGGTAGTTGAGCTTTCTTTTGGTTAGCTGTGTTCTGGGCTTCTTCAACACTTTTTAGTTCGGTCTGCAACTCTTCCCTCCTTGCCGATAGTTGAACGATCTCTTGCTCAAGATTGGCGTTGGAAGCTTCTACTTGGCCGATACCCTTGTGCTTATCATCGGCAACTTGTTTGAACTGAAGCATTTCTTCTTCAAGCTTTGATCGAGCAATCCTATCGGCTATGCGACGAGAGAGTCTTTGATACTGGAGTTGCTTGCTCTCAAGAAACGCGGCTTGGAAGAGTGTTTCTTCTGTATCGGCAAACAGGTGGCCTTGGATGTCTTTAAAAGCTATCTTTACTGCAGTGGAGTCTTGGACAAGATGGAATGTGTCTTGTTGCAGTAAAGATAGCAATGTTTCAAGCTTGAGTTTGACATCTGCCGATAAAACTGGAGCGGAGCTTTCTTCGTCTTCGTCTTCATCGGGAAGGTTGACGGCAAAAGAGAACAAGCTATTCATTGGAGCAGAACCTTCTTTATCTTCGTCTTCGTCAGGGAGGTTGATGCCGAAGGAGAACAAGCTATCGGGAGAGTCTTGGGCCTGAAAAGAAGAAGATTAGAGCTTGCCGATCATAAGTTTATGTTATGGGTTTTGACAATCGGCTTACCATTTTGAAACGGATTTCTTGCCTGGGACTTGGGAAGTCAGTCGGCATAGCATAATCTTGAGGATCGGCAATAGTTGCCGATGCACTTGCCTCTGTTGGAGGGACGATTGGTGCTGGTGTTGCTGGTGCTGCTTCTGCCATGGTGGCTGGTTCCTGCGGCGGTGTTGCCGTCTTCTGGCCGGGAGTTTCATTCGGTGTAGGTGTTGGTACCGATGTCGATACTGTTGCAGCTGGTTCCTGCAGTGGTGGTATTGTTCCCTGGTCGGGAGTTTCGTCCATCGGCTGGTCAGGAATGGACGCCGACGATGGTTCTGCCGTTGGTGCGTCAGCGGTTGGTGATGCGACTGGAGTTGGTGGCGTAGATGGGGTGGCTAGCCTCAGACGTCTCTTTTTCCTCGGGGCAGCAGTTGGTGAGCCGACGCGTTTCGGCTGCGAAGCTTGGGGGGCATCGGCAGCATGAGGTGGAGAAGCTTGTACGTTTGGAGCAGCTGCCGATGGCCTCGCTGCCTGAAAAATGTTTGGTGCAAGTTACATAAAGTAAATATTGCCGATGAGCAGTTTGTGATCGGTATAAGTAAAAGTAAAACTTACTGCGAAAGCTCGCGCTAAGATGGCAGCAGCAGCCGATGGAGTAGCAATGGTCTTTGTGGGCGTCGGCTTGGGCTTGAGGGTAACCTTAGGTACCCTTTGAGGTATGAAAGCAGCTAATGTGGGAGCCTTGTTGCCGATGATTGATACGGGGCTCATCATTCGAAGATGGAAGGGCTTGCCACTCTTGCTCATTTGGGGGATTGGATCGTCAACCTGTTAAGCAAAAGGTTAGATACCGATGGTAGAAGTAAATAATAAGAAATGTATTCGAATAAACTTACTGCATCATTGGTGTGACAGAACTGTCCAAATTATAAGAGATCAAGTACCAAAGTAGCTGATTTAACTGCCACTTAAAGCACTTGAGCCCATATAATCCCAGTAGTCCGGAAATCTCGAAGGATTTCTAGCAATCGTATATCCAACCAAGATCGCGCAAACTCAGGTATGCACATTCGAACGAGCCACAATTAAACCGAAAATACTTGAAGTACGAATAAAGTTATTACAACACTTTGTTCCAAATAAAAGCAGTACTTACGTCACGACACATGTGGCCAAATAAAACATTGTTTGAAATTGAACCCAAAGTTTTACTCCACACTAATATCATTAAAAGATAAGGGTGCCCACGAGGTCATTTCCGACAACAACAAAAGATGAGCTCGTAGAAGACCTTGCCCAAGGCCTACTCCTCTTCTCCTTCGACGGGATAGAGACAGTGCTTACAATAGCCAAAGTATACTTGGCCATCTGCAACAAACGGGATAAACCCTGAGTACGGGAATGTACTCAGCTAGACTTACCCGTCTAACTGAAAATAAAGACTCCAAAGATATGCAAGGCTATTCTTGTGGATCTGGGTAAACTTGCTTTTGCGGAAAAGCGAACAAGATGAAACTAAAGATTAGAGAGCAGCCATTTTTCCATCCTATTATTATTATCTCTAGGTTTGCACCTGTACTAGAGCACTCACTTGAACTACTCAAACAATATAATAACATATATCCAATTCCTTCATCAATATTTTAGTAGAACCATTACGATGTCACATGGAGTTGTACCGTGGTGAAGCTCAGCATAATCCCCATATCCAGTGGGGGGGCGGCAATTCAAATCGATATACAACCAGCTGGCAAGATTACCTTTAACACACGCCCACACTTTCCCCGTCGGGTCCATGCATTGGGTTACCGCTCAACAAAATCCAGGTAGTATCGCCGCGGGCTCGCATTGGTCCACCCAATTGTAGAAATCAGTTGGCCACCACGGGGCAGATCGTATCTACAAACTAGAGGGTGCTCACAGCAGAGGACTGCCCCCAAGTCTAAACCACTTGGTGCACTTGCCTTCCAGTTGATCACATTCATTATTACCATTGGTTCTTTTCACGATAGCAAATATAGCCAACCATGATAGTATTACCCCCATGGGATAACACGAAACATAAATATAAATCTAACCATTTATTCTAAGTAGGCTAAGCGGTTGCTTTTACTTTTATTAACAGGGTAACAAGGTAGGTAAAACAATAATCAAGGAAGGTAATGCATCAATTTGGGATTCAAACAACTCCTGTCACCTAATGCATCACAGTATAAAATACTCAAGTAGATTAATTGTAAACATTGGGAGGCTTAAGGATGCTCCGGAGCTTGCCTTGAGTGAAGGTGGAGGGCTGGTGGTCAAGGCACTCCGGGAGGTTAGTGTCGAGCTCGTGGTACTTCTCGTTCAGCTCCTGCACCTCCTGGACTTCTGTCTCTGGGGGTGGCTCCTGGTGTTCCTCCACTTGTCCTAAACGTTCGCAATGCATATAAGTAAACTTGGTGGTGCAGGGATGATGCATAAACATGAATTAAACATTCAAAGATGGCTTTTAGAAGTGCTCTAAGTGTTTATTCTAATTCCATTTTACACAGCAACCCTATTATAAACTGCTCAGAAAAAATCTACCAAAATTACAGGGGACAGATCAAGCCTATTGGATACTACTGCAGAAAAATTAACTACAGCAAGGCTACCAGCTAGTAGATACAAAAAGATGAAATTAAATGCAGAAAAAGCACTTAGAACTAGAGCTACTAGCTAACATGGTGAAACATGCTATAGCTTATTTTTAGCAGAATCTATACTTAGAAACATATTTATCAAGAAATTTCCATGATCAACACAACCAGATTATTTTCTATATGAATTTTCCAAGAAAACCCTAGAAAAGGGCACTTGAACTACAAGTATCTTTTCTGTCATACAACATACCACATATTATATTTTACTCAGATATAGCATGCCATACAGAGACTCCACAAAAATTTTCATGATTTATACATGCACATATTTACCACAGGAATTAATCTAAGAAAACAGCAGAAACACATTTTAATAGGTGATAAATAAAACTTACACAGAAACAAGGCATTTTATATTTTTCCTAGCTTCTATACAGGACAACAGAGCTAACATAAAAACCTTACATTTTTATTTGGCCATTTTAAGCAGGAACACAATTAACTTTGATATATGCAGAATAGAACTATTTAAACATTAGTACTGAAGACATTCTCCAAAAATTACTTCTATATTTTTAACAGAAAGATCATAATTTATAGAGTCTAACAAAATTGATCTCACCATTTTAGGATTTACCAAACTCTAGATATAAATTAAACAAGCATTTCATATTTACTGAAAATAGGAAAAAGGAATTTCATTTCGGAATTCGGCCCGTGGGGGAATAGTACTGGGCCTGGCCCAATACACGCGGGCGGGAGAGAGCTGACAAGCGGGGCCCGCGGTCAACTCTGGCCCACCTGCCAGTGAGCAAGGAGCAGAGGACGGCGTTGACCGGCGCGTTCTCGCCGGCGATGAGGTCTCCGGCGATGGGGTTGGGTGTGCTAGGCTCGGGGGGATGACGCGCATCCACTGGTGGGGTTGGTTGAACCGGCGCGATCATGAAAGTGGCCGGCGGCGTGCGGTGGCGGTGCAGCATGGCGGTGCGACGCGGCGAGGTGATCACCGGCGATGCGAGGCTCGGCGCAGGGTTGCATGAGCATCGCGGTGATGTGGTGAGTGCGGTGCAAGGGTTGGTTGAGCCGGAGGGGCTCTGTGGAACCCTGGCCACGTGCGAGCTCCGCAGCGGCGGCAATGGTGCTCGGCCAACGGTGCGGTGCCGATACAGGGCGAACTAGAGCTAGGGGAAAGGTGTTTTAGCTCCGGTGAAGCTCCCACGATAGATGGAGGCGTCGGGGTGAGTCGGAGAAGGGTGAACACCGTTTGGTCGGTGCGGTGGCGACTCTGGGCCAAGGAACGGTGGAGGTGTCTTGACGGCTGGAGTGCTCGGCTGGTGAAAGAGAGGCGAGCAGGGCGTGTGCCACTCCAAGGTGAACTGCCGTGCGAGGTGGATCGAGCAGAGGATCTCGGGTGGTGGCGGATTCGAAAAGGGGGTGCTGCGGTGCGGTTGGCACTCGGCACGGCGAGAGCAGAGGCAATGCGCGTGAGTGAGCGAGTGAGGATGAGTGCTGACGAGTGTGGGAGGTAGAGGAGGTGTAGGCGCTCCCTTTTGCATGGTCATGGACGACCGGCGCGCCCAGTGGGGGCCGTGACATGACGACGCAGCGGTGGCAGCGGCGTCAGCGTGTCCGCGGCGTGCGATGCAGAGCAGGAGTAGCGTGCGGGCAAGAGCAGGACTTGGTCGACGCGCCGTTAGCGCGGATTCGCGCTCGAGTGTGAGAGTGCCGAGGCGAGGCGTTGATCGGACGCGGCACTACGGCGGCGGCACTGCGACGGCGAGGGCAGACGCGGTGCAGCACGTAGAGCAGAGCACGGTAGTGGCGTCAGCGGCGGCAGCGCGGTGCAGGCTCGGTCCTAGCGCCGTTAGCACAGGCGCGGGTGCAGACGCGATTGAGACAGAGCGAGGGGCTGGTCGGTGACCGGCGCTGCTGCTCGTTATGGCGACGCGACCACACGGCGTGAAGGCGGCAGCGCGGTGACGCAGCGCGGCGGTGGCAGTGCGGCAGCGATGTCGGTGCAGGGCCGCAAGGCGCAGCGCAAGGCGAGTGGCGCAGGGCACTGTTGGCGTGTTCGGCACCCGCGGTCAGGTATCGGCGGCCACGCGGTAGGCGACGCCGACGTACGGCTCAGCCGCGGTCGGGCGCGAGCGCGTGGGCGTGCGCGACGCGTGCGTGCGGGCACGTGCGCTGTGCGATGCACGGGTGAGCGCGCGGGAGCGCGCGTGCGCGGGCCGAGGTCCGCCACCGCGGTGTACCGCCGACGGCCCTCCTCCGTCCCAATCAAGCCCCGCAGTGGCCCTAGATCGCTCCACCGTGCCACCCTCTCGCTCCCCGAGCAGTTTCCCAGTCGAATTAGGTCATCCGCGCCTTAACCGCCGTGCGCAGCGTGTCCGCCGCCGCTGTGCTTCGTCGGCGGCGTTTCCCATCCATCCCCGAGCCTTGTCGTGGCTCTAGTCGAGTTCGCCGTCATCTCCTCTATCTCCCGGTGTGCTCAGAGTTGAAAACAGGGCACCAGAGCTCCCGGACGGCGTACGCCGACGAGCTTCGGGCTCTGCCGGCAATGGCCGCCGCCGTGCGCCGCCCACCCCGGCCACAGCGCCGCCCGTTCCCTCCCTCTCTCTCCTATGGATCTAATCTGATCCATCCGTCTCTGATCTAACGGCCCAGATCGCCCCGTACCCCTTCGGGTGGAAATTTTTCTAAAGAGCCCCTGACCTTTTTCCCCCTCAGCCCGCAGTCCAGAAGGCGGTTTCCAGCAATGCGTTTTCCCCTCAGGAAAACGTATTCCTTTTTAAGTCTGAGTTAATTCGAAAATAAAATAGAATTCCTATTTTCAGTTTTGTCGCTAAATTTCAAATGCTTATATTTTCTTCGTTTTAAATTCAAATCGACCCGTTCAAGTTGCGTTAGATTCGTAATTTTATGCTCTATCCAGTAGTATAGATTTCACCTATGTTAATTACTTTTGAAAATCAGAGAAAATTACTTTGCTAATGCTTAACCTTGCCCTTTTCAAAATCTCGTTTAATCTATAACTTCTTCGTTTTAGATCCGATTAGCGTGATACTCGTGTCTTTGTGATCGTGGTAAAGTATAGATCTGTTTTATAACCTTTTCAAAGTCTCTTTATTGTTTATGGTGTAATGTTCTAATCATATCTTTATTGCTTCGTGTATGATTGTTCGGATGATTGCGTGGTGATGTTGATCGAGTACAGCCGGTGAGATCTTCGTTGACCAAGAGTTCTTTGCAGCAGATCAGGATCACCAAGAGCTTTGGGATTGAGGCAAGTTTAACATGGGATCATCCTTGTTACCTATTCACCATAATTCAATCTAGTCATTATTGCATGTGTCTAATTTGATTCCTAATAGATCTATACCATAGCTTTGTTATCCTTGACCTTGTCACCATGGGTTTATATGCATATGGGTAGCTTTGCTATGCTTTACAATAATGGATCTTGAGATGAATCTTGATTAGTGATATATGCAACAATGAGATAAAACTGGCTTTTGTAGCAACATGGAATAGGACCCCACTGTAGGGCAAAAGCTGGGATTTCTAATACAACCACGAGTGTTATATGGCTCTGGCTTTAGTTAAGTATAAAGTTTGGACTAGCATGCTTGTGGTTCGTGAAAGGCACCTTTGCCGAGCTGGTTATGGGGTATAGCTTGTGTGGGGACCGCTGCGGGTGGTACCATCGGGGTGTCCCATATTCCCCTTTGCATTGGGTCCGTAGGGTCCGCTACATGTTAGAAAGAGCTTTTGAAAGACTTCATAGTGTTCCCTGCCCACTCACCTCGGCAGTGTTATGGGACTAGCTATCCCGGGCATCAGGGTAACATGGCTTGTGGGTAAAGTGTATAACCTCTGCAGAGTGTAAATCTATTATGATAGCCGTGCTCACGGTTACGAGCGGCCTGGAAAACTCACAGTGTAGATGATCATGTTGTTTAATTGTTAATGTGGTGTATTAATCTTATCATGTGGATAATAACTGGGTTATGCATAATTAAAGCTAAGTGTTGATAAAACTTGACTAAGCTAAAAGCAACCGCAGTTCAGACAGTGTCAACCTTTTGAGCTTCATAACCCTATGTTCTCTTGCTGAGTACGTAAGTGCTCACTCTTGCTTTCTCAACCCCTTCAGATGGCTATGAGGACTACCGTGAGGAGTACTAGGCTAGTGGTCAACCAGTCGGCGTTCCCTGTGAAGTGGAGCTTCATCGCGAGAGTTATCTTTATATTCCGCTGTTATGTTATTTAAATATTATTTGTTATGTAATAAGCACTCAGTGATGGTACTATTTAAAGATTTGTCGGCTTATGTGTGTGATTGATCTCTGGGCACACATGAACTATTCATATTCAATTTTATCCTTAAAATTGGGTGTGACAGCCAAGCAGGCCGAAAGCGTGGCGCCGGCCCATTCCAGTTTGATTTCCTTTTTCCATTTTCTTTTATTTGATTCAAACTGAATTTGCTTCAAAAAAGTTTCAAAAACTCCAAACTAAGTTTTTACACTTAAACCAAAGTTGTTCAGAATATTATTCTCTACCTTTTTCATGTAGGTCATAAATTCTGAAAACCATTAGTTCATGGGTTGAGGATTAAAAACTTATTTAAGCTAATTAAGACAAGAATTACTTTATTTCTTTAGCAGAAAAACTAACCTTAATTAAGCAGGGTAATTAAACATAAAGCAAACCATACTTTACTCTAAGCATAGCAAGGTTTAGCTAAACAGATTGAGCACAAGGTTGAGCACAAAACACCTATTTAATTCTAGTTTCAAAATATTATAAACACACACATGAAATGATAGCATATGCAAACATGAATGCAATGAAATACTTGTGCTTAGTGGTTAATGATGATCCTAATGCAAGCTTGACACAGGGTGTCACAATTGGGAATGACGTGATCGGCGTCGATCAAGTGCCGATAATAGTGCGATGACTTGGCGAATAGTTGACTTCTCCATTCTTGCCACCAAGATTTGTATAACTCTGTCATGAACGATGTTGGTGCCCAGGAGGATAGATCAATGTTTGATGTATCGGCATGGGGGAAAAGGTTGACAATCCTGTTCCAATCCATGGCACTGGAGATGATTTCTCTTGGCTTTATCACATTGGCAAAGCTGAGTTTGATCGGTAATTGGCCGAATGTCAGCTGCCTTGCTGCTGCCGATGGATAATAAAACTCATAAGATGGAGGAGAATTCTTCCCGGTTTCAAAGATGTTGACTGGAATGGCTCGGGGAACAATGCTGGCCTTCATGATTGTTTCATTCTGTGGCACGTTCCAATCGGTAAGGTTGAATAACAATGAGAATTGGTTGTTCTCATCGACATAAGGCCACCAAAGCCGTTTTGCGACGGGGATTCCACAGTAAAGCTTTTGGAAGAACCTACCGAATTGATCTGCATTGGCATCAGTTCCTGGTAGCACTATGATAGCCTCCCCAAAATTGAGTGGGGGACGGGTTGCCGATTCATCATCATCATATAGGTAGTCTTCTGATATATCCCTTGGAAATTGCTAACTGAATAGATCGAATTGGAGGACCTTGTACATGTGTGCATTTAACCACATGTTTATAAACCACCAAGGACCCCCGAGGTTGCCGATGGACTCGCCTAATAATAACTTCCTGGACACTTGGTGTAGGAGATGCTATACCGATCCAAGGAGGTATCGGCCAAGAGGGAGTCTTCTTCCATCGGCTAGGAGCTCTGCTGCAGGGAGGTACATGGTAGTAGGTCCGACGGTTCTGCCACAGAAGATAAACTTTTCTAGCCACATGTTCAAAACGATGGCGTGCTCCCGCTGACTTACCGATCCAGTTTTTTGATATTCCCGGATGTAACCAGTCCAGCCGCCGACATTGCGTGTGTTCACCTTATACTCAACCTTCCTATTGAACAGGGCGGGAGTATCGGCAGAGGAGACATCGAGGCCGGTAAGCATGTGCACATCGGCAAGAATGGGAGTAGCTGGTCTGTGTCTGAATACAAAGGCATTCATTGTGTCGGACCAGAAATACGAAGCCGCCATCCTCATATTCTCATTCTTCTCCATATCGGCAATGGAGAGCCTGATACACTGATCTAGGTTACGCTCTGACCAGTAAACTTGTTGTGTTCTGATTATTCTAAGGTACCAGTTCTTCCATCCCTTGGTGGGTTTAGGCCATGAACGGAAGGCATCTTTCCATAACCCTAGGCTAAAGCACTCGGATCTGAAAGGGATATGGTTGCTCTCCGCATTAATCAGATTAATGGGGTCAGGGTTTCCCATTGGACCTAGGTAGTTGAAATTGGATTGCTCAATCGGGATTACTACTTTGTTGTACAGTTCCTAGGTTTCGGAAAAAATCAAAGAAAGAAAGGGGAAAAGAGGATTATAAAATTGATACGGAAAAGAAACTTGCAGAAGATGAAGTGAGAAGGAGACAAATTTACCTTGGGGACGTCGAAGTGGATCGCCATTGGAGCTGGGGGAATCCTTACGATTTGTTCTCTGCTTGAAGAAATTACTGTTGCTTGAGTTCACGGAGTTGTTCTTCGGAATCGCCGCCGAGGTTGAAGACGAGGGCAGGTGAAAGTAAAAGCGGGCTCAGGGTAAAAACAGATTGGATGGTGGTAACTCTTATAAGCCTGGTCAGGGGTATTTTGGAATTTTCTTCACACTGAGCAGGAATGTAGAGAGGTATGCAATAGGTATGCGCAGCAATCGAGGAGATATGATTAGGTTTGCAACTGTTCGCGCTGTGGTCGCGGGATTTTATTAATAAATTGTAGTTTTGCGCGCGGTAATCGAGGAGGTTGTGCAGTTATCTTGGAGAGAGCAGTTACAGTAGAGAAAATTTCGGCGCGTAAAATATTCTACACTCCGAAATTGGGGGGCATGTGTTGACACTATTTTTCAGCATGTGTCAAATGAGCTGAGACTTGCATTGATCGGTAGCTGTTTTCTATCGGCATCGGAAAGTCATCGGTTAAATTTACCGATGAGAATGAATGCTGCAAAAAAGATAAGTTTATTGTCGATGGGAGTTGGACGACTCTTGCCGATAAGAATTAATTGGTGAAGACAAGTTACCAGAAGTGCAAGGTTGCCGATTGGGAAATATTGCCGATGCTGATGGGCATGGAGTGCCGATGGGCACAGAGTAACGTGGCGGTTGACGTCAGCAAGGGATTGCCGATAGCAATAAAAGGAAGTTGCGGATTGAAGAGTCTGCCGATGGAAAGTTTCATCGAAGAAAAGATATAAGAAAACTGGTGATCTTATGTCAGTACCATTATAGAAGTCTGAGTCTGACTCTTGCACGAGTCGTTTGTTTTCTTAAAAATAGAGGTGTCTGTTTAGGAAAATAATATTGTTATTTGGGTCCGACTCTTGCGCGAGTTAGTTATTTCCTTTAAAGTAGGAGTTTGTTTTGGAAAGGTAGGAGTCGTGTCTGTTTACAACTCCTATTGTTGGAGTATAAATATGTACTTAGGGGTCGTGAGATACAATCAATCATACATCAAACAAATCAATTACTCTTATTTACCTTTACTACAATTTACCCTTTTATTGCATTAGTCTTAGTTTATCTACGAGTTCTTCAAGCTTCAACGGGCTGCATCTCCTTGATCTCTGTCAAACACTTGCAAGTTCCGCGTGGGAGTAATCTGAGCTTTGACATCTGGGCGCATCGCTGTTGTCTCGTTCAGCTCTGCTCTAGTTATCCTGATCAAGTCTGAATTTTGACATCTGGGCGTATCGCCGTTGTCTTGTTCAAATCTTGTTCTAGTTATCGTCCTTGTTGATTAACTGGTCAAATCGACTGACACACCTTTAGATATCGAATTCGGGTAATAGCCCGAGGTGTTCGTAGATCCTGACGCTTTTTGTGTCAATAATTTAATTAGTATCAAACATTCGATATGACAAGTAGTCAGGCAACCAAACACCCTCTAAGTATTTGAAGGACTGAATTTAGACGACCAGAGTGAATCGAAGCTAATCAAAATTTCTTCCGAATGACCACCGTAAAACACCAAAACTCACAAAGGTGGTGTCTTCGAGACAACTAGTGGCTGTATGTTGGCCGACATACACATACGAAGTATAAGGCGCAGGCCTTAGGGTCTGTGTTCACATGGTACATCATTGTCCATACATAGTAGTTTTTGGATTGTGTTACCTAACTTTTTATGCAGTTATGTGCTTGCAAGTGCGTGATATAAATTTTGTTTTCGTCTTTTTATTTATTTATTCAGTAACAGAGAGACTATTATTAGCCTGCAGTGCAGGCCCAACTGACCTCAACAAGTTTGCAACTTATAGTACATGGCTCTAGCAAGTACATGGCTCTAGCAAGCATCATAAACTGAAACTGAAACCATGCCAATATTAGTGGGGTTTTTATGGCGATGCTCGGCGAAACTGAAACTTGCATTGGCCGCCCATCACTTGAATATGTTCCTTGCACAGAACGGGTAGACTGTCAGCACACTAAGAGAGTTTACAAGAGTGAACAAAAACACCTAGCTAGGAGTAGAGTAGATGACTGCATACAAGACAACCACCGCCACCGTACATACTGAGTATGCCTTCTCCCTCTGGTACCTATGCCAAAAAGTGAATAAAAAAATCAATCAAAAAGCTATTGTAAATTTGTAATAGAAAAGGGCAATGTAACATAGAAGTGAGACCTTGAAGCCGCGACTTGGATCACGGCAGGAGCGAAACAATTAGCAATATTATTAGCGTGAGATTAACTTTTTTTATCCCCAACTTTAAATGGGTCGTCAAACTCTCTCTTCAATGTCAATGAAATAGACACGAGGTCACGACCGTCTGTAAAAAAAATGAGACATTGGCTTTTGCAACATTAATGAAAGCAACGGGATGACCTCCTCAATCCTCATATTTTCTCCCTTCTTATTAATCAAAATAATAATAATAAAGTGTATGATTTTTCCCTGATAAACTCCACCAAATTTGCATTATTCTATAGGGATAATTCAGATGCATTGTTAAGGGCCTCTTTGGATTGGGGGGCAAAACTTTTACCTCCGTCACGTCGAATCTCCCGTCCCTAGTTTCGCCTATTTAAAATGTACTAAGTAAAAAAGTAATTTGTCAGCCGAAGATAAATTCGCGAGACGAATCTTTTGAGCCTATTTAGTTCATGTTTTGACAATGTTGTGCTACAGTAAACATTTGATAATTATAGATTAACTTAGCTTAATAGAATCGTCTTGTTAAGTCCCGCAGGGGCATGTAATTAGTTTTATAAGTAGTCTATTTTTAATACACTAAACTAGTGCCGAAAGATTCGATGTGACACGGCAAAACATTTGCCGCTCCATCCAGTGTCTGGATCGAGGGTCTAAAGTTTAGACCGTGTCACATCAAACATTTAGATGGTAATTAGGAAGACTAAATATGAGCAAATTAAAAAACTAATTACATGGGAGTAAACTAATTAGCGAGACGAAACTATTAAGCCTAATTAATCTATCATTAACAAATGTTTACTGTAGCACAACATTGTCAAAAAATGAATTAATTAGACTTAATAGATTCGTCTCACAAATTAGTCTCAATCTGTGTAATGGGTTTTATAATTAATCTATATTTAATATACTAAATTAGTGTCCAAACATTCGATGTGACAGTTCTAAACTTTAGACGTGGGAATCTGGATTGGGGGGCAAATGTTTTGCCCCCGTCACATCGAATCTTCCGTCCCTAATTTGGTCTATTTAAAATATACTAATTAAAAAAGTAATTTGTGAGCCGGAGGCAACTTCGCGAGACGAATCTTTTAATATAAATTAGTTCATGTTTTGACAATGTTGTGCTACAGTAAACATTTGTTAATTAAAGATTAACTTAGCTTAATAGAATCGTCTTGTTAAGTCCCGCAGGGGCATGTAATTAGTTTTATAAGTAGTCTATTTTTAATACATTAAACTAGTATAGAAAGATTCGATATGACACGAAAAAGTATTTGCCGCACGAAAAAATATTTGCCGCTCCATCCAAATTTTAGTTTCAGTTTTCACACAGCACAAGTTTTTTTTTTGTCACATCGCTGTTTGATCGGAAACTGGACGCTTTCTGCAATCACATCGTCAACGGATTCTGCATATGTCATGGTCGAAACATATTGAATTAGTAGGTCGTTGAATATATACAGCACATTCCAATGGACAGAACAAGAAGAATGCACATTATCAAGTGGAGTTGGCATCGGATCAAAAAAATAATAATTGAGACTTTGAGAGGAAAAGTGATGCCGTTCTGCCCCCTTTGCATGCAATTGGGCCGTCAATACACAGTACCTACATGACGTTGACTCTATGGCCCATCTCAACGTTAACGTTTTGCACTGTTCTTCAAGATCTTTTACAAGGACCATGCATACCATTGCAGCATGATAAATGTTTAGGGTAACAGTTTGTTCCTTTTCCTTTTGTTTAAGCAGAGAGAGAGAGACTTCACCCAGTTCGTTTGATCGTTTTGGTGGCTGATAAGTCGACTGGTGTCGTTTTTGGCAGTTTTTCTGAGAGAAAAAAAACACTATTTCGGTGACTGATAAGCAAAGCGAACAGAGCTTTAGCTTGCTCCACAACTATTGATAGATTCACAAATAGTAATATTGGGCTCCCATTTAAAGAATAAATTGAATGAACTAAAACCTAGAAGCATGGATGGTGAGAGGATATTTAAGGGCAATGTATCCCTGAGCCTAAGTCAATGTATTCAAAGTTTGAGATCGAAGTATTCTCTGCATTCCAAATTATAAGTCATTCTAATAATATTTAAGAGTCAAAACATCTAAAGTTTGATCAGATTATAAAAAAATTTCTAAATAATTATTATATCAAATGGTATACAATGAAAATATAATTGATGAAAAATATAATGATACTTAGTTGACATCATAAATATAAATATTATTATATTATTATATAGTTTTGGTTAAACTTGAGATACTTTGACTCTCCAAGATTTTTTAAATGGCTTATAATTTGGAGTAGAGGAAGTATAATATTTCAAAATAACACTCCTGGGTGTTAGAAAAACAATCTTTACTTTACCTCGTTTATTCATCTTGTATGCAAAGACTTTTAGTAAATAAAATCTTCTCCATTCATACTTATAAACTTTTTTAGTAGAATAAAGCATCTATCCTTATCCTAATTTATCCTAGTAAAACAACTCCACTTTTCGTATGATATGAAAGAATTTACATATACTTGGTGTATAAGTTGTGATAGTGTACATGTTCCTATGTAGGACATGAGGAGCAGGTGATGAAGTCCTATATTCCCTTTGTTCTAAAATAGACGCACATAAACTTTTCTAGTTTAAATAAATATATAAAAGTATATACTAATCTTTACGTGCAATAAATAGTACTCCATCCATTCCAAATTATAAGTTATTCCAAAAATCTTGGAGAGTCAAAGCATTTTAAGTTTGACCAAAGATTATAGAGAGAAACATAAAGATTTATGACATCAAATAGGTATCAAATAGGTATAGTATGAAAAATATAACTAATAAAGAATTTAATGATACTTAGTTGATATCAAATATGTTATTATCATATTATATAAATTTGGTCAAACTTTATAAACTTTGATTATAATTTGGGATGAAGGGAGTAAATTTTATTTTTATAATAAACCTACTCTGAGATATAAATGCTGTTAATTTTTTATAAAAATAAAAAGTTTAACTTTTCACGCATGGAGTGAATATATAATTAATCTTATATGTATATGTGGAAAATAATAATCTTATACTGGAGTATATGGGGTGAAAACCCAACCGGGCAATGACGCGTTGTTCTTCGTTCGACAGGGGAAAAAAAAAGGACAATAATGAAAACAAAAAAAAAACGGAGCATCCAAGTCTGAAACCGAAATAGAAAAAAAGGGCGAATGCCGAATCCGACTGCGCTGCGGTTTCTCTCCCTGCTAGTCCCTCTCTCCCTCCCCTTGGCCTTCGTCTCCGCCTCCCGTCTTCCTCCAGAATTCGATTCCCTTCCCCCAAGAACCCAGCCCCCACCATGACGAGCTCCTCCTCTCCTTCCCGAAAGGTACCGGGCTCTCCTCCTCTCCAATCCATCGGATTCGCCGCCCGGGGAAGCGCCCCGGCGGTGGGTTTTCCGTCTCGATTCGGCTAACAATTCGATCGATCCCTTTTCTCTTGTGCAGGCGCTGAGCAAGATCGCTTGCAATAGGCTGCAGAAGGAGCTCGCCGAGTGGCAGCTCAACCCCCCCGCCGGGTTCAAGCACAAGGTCTCCGATAACCTCCAAAGGTGCCGCCTTTCTCACCGCATCCCTCCCTGCAATTCCTCACTTGTTGCGTTTGCCTTTTTTTTTTTTCCTATTTATGTAGGGGATTTTTTTTCCTTTCGCCTTGTTGCCGTCTCTAGACGGGCTCAACCGTTCAAGAACCCTCTTCTTTTGTTGTTATTTGCTCTTGATATCTAGGGCTTTTCTTTGATCTCAGTCGTTCGTTCGTTCTCTGTGGAGGTGGATTTACACTAGCTGCCTGATAGGATAATTCTCTCTGGATATCTGGACAGGTGGGTAATTGAGGTCGCCGGAGCGGCGGGCACTCTTTACGCCGGCGAGACCTACCAGTTGCAGGTTGACTTTCCTGAGCATTACCCTATGGAGGCACCTCAGGTCTGGTTTTCTCGACAAAGATCGCACCTTTAGTCGATTAGTACATGTCTTCTCATTCTCCCTGTTCCTTCCATTTCATCTGATTATATGATACATAAATATTCTCCTCTTTTGCTTCCAGGTCATTTTTCTCAATCCAGCGCCAATGCATCCACACATTTACAGCAACGGGCACATCTGCTTAGGTAAAACTGCACCCTAGGCATCTTGTCTGATGGAGAACATTTGCGTGTGACTCTATGTTTGATAATGCTTTTCATTAGCTTCATGGCCGCGGCCCAATGGGAATTTTTTCTTTGCCTGACCTAATAATGTTCCGTCTAGCTGTCAGTTAGCTGCTAAGATTCTATTTGTTAGAAGAAAGTTGCCAACTTAACCAGTTGTGCTTTTATAGTGCTATATAATAGGCTCATGAGACATGACTGAGATGGCCCAACACACATTCCCTTTTGTTACTAGAGGGTCTTGATTGGATTGCCATATGCGTGTGGAATTGCTATGTGCAGGAGTTTTGTATGTGGCCTTCTAAAGTTATCTTAATGCCTGGATGCTGCTCGCTTTTCTGGTTGCCCCTTTATCTTGATCATATTAAAGGGTACCGCCAATGCATCTGTACCAGCTAGTCGTTAGAACAATAGTGGGTTAAGGGCCTGTTTGGTTACCTTCATTGAAGTTTAGTGACCTTGTTTGGTTCAATAGTGACTAAAACCCACTAAAATAGCTATCACATGCCCCTAAAGTTTAGTGGCCCCTAAACTTTAGTGGGTGTTTGGTACTTTAGGGACTAAAATCACCTAAATTTAGTGGCTAAACTTTGGGGGACTACAACCAAACAGGCCCAAGTCTGGTTTTGTATTTATCCTTGCATCATGGTATAACTTCTTTTCTTCTTTAACGACCTTGTGACCTTTCTTGCCTCTGAAATTGATTACTTGATCTGTCTAGATGCTACTCTTGTTTATGACTTCACGCATTGTTGTTTGTCTGTTTGCTAGATTTGTGAGTTCTGACAATTGTGTATTATAGGAAACTCATTGCTAAACCTCCTTTTTCATTCCCTTTTCTTGGTTATTTATTGGAGAAGCTACTGCATCCTATCTGCCAGACTGTTATAGTACTATGCAAGTGTGCGTAATAAAAACAGCCTTATTTCTGCACCAAAAGGTTTTTTTGTCATATTTCTTGATGGCGGTGAAGAGTTCTAAACATGAAGAATAAATAAAGCTAGAATTGCCAGTACTTTTTTAAATCATTTGAGCATCCAGTTATGGTATGAGCCTGGATATGAATGCCTATCTTATTGTGCCGATAGAGGCTGAATATAGCAGGGAATAATGTGTTAGGCATGGAAACATGTTAGGTTGGTTGGCACTTGGCACTTGCAGACGTCTTCAGCAAATTAACGTATTGGAAAGTTGGTGACAGACTAACATCTTAATCTTAAGATATAGTTTGACAGAACACTTCTTTAATTTGCTTCTAACTATTCTATGTCTTGAGTGCTTGTTCTTCGGGTTTCATCATTACTTACATTCTATGAAAGCAGATGTGAGTACATTGGGGAATAAATCAACAATTTTTTCATATAAAACCCATAAAGTAGCTTTGTGAAAAGGTTGTTTTTGGCATTATTCTTCACATTTAACTATAATGTATCCACATGGTTTTGTCCTTGGTTCCTTGCTCTAAATATATATTATTTCAAATAATAGCAAGTCAAAGGGAACAAGATATGTTATATATACTATTTCATACCATCACATGCAAAGTGACTAGGCTGCATGTGAAATCAGATATAGGAGTGGCTCATCGATGGACTTGTTTATTTTTTTGTAGGAGATTCACTTGTTTCTGTGCTAAATGTGTCATCTACTGTCTCATTTCTCATACAGTTTGTAGCTACTAAATCTTAACTATAGCTGTTGGTAATTGTAATTACAAATCTTGAATATCAGTTCTCCTTCATAATGGCTTTAGATCACTGTTTTCCCTCTTGTGCCCTAATTGCTGCTACAATACAATAGTATGCTATGAAGCCATGTACTCTCTCCACCTTTCATACTTATTAGCAGTTCCCTTGCCATTCATTGCTATTGTATAAATTGAGAATTATGAGCTTTGTCATTGGAGCCATCCCTCTCTATAACACCTCTAAACACCAATACCTAGATGTGAATGGAATCTGTGCCTCTCATGCAGTGATTGTTAAGTGATCTCTTGTACAGTTTTCCTTAGCTACCTGCTATGCTGATAACGTAGGCAACTTTGCAAAATGCTCTGAAGCTCTGGTTCAGTTGTTTGTTAAAGCTATACCTAGTACCCTGTCCGAAGTGAGGTAACTAGGTGAGAAACTTAAATACTCCTTCTGATCACAAATATAAGTAGTTTAGGACATAGGCAAGATATACAAGGTGAAACTTTGACTATTAATTTCTGTAAAATTTATTTATATTAAATAGGAAAATATATGTTATGGAATTCATTTTCATGATATATCCACTAGTATTAACCTTATGTTATTTTTTAGATTTTTATTAGTTATTATTAATTGTTAAAGCTAGAAGAAATTGACTTAGGACAAACCTAAAACTACGAACTTATATTTCTGATCAGAGGGAGTAGTTTTTTATGAACATACAACTTATGGAGGGGACTTGATTAAGATAATATTGAGCATCAGACATCAAAATAATGTTTCACCAAGATTTAAATATATTGGTTGCCATATATCTCATGATTTATGGTACTGATGAATCTCGTCTGCCATATGTTGATGTGGCCAATGGATCTGAAATTCATGTAGCTGAAAATGGTTCATGCAGTAGCACCAACTGTTCGATATTTGCATTCACATTTTGAGTAATTACCATGTTGGTCTTGTTTTCAGAAGTTCTTTGTCGACCCCTGGTAGATTTTGGTTCATACAGCAGCACCAACTGTTAGATATTTGCATTCATATTTTGAGAATTAATCCTGTTGGTCTTGTTTTCAGAAGTCCTTGTCGACCCTAGTTAGAATTTCTCAGATTGTGAATGAGATGATAATAATGACCTTGGAGCTCTTGATGGCCCATGGCTTACCCTTGTAGCTAAGCCTAAATGGAAGTATTTAGACCCTCTACATTTGCATTTTGAGAATTTACTCTATTATGTTTCCATTAATCCTCTGTCCCCTAGTTCCATGAGTTTTCTGAGATTATTGAATAAAAAGGAGAAACAGTGTTGGTGGAGCCTTGATGGCCATGAACTACAGTTTACTGTATAGTCTGATTAACAACTTCGTGCTGCTACTCTTGTCTGCAGATATTTTGTATGACTCGTGGTCACCAGCGATGACCGTGAGCTCTGTCTGTATCAGTATCCTGTCTATGCTGTCTAGTTCGCCAGCAAAGGTGACACTTAGTCTTACTACTTGATCTATTTACTACTTGATCTATTGAAACATCAGTGCCCTCATTCCACTGTCAGAGACTAACTGGCTACAATGTATTGGTTGCAGCAACGCCCAGCGGACAATGACCGTTATGTTAGGAACTGCCGCAACGGGAGGTCTCCGAAGGAGACTAGATGGTGGTTCCATGACGACACAGTGTAATGAGCTCTGTGGCATCGCCTGTCAGCCTTCCTTACCATGTTATATCTCTTCAAAGGGAGATGAGATGATTTAGGCCTATTTCTAAGCACCCCTCTATTGGATTGTGAAGCTTACCTTGTGGTGGTATGTAAATGAGTTGCACACATGTGTCGAGTCTGAGAATATATATTATCACCATCAATGATATAATATAGAATAAGCAAGAGTGTACCCTGCCTGAATCACAGAAACGAGCTCAAAAGGAATATGCAGGTTTAACTATTATTTGCTTTGCTCAATGTGCCTTTGTATCAGTTTGCAGTTTTCTTATGGATTTGCCTATTTGTTCGTTGTAGTGCTGCACTGCTGCTACTGTGATAGTTCTAACTCACAAAGGTAACCTGATGCTGAGCTTGAGCTGCAATGGTGTTCTCTCAAGATGTCCCATGTAGAATGCTGCCAAAGAAGTTTTGGTTGCAGAATGAGGCCTGCTCCGTATTTCAACGCGTACGTGAAATATACTAGCACATGGGGCGCGCTCCGCTGCGTCGGTTCTTGCTAAGCGTTTGTTGTGAGCGGTAAAAAGAGTAGTTTTTTTTTTATATACTGAAACAATATATGGGTAAGGACTTAAAATTGTTGTTACGGTCTAATAACAACCCAATATAAAGATGCACGGGACTGGTAGAAATATTACAAACTTTTTATTGTCATGATTTACATGAATCACCGTACTACACACACTTTATAGCGTGTGATCGCTGCTCGTATAAAATGAAAGATACAAAATGAGAAAAAAAAAGAATAAAAAAACTTAAATAAATTTAAAACTAAAAAATAATAAAAGATTTTGGAAAGTAAAAACTAAAAAATATAAAAAAATGACTAACTGTTCAATATAAAGATATATTGACCTGATAGAAATACTACATTATCTTTTTTTATAATTGATAAAGGATATAACACTGCATGCACTTCGATGCGTAGGATCGTACATGTATAAAACAAAAGATAAAAAATAGAAATACTACAGGCTCTTTATCACTTGCTTCAATTGTTGATGTAAATCACACTATATGCACTTTACTCAATAAGGTCATGTATAAAACAAAAGATAAAAAAAAATAATTAAGATAAAATAAAGTAAAAATAAATAAAATTGGAACTAAAGATAAAAGAAAATTAAAAAAATTAAATATAAAATTTAAACAGTGTAATAAAAATGAAAAATGAAAAAATAAAAAAAATTGACATGCCAAAGCACGCAGCTGACGGCCGGGTGGAGATGCCGAGCCGACATGGCGTGCGTAGGTAAGGGCTGAGATGGCGAGGACTACACAGGCGGTCGACGATTTGTTGCTCGCTTATTCTTTTCAAAAAATATATATATATAGGTGAGGTCCACAGGCTGACCCACACGGCAGGCACTGCCCAATCGAGGGCTGTATATGCACCGAGCACGGTAAGCTGGTAAGCCAAACCGGTTTAATCGGTGTTTAAGTACAGAATTGATTGACTGTGGCTGTAAAAAAGTGGCAGACACATTGAAACAGTTTTCGTGGAGTTGACGTGGATGGCCTGGCCGTCGTGGGTTTTATTCGGCGTTGAAGATTTATCTTATATTCTAGTTCATTCATTGATTGCTTGTAGTGGAAAAATAGTGCTGCAGTTTTGTGGAAGTTGAAGTTAGTCTGCAGACTATGTTTGCTAGCGCCAACAATTTCAAATGTGCCGACTCCAACTGTTACTAGTAGTCTGCGCTCGCATCTTGTCCAACAAGAAAGCTTCATCATGCAAATGCTAGAGTTGACTTGTAAAGGATGACATGGTATCTTGTGATGCAGAACAACCAATTTTGCGAGAGTAGTGCCTAGTTCCTAAATAACTGTTGTCGTTAATGTTCATATCCCCCGTTTTTAAATAACTGTTGTCGTTGATGTCCGTATCACAAATTTGACTAGTAGAAAATAGTGCAACATTTATATCTCTAAATAAATTTATTAAAAAACTAAATTCGAAGATCTTTCAAATGTAAATACTTATTTATTTGCTTTTGACCATTTCTCCTTTTGCTCGACAGTTCAACGTGGACAGTGAGCACATTTAACTGACCGGCATAGCAACCGCCAACCAGAGGAAACGAAGCGGCGACCGGCGAGCCAACCAAGCATTGCAGCAGAGCAATGGACGCGGGCGAGGTGCGGCACTGGAACGCGGACGTCAACGGCGTCTCCATCCACGTCGCCGAGCGGGGCCCCGAGGATGGGCCGGCAGTGCTCCTCCTCCACGGCTTCCCGGAGCTCTGGCTCTCGTGGCGCCACCAGATGGCCGCGCTCGCCGCCCGCGGGTTCCGCGCGCTGGCCCCCGACCTCCGCGGCTACGGCGACTCCTCCGCGCCGTCCGACCCCGCCGCCTACTCCATCTTCCACATCGTCGGCGACGTCGTCGCGCTCCTTGACCACCTCCAACTCACAAAGGTGCCGCTTTTTTTTTTGTTCCCCTGCCGTGCTCTTGTTTCTCACCTCACCATCGTGAGTGACTGAACCTCCGCGCGCCGCCATCTGCCATGGATGGATCCGTAGGTGTTCGTGGTGGCGCACGACATGGGTGCGCAGGTGGCGTGGCACCTCTGTCTGTTCCGGCCGGACCGGGTGCGCGGCGCCGTCGTGCTGGGAGTACCGTACTTCGCTCGTGACGCTCGCCCGGTCACGGAGATGTTCGCAGCGTTTGGTGATGGCTTTTACATAAACCAGTTCCAGGTGCTCATCTGATCTTCTCTTGTCCGGATCAACCATGCTATCTACTTTGCCTAATTTTGTACTAGCAATAGCAATTTTGCACCCATCAATAAACTGAAGTAATCTTTTTGTCGTTGCTCGATTTCGCAGAATCAAAACTCTTGCTTTAATACATTAGTTCATAGAAGACGCATATAGTTTTCTAAGCTCAGCCATCGCGGGGAATGCAAAATTTCAGTTAGCATTTTCAGTTTGAACCTTGGTTTTACCTTATATTCAGCAGCTCACCTTCTTATTTAGAAAATAAAATAGGTTCGGGTATTTCAATAGCAATTTTTTCAAACACCAAGTTGGTCGGCACCAGTAGCTTCAAACCTTTCAAGTCCACAGAGTCTGGTGTTCTGTTTGAAAATTCAAGATTCATAATATTTGCAGGAACCTGGAAGAGCTGAAAGTGCATTTGCTCGTTACGATGTTGCGACTGTCCTAAAGAAGTTCTATTCCACTGAAATAGATTGTCTCAGTGCTCCTCCTGGAGTGGAGATCATAGACTTTCTCGAGGCATCTCCCTCACCACTTCCTTGGATCAGTGAGGAAGAACTGGGCCAGTATGCTGAAAAGTTTCAGAAGTCTGGGTTCACTGGACCCCTTAACTACTACCGGATGTGGGAGACGTAATTTCCTTACCTTGTTTTCTATATTTGTGTTACTAATCATTTCCTTATTACATTGTATGTGATTTAGTTGTAAGGTGTGGTAACTGCAGGAATTGGAGACTTCTTGCACCCTGGAAAGATGCCAAGATTACAGTGCCTGTGAAGTTCATAGCTGGTGATAAGGACATCGGTGTCCACTCCTTTGGGATGGGGAAATACGTCAAGAGTGAGGAATTCAAGTCCATTGTTCCGGATCTTGAAGTCACCATCATTGAAGGTCACCATTTTATCCAGCAAGAGCAGGCCGAGAGGGTGAATTCGGAGATGATTTCCTACCTCGTCAAGTTTACTAGCCAGGAGGCATCATCTTGATGTTTTGTTGGTCTCAGTTGAATCGGACCCAAAAAAACAAAATGGTGTAGGATGGGCCTCCATTTCTTTCTGAACTGAAAAACTCTTGGAAGACACAAATAAGTGCGAACTAGGAATTTGCTGGCTTGTTTGTATGAATATGAATAAAAAGAACATGTGACAAAAATACTTGGTGCTGAAAGACAATAATATAATAAGAACAAGCCTGACAAAAATACTTTCCTTCCTTGACAAGTTTCCCAGCGAGGAGGATCAGCATGATGTTATTGTTTCCAGTCAGTCGTCCTGACTCCTGGAGGAAGTTCGACTCAGATATGAGGGTGACTGGAAGCTTTTCCATATTGAAAATGCATGGTCCAACCTATATCTTGATTTAAAACAGTTTATGATTGAGGTTGTGTTTAGATCCTGGAAATGGGGTGAAAAAAATCATGTAGCACTTGTCACGTCACACTGTAGCAATTTTGTTTTTATTTGATAATAATTGTCCAAACATTGATTAATTAGGCTTAAAATGTTTGTCTCGTAAAGTACAACAAAACTGTGCAATTAGTTTTTTATTTCATCTATATTTGGTACTACATATATGTGCCTGTATTTTGATGTGACGGAGAATAGGAATTCGATGTGATGGGGATGTGATGAAAAGTTAGGGAAAGTTGGGGATCTAAACACCCCCTGAATAATGTTTTGCCATAATTCAATGAAAGGGAAGCATTTCTTTTTTTGCCGCGCAAAAGAAGCAGCGCAATCTCCTCTTTGAACTCCCTTCTTTGAGTTTTGAAAAGACATGCTTCAATTACAGTCAACGAACAACTAACCAGAAGTCTGTCCAGAACACATCATCAACTGCGCACTTACGTATTCTTTTATATAAATAACGGGGGAAAACACAGAAAAACTGCACAAGATGAACCAATTCATTTACACACTTCATACAGCGAGCAGGAGCAGGCCGAGAGGGCGAATTCGGAGATGATTTCCTACATCGTCAAGTTTACTAGCCAGAACCCAGAAGGCATCATCTTGATGTTTTGCTCTCAGTTGAGCCTGACCAAAAAAAAAAAATGGTGTACGATGGACCTCCATTTCTTTCTGAACTGAAAAAACCTTCAAGAGCCAAATAAGTGTGAGCTAGCCATTTGCTGGCTTGTTTTGTTTGTATGAATATGAATAAAAAGGGCGTGTGACAAAAATACTTGGTGCTGACAGCTTTGCGTAGCTGTGTTGCTTCTGGTAGCCATTTCAGGCTTGTAGGCTAATCGACGCGTGCACGTATAGGTATGGAAATATGTGATCCAGGACGAGCCAGGAGGTTAGGTTCAGATAATCTGTTTGTATTGATGCAAGTCATCGTCATCCAGGACGATCCAGGACTCATTGAGCAGGCAGGTAGCGCGTGAAGCAGAGCAGCAAAGCAAAGCATGGAGGCCGCCGAAGCCGCCGCCGCCGCCGAGGTGCGGCACTGGACCGCGGATGTGAACGGCATTTCGCTCCACGTCGCCGAGCGCGGCCCCGCCGACGGGCCGGCGGTCCTCCTCATCCACGGCTTCCCGGAGCTCTCGCTCTCGTGGCGCCACCAGATGGCCGCGCTCGCCGCCCGCGGCTTCCGCGCGCTGGCCCCCGACCTCCGTGGTTACGGCGACTCGTCCGTGCCCACCGACCCCGCCGCCTACTCCATCCTCCACATCGTCGGCGACCTGGTCGCGCTCCTCGACCACCTCCGCCTCTCAAAGGTGCCGTCTTTTCCCCCTGCCGCATCCACAGTTCTTGCTCCCATTTCTTTCTTTCGTTTCCACATCACCCACCGGTCACCGCTGCGGAGATATAAGTCAATGATTTCTTCGTTTCTTGCAATGGGCGGTGTGTGTATAGGTGTTCGTGGTTGGGCACGACTGGGGCGCGCAGGTGGCGTGGCACCTCTGCCTGTTCCGGCTGGACCGGGTGCGCGCCGCCGTTGTTCTGGGGATTCCCTACTTTCCCCGCGGTCCTCGCCCGATGACGGACTCATTTGCCGCGCTCGGCGATGGCTTTTACATCAATCAGTTCCAGGTGGAGATTTCTTACTCAGTTACGCTGGCTCAATTATTTAATCCTTTTGTTTTTTTGCATCCGCTAGCGCTACATCTTACTACTATACTGACGATTCTAGTAGTGAGCCCTTCATCTTATTATTATAGTGTATAATGCCCTAAATCACAGGATCACGGGGAATGGAATTCTTGTACATTACTAGTTCACAGAAACCACATATTTTGAAGCAAATGAAGATTTGAGTGGCATTGACTAGCTTGTTAGTTAGTAACAGGAACTTCTTGTAATATATGCGTTAGTTAGTTCATAGTGAATTGCCGGCAGAGAGTTAGATATGTTAATGTTTGCATCATGACCTTGACACCTTGTCTTGTTACTTCACAATTTAGCTGTTAGGTGCTAGTGGGATGGAATGCCTACAAACTTTCCTCAAGAAAAGCAATGGTATAAACTAGTTCAATCAATTTTGTAAAACATACTAACAGCACACAACACATATAAATTGCTGCTTACTATAAATGTATCCGGGTTGTGGTGTGCTGCATTTTGGAGTTGGGATTTAGTTACGCTGCAGCCTCTGGTTTTGCTTCACCATGCGTGCTATGTTTAGACGCTTGGTGTCTTGTGGTAAGAAAACTCTAGAGGTAGGGTTGATCTGCGTAGCACGTTTGGTCTTTAGACCGTTGGGGTGTTTTGTTTCAGTATGGTTGCACCCATTCAGTTTTGAATGTGGGAGACCGGAACTCTTTTGTGTTCCTTAATCTAAAAAATAAATGTTTTCTTGAATCTTCCTTTTCTCTAAACCCAGTAAGGTGGGAAGAACAAGTATCAGTTGACATTTTTTAAATTTGGGCTCACAGACTAAGCTTGTGTCCTTAAAACTGAATCAGCTATTCATCTTCTCTGCATCATAGGTACAAACATTAGGAGCAATGCAATGCTTCGATCTAAATTCAAGTTAGCCTATTTCACTTTGAATTTGCAATTTCAGTTCTGGTGTGCAGGCCGGGTTCCATGGAAATGAATATATATGCAACTACTACGTGCTAAGCAGTATTGAAAGTGCATTTGCTCACTATATATTTACTATTTACCGCAATATCTTATACCATCGATAATACATGCTTGCAGGAGCCAGGAAGAGCTGAAAGGGCATTTGCTCGCTATGATGTTGCTACAGTCTTAAAGAAGTTCTACGCCTTGGAAATCGATGAGCTAATTGCTCCACCTGGAGTAGAGATCATAGACTTTATTCAGGCACCTTCCTCGCCAATTCCCTGGATGACAGAGGAAGAACTGAGACAGTATGCCGAAAAGTTTGAGAAGACTGGCTTCACAGGACCCCTCAACTACTACCGCATGCTTGAAACGTAATTTCCATACCGTCTGTCTGTCGTCCTCTTGCATTGTTGCCTTTTGTTTGATTTCCATACCCATCTGCTACTACTGACTAAAGTGATGTATGCGTTTGCAGAAACTGGAGACTTACTGCACCTTGGAGCGGATCGAAAATCACAGTGCCTACAAAATTCATTCTCAGCAAGAACGACGTTGGTCTGCAGTCCTTTGGAACTGAGAAGTACGTCAAGAGTGGCGGTTTAAAGGAGAATGTTCCAGATCTTGAGGTTTCGATCATTGAAGGTCACCATTTCGTTCAGCAAGAAGAGGCCGAGAGAGTGAATTCGGAAATACTTTCCTTCCTTGACAAGTTTCCCAGCAAGGGAGGATCAGCATGATGTGATTGTGTTTCCAGTCAGTCCTGAGATCCGAGGGTGACTGGAAGCTTTTCCAAAAAAATGCATGGTCAAGCTGATATCTTAATGTAAAACAGTTTATGATTGAATAAAGTGAGAGCTGAGAGGCAGCCATCTGTTGGATTGCATTTAGGGATGAAATAAAGATGATACATGTAAAACAGTTTAAGATTAAATAAACTTCTGCCTATGAATTACAGTCAACAGGTGTGCTATATTTGTTAGCATCCGAGCAATGTGGAAAATTTAACATGTTCTTTTTTGAGCATTACACTTGTCAGGATTTAAGAACACTTGCAGCTGTCATATACTCTCACCTCAACATGGTTTACATGCTTTGATTACAGTCAACAGCTAACCAGAACACATCATCAACAACACACTTACGTTTTATTTTATATATAACGGGGAAAAAACACAGAAAAACTGCACAAGATGAACCAATTCATTCACACAATTCATACAGGCCAACGGTACAGTTCAGCGTCGTCAGCATACAGGTGTAGCGTTCTTCTCCGGCGACGCACGTTTGGTCTTGATGGACCGGACCTTCACGTAGCGGCGAATCATTCCGATCACCTTCCTTCCCGCCACCTGCTGTACTCCAGGCCGATTTGCCTCACCTGCTACTGCAGCTCCTTCTGCAACTTCACCAACACCACGAGCAGCATTCTCGCCCGTGCCTCCGGTGGCGGCGTCCTTCACGCCGCCGTCGACGGCCTCGTCCTCTATCAGCTCCTGCAGCGAGAAGCGACGGGAGTTATCTTGGCACTCCTCCTCTTCCTCCTCCTCCTTCTGCGGCGGCAATGTGTGCTCCTTGGTGTCTTCAGAGCGCTGCTCTGACGTCTCGTGCTCTTGGTGAGCATCCAGCTCAGGTTGCCGTGCTGCCGCTGGCCTCCTCGTCCTCCTTGACATGGTGAGATCAAACCGCCGAGGATTGGTCTCGTCACTGCCTAGTTCGCTTGTCATTGCTGCCTGAAGCTTCAACGACATGGCAGAATAGAACTGCTTACTTAGCTACCTCTCTCTGGTTTCAGTAGACAGACATGAGGGAATATTTGATTATATATACTACTAACTGAAGGCCATCAATCAGATATCTTCTAGCTGGGTCGATGCATTTGCGTGCACGAATCCCTTGTCCTGGGACTGTGACCCAAATCTTTATGGATCAGATGGAGGTCAGTGTTAAGTGGGATTGAAGGCAGTGAGCATGGTACACGAAGAGGGATCGATCGATCGATCAGTCCAGCTATCTTTCTTTCTGAACTTTAATCTCAAACGGCAGGTACATACACTCGGACAGATCGAAATGCACTTGTCAGCTCAGCTCAGCTGTGTATGTACGTACTTCGGGATGGCTTTGGAACGAAGTTGAAGGGATGATCCATCGGAAGATGAGTAGTACGCTATGAATTACTACTAGTAACAACTCTCGTCCTGGATTTTGCAGCCGGAGAATCCGATCGTGCAAGAAGCAGGCCTGCAGGCAAAGTTTCTGCACTTTTTTCAGTATTATTATTATTATATAAATAAACGAAAAGAGATAGAATTTTCTTAACCTTTCGACGATCATGCCGCACGTTTTAGTCAATATAGGACAACGGTCAGTATGCAAAAGACCTTGGAGGGTTGGAAGTCACGGGCCTGAACAACCATAAACCGACCTATCGCTCGGGCGTGAGCCGCCGCCGCCGCGGCGCGTCCTCCCGGCCACCATCGCTGGTCCCCTTCCCTTCTCCTCCGCTATGTCGCCGGGGGCTGAAAGGAGTGAGGATCCATTGTTTTTAATAAGTTTCTCTAGTAGATCGAGTCCTTAGGTTAGGGTTTCTCCATGCCAAAGTTTTCTAGTAGATCGAGTCCTTAGGGTTAGGGTTTCTCCATGCCAAAGTTTTTGGTATTGGAGTTTTATCTCCTCCTTCTCCTTTTCTCCGGCAACGGTGAAGGAGAAGTGTGGAATGGTTTTCTCCATACGGCTTTGTTGAAAACGAGGGCAACAACTTCGGTGTCACCATCTTTATCGACATGACGACATGGAGATCTTTGTTTCCGGACGGCGGCATCAAGGCGGAGATGACGTCGCCGCCATGGAATAATTTTCTCCGGTCTTTTCTTCGTTTTGTTGTGGTTAGATCTGGCCACAATGAAAGACTAGGGAGAATATGCTTCAGATCAGTCTTCCTCATTCTTTGGTGGCAGAAAAAAGAAGAAGGAAGACACCAGCAAGAAGAAAAATATCCTCAATTCCACCTACAGGAATGTTGGTCATCCGTTGGGCATCTGTTCTCAGGTTTGCCGCTATTGCTGGTGCCGAGTATTTGCCTGTGCGGTTATCTATACGAAGCGTCAAAAAAATTTGGTTTTGACATTTGGAGTTTTTTACGGCGTGGGTATATTTTAGATGAAAATCAGTTTCTGAATATATCTAGTGTAATTCAGAGTGCTTGTAATATGTTGATGTACTCAGTTATTATATAATATAATTCTTCTTTCGTCGCAAAAAAAAGACGCTAAAATGATAATTCGACTTCAAGAAGATGGGCACATCAGGACTTGTTGCATTTTGTGTGATGGGCCGCTTAAGACTGTAGCAGCGCTCGTTATTTTTAAAAAATAATTATAAGATACTAATAACTCTAATTCTATAAACATAACACCAATACATAGATGGCATTTGTAGTTGAAAATTAGAACTACTTTCATGTTTTTTTTATGATATGAAATAATTTAATCATGAATTTTGTAAAGATCAAACTAGTTTTTTATTATTTTTATACAAAATAGTAAACCACTTATGAAACCAGATTTTTGTTACTTTTACAAAACAGAAAACCACTTTGAAACCATCCGGAGTATCAAATTTGTTCGGTTTTGAGTTTTTGACAGACAGGATGTACGTTATTTGGCTGTTACAGTTCAAGGATGAAAACTAGATTAGCTGTGAGTTGGGGTTGAAAAATACGTAATATTTAACCTTTTTTTATTTCTTTTGATTTTTTTAATTAAAAAAACCTAACTTGTGGTCCATCCTCATGAGACGTCCGATCTCAGATGTGCGGCTCAGATCGAGCGGGATAGGAGAACAATCAGTACGGCAAATCTTTTCACGAGTCGGAGCGCTGGCGATCGGCGGCGGGCGGGCGGCGGGCGGGCGGCGATGGGGCTCGAGCGATCGCCGGAGACGGCCAGCGATTACCCCATCAAGACCCCTGGCGATGGAAGGCCCGCCGGAGGTGAGGGCGCCCGCCAGGTCTCTTTCGTTCCTCGCTCGAGTGGTTCGCTTCGCCGTTAGTACGTAATGCCAAAAAATGCAGTGGTGATGCTAATCTGAAACACTGTCAAGATTGAGTTCAACGGTTTCTTCTCCAGCAAGCACGTTGATCGATAGGACGATCCAGTTGACGGAAGGCACTCCTCCGTGCATGGGCGATCTCCTGGACTGGAACTGGATGAGCATAACTGTTTCAATGTAGCTAATCTGCACGCGTCTCAGAATTCAGATGGTATGGTAGTGATGGATTCTGAACAAACAACTGCAACTGTTAGACTCTCTATAATATGCTTGCATGCCTCCTCCCTGGTCCCTGCAATGAGAATGACATGTTTTTCGCATTCAAAAGAATTGCGTGTAATAACAAACAGAAACAGGTGGGGTGACTGTGACCGATTCGGTGATTTTGCAGAAGCATCTCTCACTCTCTCGTCTTCACTGCAGCTAGGTGGACAGGACAGAATTTCGCGTGGAAACTTGCTCGAGGCCGGTCGGGCCTACACTACTGTCTTGTGGCGCCCATGCATCACTCAAGGCGTCGCGTCATGGTTCGTTGTGGCAAGTGCGCAGCATCATCTCCCTCGCTCTCCTGTTCCTTGTCAATGCACGAGACGAGAACGCTTTGGCCTTTGGCAGCTACCCCAGGTCGGTCTCGGCACCACGGCATGCATGCCACTGCTGTGCAGCTGGCCACGGAGAATCTTTATGTGATTTTGTTTCTCTGAAAAGATGAGATTTTTATCAGATGAAGGTACATTTACATGACACGAAATGGCAGCTTCAGTTTTTTTTTTTGGTCAGATGTCTCTGAAACTGACCCGACACTGTTCTTTTCTGTTTTGTTCAGCGATATTTTGTGAGTACTACTACTACTCGTACACATCAAAGGATCCTCCTGACTACTCTGGCGGTGCTAAAATACTCGTACTTATGAATGAAGTACATGTCAGCATCAGTGTTCTGAATACGAGACGTCCTGTTTCATCACTTCACAACACAACACATACGTACACCGTGCCATTGTCATGGCATGCTGCTAATACTCCTGCAAGCTTTCAGGTTTCGGGGGAGAGAAGTGGCCAAGAACTGATTGAGCTGCAGTCAACACGGATTGCTATGGAAACTGAAGCAGGATTCCCTAAGATGCTTTGCAATGATCCGGACTGCATGCTTTATCTTGGCTAGCTTTTGCATGTCCCTGGAGAGCTGAATCACTTCGCTTCCCGCAATGCTTTACAAGATGAGGTTCAGGCTTTGCTGCCAAAGCTACTATGTGCATTCAGCATTCTACATGGATTATTCCCCAATCTTGTCTTGTAAACAGAAGAAGCAACCTGTCTTTTCACTCTGCTGGTAGCCTGATACAGTACAACACAGCTCAGCAAAGGTACACCATGCTACCTCATTCTTGAACCTTCATTACTTTTGAGAAAAATATTGAATCTTTATTTACTGAATTAATTAGGATAGTATAGTTAGCCTTTTGTCTCTGTAGTACCTGCAAACAGAACCAAAACGTGAGACAATTAACCCGCCAACACAATTATTTTATTTTTTTTAAAAATAACTAGTAGTATAGTAAATGACACAAAAATGGGAATAAAGGAAGGATAATGCAATGTGATCATTCCAGGGTTAGTGGGCCAGATGGGCTTAACTGTAATTTAAGGCTTAGCCATCCCCATATATGCATGATGATTTTAGCTTGACCAAAATGCCTCTTCTTTCCCTTTCCCCTTTTCCTTTTCGCTTGAGAAAGAAGATGCATGGATGAGGCTTATGTTCTGGTGCAGCTAGCTAGATTCTTGTCAATAATTGAGAGACAAGCACGGGCCTGGCCACACAGTATTTTCCACGCGCTAGCTAGGCAGCTAATGGTGATCAGCTCCCTCACGCCAAGTTAAGTAAGGGTAAGCAGGGACCGGCCGGCCGGCAGGCTATGGTCCATCATGCCTAGCTGCGTCAATAATGTCATCATCATATATAAACGCATTCATAATTACCTCCTATAGAGCATCTATCATCATAATAAAAATCTTTGTTTAATTTCTCTCAAACTAAAGAAGTTGGAACGACAATAAACTGACAACTGAAGTTTTCAATCAGGATCAATTGGTTCATTCGTTCAAGAAAAAGCAGTTAGGATTATATTATATTGGGTAATATATAATATAATATAATCTCCCTGGTGTCTATAGACTGATTTGGTATGATACAGCTGTTTGCATGGCCTTTTCCATCTCTTAACTGTATCCTGTAGTAGTACTGGTTTTCTATTAGGCCGGTGTGCTCGTCATCGTCATCGGTCGTTGTGATTGGGCTCCTACTACAGATTTCCTCACGATTGCTAGACAACAGAGTAACAGACAACACTGTACTCTGTCCTAGAAAAAGCACAAGAGCTATAGCTCCATCGTCCTTTTGTGGCCCATGCTTTTGCATATTCTCTAGCATACTTAAACCCCCAACAAATTCCTGTACGATATACATACATATATACTACATCGGACTAATAAGAAATTTGCAGCCACTTCGCAACTGTTCCAGTTTTCCTAGCTGTGAATGAATTAAATAAAAGCTAAAAAATGAGCCTGTTTTTCTTTTTTTGACAACGAAAGGATAAAGACCCAGCTGGGTCTCTAACCTCTAACTACATACCTATCTGAGAAAAAGAGCAGTGCAGTAGTGATGCCTTTTGCATTGGAAGCTTGGAACTAAAATGCCAGTAGTACCACTGTACAAGTGAGGGGTCATTATCCTGCAGTCCACGGTGCTACATATGCTGCACTTGTTAATTAGTCACCAAGGCTGACGACCACACAGTACTATAGTACTACTAACTGCTGCTTATCCTGAATTTAAAGGTCGTCGTCGTCGTCTAAGTTAGCTGCTTATCCGATCATCCTCTCTCGTCATACAGGTGCACAATTTACATAATTAGGAGAGCACACACTTTTATTCCTGAAATAATAACGTACACATGTCGCGTGCAGAATATACCGCAATACTAATCTCCTTGACATTCTTCCAAATATTGATGAAATTGATGATATATTCCTTTTTGTTGATTGTATATGAGATCTTCAGATCATAAGACCGAGGATTATATTGTCTGTCAACTTATGGTACACATCCATGGTTACGCATTCAAAATTGTAGACATTTAAAAGGGTAGCCCTAGAAGTTGTACGTGTTTAATTACCAGAATATACACGGTGGTTGCCTCCCTCTGCAAACAGGGGCTGGCAACTGTTCTAATAATCAATGGAAAGGTCTTTTGCAAGCTCATTCACATACTTTTGGTCAAAACCAAACCTTACACATACACACTTGATTTTTTTTTTTGAGGAAACTAACACACTTGATTATAGTTCCTAGCAAAGTTGAAAAAAAGAACATTAGTTAGACCCGTCATCGACAAATGGACAATTAGTATAAACTCTTAGCTCTAGCTAGCTGGCTAGTATCCAAACAAATGAGAAAGGGTAGCATGATCAGAGCCTTGCCCAATAGATGCTCCATCTGGTTGTAGCTAGCACTGGACAGTTTAGTAGTTACCTAATCATGCAAGAGATAATTAATTCATGGCCGGCTTTTGGTAATTCTTCTCACCTGCCTCCCCATAAATATGTTTTTCCATTCTAGCTAGCCTTGTAGAGAGAAGAGATTTGGTGATATTGGCCTGTCCGTTTCTCTGCCTATGCTTGCATGCATGCAGTGAACCTACTAGCTACCAGGCTATCTATCATGCTGGTGCCTGGCCTTGCTGAACGCTGAACCTACACATGGCATGGCATGGCATGCCTGGCCTCTGCGTGCCTACTCCTATGCGGTTAGCTGCTTGGCTACAGTATTTGTAGTTGTAGCTGGGTACGTGCTCAGACTAGTCCGGACGGGCCCATTGACTGTGTCAATTGGGACCCGTGAACCAGTCAGGATCTCTGTATCAATGCACCTTTTTTTTTTCTCTGCATTTTCTGCCAGTACCAGGTCTCGGAGGCACAGGCTCCACTGTGTCAGATTTTGCAATGGGTCGTACTGTAGCTTACCTGCTGCGATTCCTTTTCCTTCTAGTCTGTGTTTAGATAAAAAAATCCTATAACACTTGTCACGTTATACTGTATCAATTTTGTTTTTATTTGATAATAATTGTCCAAATATTAATTAATTAGGCTTAAAATGTTCGTCTCGCAAAGTACAACAAAACTGTACAATTAGTTTTTTATTTCATCTATATTTAGTACTTCATATATGTGCCGTTATTTTGATGTGACAGGGAATAGGAATTCCATGTGATGAGAATGTGATGGAAAGTTGGGAAAAGTTGGCATCTAAACACCCCCTAACATAACGAATGTTGCCATGAACAAAGCAAAAAACTGTTCATTAGTGTGCCTACTTCCCCAATTTTACAAGATTCCTTATCACATCGAATCTTTAAACCCATACATGGAGTGTTAAATATAAGTAAAAAAATAAAAACTAATTACACAGTTTGTCTGTAAATCCCGAGACGAATCTTTTGAATCTAGTTACGTTATATTTGGACAATATTTACCAAATAAAGCCAAAAACACTACGGTGCTCTTTTCGTAAAATTTTTGCGAACTAAACACAGCCTCTGATCAGCTAAACTGACTTCTGCAAAAGGTCTGGTGTGGGTACATAAATAACAGCCAAAGTTTTCTGTTACCCTGCACTTGATGAGCCCTGTTTCTGGTTTCTTCTTCCAAATATTTTTCCCCTGATGAACTGATATATGCACAAATTGCAAGCCCGGGTTATTTATGCATTGTTCCTTTCAGAGGCAAATGCAACCTAATAAGTAGGCTTCTATCAAGAAACAGACCAAATAGTGGTTTCTGAATAGACAATACTATATTTTAATTAGACCAACTGAAAACAGTGGCGTTTAAATGCCCATTGGATCCCCATTGGTTCCCCATTGTCTAGATACCCAGCGGATCAAAGCTGAACTTGGATGCCATGTCCTTGTCCTATACTAGTCCATCTGTCTTGGACAAAGAGTCTGCTGGTTTTGTTCTTCAGAACTTTGAAATGTTTGGTGACCAATTTGTTTCACACACCACATCTAGAAACTTGAAAATGTCTGGTGAGTAATTTCACACGTACAAATGGAACTGTGGTAGGTGCCAAATGTGTGCAATAACCAAGAAACCAATTGCTCCACTCCAACCAAAAAGCTAGGACTATGAGGATTAATGATGATGGAAAACACTAGCCACGGAAAGGGGATAGATAGATGACCAGTCATGCTAATGGATATGGGGCACAGCAAAGCAATCTTGTTGAGCAGTAAATGCTGACAGGGCACAACAACAGTGTCACCATATCCTCCTTGGTGTATGTCTTGCCTAGGTTCCTGCCTTCCTGGCTCATCAGTGGCTCTGCACAAAGAGGGAAGCTTTGACCAATGTAAAAGTGCAAAGCGGCTAGTGCGGCCTAGGGTTCATCCTTTGTCCTTTCTCCTTTGCAAGGCAGTGGTGCTACTTGCTGCCTGTACAGTGTAGGGTACCGCTGCTATATATGCAGGGGCAGGGCAGCAGCCTTGTGTTTGTGAGTGTAATGGCAATGGAATGCATGCATGGTCTATCTTGCTGGTGTACTGACCACATGCTTACACAATACGTATGCTTCTGTTACAATTAAATAAGTGTAAGGAAATTAATTTTGTTTCTTGCAATGTATGTGGATGGATATTGGGGATAATTAGACATTATGCTTTGCCTAAACCTTGAGGCCTTATGTTTTGCCTAGAGCTTGAGATATTGAGGGGGGACTAGAGTTGTTTCATAATTCATTGCTTGATCCCAATGACAGACCCTGTCTCTCTTTATATAGAGAGAGGATTAACCCTAAACCTAACTTAGCGTTTAAGCTAATGACTCTTGAGCCTCTTGGGCCGCTACTGACTCTGGGCCTATTGGGCCGGTGGCAGCCTGCTGGCCGGAGAGGATGCGCTCGGCGGCGCGGGTCGCGGAAGTCGCGACGAAGAGCCCTGCGGACGACGGCGAGACGCGCGGGCGCGAGGAGGGCGTGCGGGCGAGCGCGCGTGGGCGTGAGGACGGATCCACAGTGGCGGGGACGCGCGCGGGCGTGAGGAAGGATCCCCGGCGGCGGGGAAGGATCGCGGCGGCGGGGACGGATCTGGATTCGCGGGCGGGGAGGGACGGCGCGGCTGTAGGGTTGCGGCGCAAAGGCGCGGATGACGCGGACCGCGGTTGTCGCAATGGTGGAGCGGCGGCGCAGAGGATTCGTGGGTGTAGGTGGAGGCCCTGGCGGCGGGGCGCGCGGCGGCTGTGGAAGTGGGAGGCGGCACGGAGAACGGATCCGCAGGCGAGGAAGGATCCGCGGGGGCGTGGTTGCAGCGGCGGTGCGGGCTGAGCCTGTGGCGGAGTAGCCGCGATCGGGCGGCGGGGAGGGTGGTGCGGCGGCGGTGGTGGGGGATGGATCGGGCGGCGTCGCGGTGGCTGTGGGATCGGGATTTTTTTTCCGTGGAAGAGAATCGATAGGACTGCTGATACCAGATGCAATGTACGTGGATGGATATTGGGGATAGATGGAGATAATTAGGCCTTATGCTTTGCCTAGAGCTTGAGGCCTTATGTTTTGCCTAGAGCTTGAGGCCTTATGTTTTGCCTAGAGCTTGGGAGATTGAGGGGGACTAGAGTTGTTTCATAATTCATTGCTTGATCTCAATGACAGACCCTGCCTCTCTTTATATAGAGAGGATTAACCCTAAACCTAACTTAGCGTCTAAGCTAATGACTCTTGGACCTCTTGGGCCTATTGGGCCGATGGCAGCCGACTGGCTGCCCATGACATTTCTACTATAGTTCCATGATTAGCATACATATATTTATAGTTAAGGACTTAAAGTGATGTGCTTGTTGCAAAAAAAAAAAAAGAAGAAAAATAAGCAAGATAGATAGAGATCGATCGAGAGGGATGTCTGGTCTGGGTCTGAAAACTTCGTCATGGGTCATGCATTGTACTAGCTGCATTTCTTGGCTTACTGTAGTGCTGACTGATATAGTGATATGAACAAGGATAGCTCTGCACCCTGCTGTCGGCCGGGTTGATGGTTCAGTCGTTAGTTTGCCATGAGCGCGCGTGCGCGTTCACATGCATCATATATCAGCTATCACCGTCGTCGGTGCAACGAAAAAGCTAGCTGTTTTGTTTGTCAAATAAGCCTAAGAACTGCCGGAACTTGTCATCTTGGTCTCTATCCAGACACAAGCAACAACTTTTCCACGTATTTTTATCCATCCTGTGACCAGAATGCATGCATCCCCATCCGTGCTGGCGACCGACAGAGACGCCGAATTGTTAGGTCCATTTCGTCCATGATTATTGACATGTACACGCACCATGATATATACTGCTGCTTCCTAGTAGCTAGCTGTTCTAACACCTGAAGCTTAACACACTTGACAGCTTATGGATATATAGGTGGATCGTCGATGGACGGGAATGTATAGTAGCTGGCACCAATCATGATGGAGTCATCAAAAGGCCCTTCATATATCCGGCCTGCCGGCTTCCTGCTTCCATGCATCGATCTCCCTTTCAAAAATATATATTTTTATAAGGTGAGCAAAGTAGATGGTGACAATGCCTAAGTATGGCAATTCACTTTACAAAAAGCTGAAAACAATCTCAATTCATTGCAATATTGCCAAGTACACATTATTTGGATCGCTGTTTTTTTTATAGTACGTAGATGATGCTAAAAGTTGGGGAAACTAATATAATTAGCCGATAAAGTGCACTGCTGCCATGCATGTATTTTGGAAAATCAAGGTAGTAATTAGCTTATTAAGTCTTTGTGGATCATTTAATTTGTTCACATCTAGGTAAAAATAAACTTGAATGGAATAACAAATTAAAGGAGCAAGGATCGGATGCCAAAAAAGAAAAAGTGCAAACCATAGGTAGGACCATTACTACCCTTTTGATGACTCTTCTTGTGGTATAATATATCCCACCACAATGTTGTTTAGTTTGGACATATATATTTAAGTGTTTGACACAGTCTAAGATCCTTAATTGATCTTTGCATATTCAGGGATGGATAATAATTGGATATACCCTAACCTAGAGCTGCCAAGCTGAATTAAACAAGACAAATAATTCTTCCCTGGCCGGGAAGAAATTTCCATTGTAGTTAAATAGCAGGCAAATAAAGAATTGGATCTTGCTTGTGTGGCACAAACACTAAAATAAGAGCATTTGTTTAGGCAGCATTTGACAAGACCTGTTTGTCCAGGTGCCCTAAAATAAGAGCACAATCAGTGCATTCATTAGAGCCTTCTGATCCTCCGGCCTACAAGCCATTTTATTTTATGTCTGTATATAACTGCTGGCAGTTTGGGTGATTACACATATGGTTAAGATGGCAGAAAATAGTTTATAGTCACCGTGATGGTGACCCAATTGGTTAGGTCAATTTAAGTTATTCATATGTGGACTTTTGATTTTTATTGCGGGTTTTTTAGTATCCGTTGTCTATAACGTGTGTTACACATCACCGGAACCATTCACAAACTTACACAGCATGAATCAAACGAGATATTTGTATGTAGCATACTGCGTGCCGTGCTTTCTCTTCTCTTGAATTCAAACACTACTAGATTAGTAAAAATGATGAGGGAAATTAAAGGAGCAAATTGCTTGCTCAATTTAATTAATAAAATTGTTTTATGTTCATTGTCTAGTCCTCTTCACATTAAACATTTTATATAACAAGATAGTAGATATGTATAAGGTGAATGCAATAATAAGTTAATTATCATGGATAAGAAAAGAAAGCATATCCCCAAGACAATTAATTATTCATGCAGGTGTGTAGGCTCTGTGATTCTTATGAGAGGATCTGTCTGGGGCATATCATGGAACAAGATTTGCTTCGCACATGGAAACCAAACCAACAAGGAGGTCTAGATCAGCTGGTAAGTATATAGACAACGTATCATATGCAATCCAGCTTCGTGTGCAATCTATGCAACCACCAATTAAGGCCATAGGATCTAGATCCAACGTCTGAGGTTTTTTTCACTTAAACCTTCCCATGTGGATACACACGGGTTAGATTTAAACTCACATGTGGAGGGGTTTAAGTGAAAAAAACTTCAGACGTTGGATTTAGATCCTGTGGCCTTAATTGGTGGTTGCATAGGTTGCACACGAAGCTGAGTTGCATATGATACGTTGCCAAGTATATATTAATTTAATTAAATCGCTGATCAATTACGGAGACTAACAACAGTACTAAAAGCGGACAAAGGTTGGTTTGTCCGGTAAGCAGCGGACACGTGGCGTTCCCTAGGCACCTAATTCAAAGAGAAGCTTCTGTGGTTGAAAGCACAATCAAAGAGGAAGACACATATAATATGGGGACAAATACAAATGGGTTAGGAATAAAGAAATGGTCGAGGGAAGAAGGCTGAGTAAGCAAGCAGGAACAGATCAAGAGCCCCCACACACTAAATTCAAGGACCATGACAGCAACTCCTACTCGCCTACCATTTGTGTGGTGTGTGGCTAATAATAATAATAATTGAGCACCAACGTCACCGCGATATCAGCAACAGCTTAGCCAATCAAAGAGCTGTATATATAATGTGCTCATTGCAAATTTTTAGGCCCCCCTAATATTCTGCACCTTCTTTTTATTTGATTGATGACAGATCCAGCTTGTCACCTAGAGTGCGTAACAATGCAATTTCGAAACATAGATCAATAAGATGTACCATATATATATGTAGATCAATAGTAGAATAGTGCCTACCATATGAGGTGCATAGAATTCTTTGACAACTAGATTATATCGCCGTGTCTAATTCGAGGGAATTTATTTTTCTCATGGTGTAATTTAGTCTGTAATTTACCACCCAGGTGGAAACTGATTGGCAGTTTCATGGATGTTCTTGGGTATGTATAGCCTGTATAAGAAACCCTCATAAGCAGCCATTAGTAACACCAAAAGGAGAGCTTACCAAGGCATCTAAAGAACAAGTTAGCGATCAAAATAATCATGCTGATAATTTTATCTAAAACCCACTCCTTTGAATAATATAAGGTATCAATGGCGGATGGTTGCTGGAACTGGCTTCAACTTGTAAGAGAGGACCATTGGTTTTCCTTCAAAAACAAAACATCCAATCAAAGTGTTTCTCTGGTCTAACAAGGCACCATAGATATATAAGATGTGTCATCCATATTGCATATTATTCAATTGTTTTCTTATTACTCGTCATCTTTTAATGTGCTGTTTTTTATGTGGTCCATTACTGAAAATAATCATATAATCTTCTTCACCCTAACAAGTAACAATACCATAGAAACAATTGGGCAATTTTTTGTTTATTTTGATGATTTTGGTGACCTGATTGTTCAGGCGACGGTGGGGTAATTGAGAGCGAGACTTTTACTAGAGTCACTCAAAAAATAATATATAATTCCTGTAAAAAAAATCTGGGATTGCACATCTTTACCGGATATTTTTCATGTTTAAAATATGCCTCTTCACAAGGAAGCAAGCTAAAAAGTGAAAAAGAGGTTAATTAGTGGGTGTGGTTACAGGAAAGTAAAAAAAGATGGGGTAGTAGATTGTAGAAGTAGCCAGTAGGATAAAAAGGGAGGCATGCACTCACTCACTACAGACTACAGGTAGAGGTAAGGGGGGGGGGGGGGGGGGGGGGGGGGGGGGATGGATGTATTCGTAATTTAAAGTCTAAGACAAGGCTGGATGGATTGTTTTTATATTAGGTCCACCCACTGGTTGTTAGCTTGGGAGATGAGATGAAGAGCATCCATCCATCCATCCGTCCATCTGACCATCCACTGCTAACCACAGCACCCACTCCCAACCTCAACGTGTGCATAGCAAGCCCCCCCTTCCCCATGCAACCTTTGATTTGAAGAGAGGTTACCATATCATCCACCGTTAACAGTACTTAATTAGCGCTATATCTCTGTCCTGGCTCATCATATCCATTTGCCTTGGGATTATGTCCAAGTTATATTTCACGACTTCACGTGTCCTAAGGTCATTATTAAATATGGGTATATGATTGCTAAGATGTGTGACAACAGGGTAAAAAGGGGGTGGTGCTAGGATTTCACTTATATGACTTCACCGAAGGTTACTTAGTAAAAACTACTTTCTCGGTACTAAAAAATAAAGTCATTTTGAACAATACTTTTGTCAAACATTGAAACTATAAATCATAAATAACTTTGAAGTTGTTGAGTTTGAAAATATAAAAACCATATGAATAATTTTTTCTTAATAAATACTTTTATATGAATATACATATATCACTTTTTGATAAACATTTTTTTTTGAAAACAAATTTATACTTTGAAGACTCTATCATTGTTTAAAATGACTTTACTTTGAGTATGGAGGGAGTATCTAGTAATAGTTAGGGGCGGCATTGAGAGGTGACTCTTATATTGCATTACCTTCAACTCGACAACTCTTTTTTGCTACCTATACTAGAAATGAATTTGAGAATATATATATATATATATATATATATATATATATATATATATATATATATATATATATATATTTATATATATATATATATATATATATATACTGGACCCACAACTATGGAATATATTATATATTGCCTTTCTTTGTTGTTGTATTCGTGATAAGCTCTAGTAGCCTTTTTTTTCCTTTGGAATATCTTTCCCCCTTTATTTGTACATATAGCATGCGAATTTGTTAATGTTCACTGCAGCTGCTAGATGGTTCCTGTTCCCATATGCTAATTACTACTAGTAAGCTCCAATTCAACATTGCATCAATATTGTGTTGTGCGGCTAATAATCCAGCTCTGCAATTTGGTTTGGTTTGGTTTGGTTTGGTTGGTGGACCCGTGCCATCGCGTAAGCTCGTGGACCACATGAACCACCCAAGGAGGCAACGCAAGGAAGAGGGTTGCCTGGCCGGCTGGCCCCCGCCACTAATTGTTTTGGGGGTTCTCTCATTGGGGCGTTGATGTCACACGTGATAAATCTCCTTGGCCTCCATGCCTTTGTCCTCAAATGATCTCATGATTCTGCGTATCTCGCCCATCAGCTAGATGGCATCAAAACCCCAAAAGCTAGATGCACTACTAGGAGCACTGATGGAAGTCATTAGTAATTTCCAATGCAATCTGCGGGTATTCAGTAACTGAATAATTTTGTTTTTACTGCACAAGACAAATCCACTAAATAAGCAGGCAGCACAAGGGATGCTATTCCTAAGAGGAGATGTGCTGATGGAGCTGGATAGATGGAGAGATGCCTAGGCTTTGTCGTAAAGAAACAACTCGGCAAGTAGCTGCCGAGGGCTCCTACTCCTTTGGTGGTTACACCAGCAAATAACTCCAAACTGCAAACAGTAGGGAAGGGGGTTAGTTAAAGCCAGGCAGTGTAATCCTGGCCTGCTCAGCCCAACAGCAACCAATTCATTTAATAAAAGGAGGAAAAAACATTTCTTTTGGAGGGAGGCACGCATTATTCCATATTTGGTGCTGTTGTTAGTGGGTGCTGCTAGCCAAGCAGAGCTTCAGCTTCTTCTCCCACCCTTTTCTTTTCCATATCACTCAAGGCCGGAGGAGAGGGGAGGAGGGAGCTCAGACTCTAGCTGGCTGCAGAGGAGGTGGAGAAGAGGGAGAAACAGAGAGAGAAGAGAAGGGAGCTCCTTTTTCTTTCTGGAATTGTTATTTTATCCTGGGAAGGATCTGATTTTGTCCCCATATTGGGAGGATTGATTATCTTTCTCAGCTCTCCCCTTCTTCCCCACCCCTCGACCCTCAGCTTCAACAAGATCAGCTTTGCTGTGGAGGCAATCCCTGACTGCCTGCTTTGTTGCCTGCTCCTCCAGTGCTCCCCATGAGAGGAGCACGCCACACCTTCAGGTCCAGCTCGTCTTCCCTCCCATTTTCTTATTGCCTCGCCTTGTACCATCTGCACCTCCTCCATGGCTCCATGCTGCTGCAGCAGCAGGAGCAGACGAATTTCTTTTATTTTCTCCGGTTCGCCGATGAAAAATACTCTGAATTCTGGTTCTTTTGCTTGCTGTTCTTCGATTCCCGGGCTGCTCTTGCTTTCTTGGATTAGCAGAGTTGGTAGGGTGCTGCTGCTTCTTCTCTCTGAATTTGGAGGAAAAGATTGAGCTCTAATTCTAGTTGTTTGTTTACGGATGATAAGAGCTGATCTTTTCTTGTGCTGGTGTTGAGTTTTCTTGTAGAATCCAAAGCTCCCAAGGAGAAAAGTTGCTCCTTTTTGACATTGAGGTGACATGCGCTCACCAAAGTTCTTCCTTTTCTTGCTCTACCAACTACTACTGATGCTCGCGAACCACATATCAGATTCCATTGAAATTCTCTGCTTCTAGCGTCCTCTTTTCCAACTGGCAACCCACTCGTTTCGTTGGATATCTTGGCTAATAATTTGATCTTGTTAGTCCTTTGGAGTTGGATTTATGACTGAATTCTACAAGGTTTCCTCGTTACTCTTTGGATGTTTGCATGAAAGCCATGCTCTAAAGCTCCGTTCTCTTTACTCCTGCCCTTTTTTGTGGTACTTGTGTTGTGTTGGAATTACTGCACCCTCCAAGTGGTGGTTTTCGACCAAGGAAATCTTACGTCTTTTCGTCAGAATTAACTGCTTCTTTTGTTCTCTAGTCCTAGTACTAGCTTGTAACAGCAAAGTTTTTGCCTTGGAGTTCTCTCCTGGTTTCACCCACTTTTATGTCGTAAATATAGCCTCTACTAGATTTTTTTTTTTGCCTCAAAACTGTGGAGTAGGAGGCTAAGCAGTTTTATCTTTTTCTTCCAGATTGAGCAGAAAAGGCTTAGTTCGTTTTGGCAACACGCCCGTGAAGCATCTTTGAGGACTCAGTCTATTGATTAAACAAGGTACTACACAGAAATGAGCAGTGCTCTCTCAAGAGTCAAGAGTCTGTTTTCCAAACTCCAAAAAATTATTCGTTCAATTCTCCTTTCCATGAGATATAGTTTATTTCCAGCCGTGTTTGTAAATAATATTGGCCCAACTATTTGATTTTGGTTTCTTGCGACGTGTGATTGTCTATCTTGGTATAACAAATGGAATCCACAAGCATATATTCTTGTTTATCGTGATAACTCTCGATCCAATCTAAAAGTGAAAGAGGACCACCTGTGCCTCCAGACTGCCAATCGGCTCATCGAATTTTCAGTCCATATGTTCTCACTCCTACAGCAAATTTTGTATTAAACCCTTTTGCGTACAAAGTTTCTGTTGAATCCATTTCCGGTTCACTGAACTACTTTGCAAAGAACTTGGTGTGTCATTTATACTGCAGAGAAGATAAACCTTATCGATCTTGAATTTTATTAAAGCTTCCTGTCTGTCTGACCCACTTTGCTTCACTCAATTGCAGGAAAGCTGTAAGCGAAAGGTTCCTATCGGCTGCTGAAAGTTGATCCATCAGTCAAATTCCAAGGTGGTTCTGCATACGCCGTATCTTTTGCAGTAATCTTGATCAGCGAGCAGCCAGCCAGAACTGTATGATGGCTACTTATTACTCGAGCCAGGGCAGTGAAAGGGACTCACAGAACATGTATTCTAGAGACGCCGGCAATGCATCCTATCCTATGTCGTCGGCTCTAGGGAACTTGCTTTATCTGAACAATCCTGCTTCTGGACCATACACAGAGTTCAGTGGCATTCTACAGTCCCAGCAGAACTGCATGGAGATGCCTGAACCTGGCCATCATCCTTCAGTGATGTCTACCCAAGACTCATCTGCAAGGGAGTCCGACATGCTTGGTTCCCACCAGGGGCAGCAGCGCTCTTTCGGCCTAGTCAAAGATATGAAGAACGAGATGTTGATGCATATGATGGATGGATCACAGAGTAGTACAGCTGATCTCATCCATGATGATGCCCAAAATGGTATACAGCTTGATTTCGGTGTTCTCAACAACCACGGCTCGTCGAACATTCCCTCGGTGCAAGGTGGCCAAGGTTTATCTCTCAGCCTCAACACACAAATCCTGGCACCTTCCATGCCATACTGGTCTGTCAAACCAGATATGCTGTCACCGCACTCTTACCATGACAGTCTTCGAGTCGATGACATCCGAATGAAGAGTATGCAGTCTGAGTCCTCACGGGCAATACGGAACTCAAGGTATCTGAAAGCAGCACAAGAGCTGCTTGATGAAGTTGTGAACGTTTGGAAGAACATTAAGCAGAAAGCCCAGAAAGAGCAAGTTGAAGTAGGAAAGACGGATGGCAAAGAGGCCGAGGGAGGGACGAAAAGTGAGGGTGTGTCCTCTAATCCCCAGGAATCTGGTGCCAATGCAGCACCGGAGCTTTCTACTGCTGAGAAGCAAGAGCTTCAGAACAAGATGGCAAAGCTGATGGCAATGTTGGATGAGGTGGGTGGGTGACACTATTTGTCCCACTATCATGTGCTTGCCTTTCCTTTTGCAATAAAACTGCAACATTGCTTTTTTTTTAGATATATATAAACAGTGTTTCATAGATTTTTTTTTCAGTGAGCTAGATTAGAACATGGATTCATAGAGTTCATTCATACTGTTAGAATTTGGATAATAAAACGTTTATTTGTTTTTAGTTAACAACCATTTAATGCTGAGGAAACATATTCCAGGTGGACCGGAAATACAAGCACTACTACCACCAAATGCAAAGTGTGGTTTCGTCTTTCGATATGGTAGCTGGGCCTGGAGCTGCCAAGCCTTACACTGCAGTTGCTCTCCAGACGATCTCACGACACTTCCGGTGCCTCAAGGATGCTATCAATGATCAGATTAATGTCATCAGGAAGAAGCTCGGGGAGGAGGAAAACTCATCTGGCAAGGAGGGAAAATTAACTCGTCTCCGGTACATTGATCAACAGCTAAGGCAACAACGAGCTTTCCAACAGTATGGCATGATCCCACAAAACGCTTGGAGGCCACAGAGAGGACTTCCTGAAAACTCTGTTACCATTCTTCGTGCTTGGCTCTTTGAGCATTTCCTTCACCCGTAGGCAGCTTCCCCTCTGGCGCTTTATTCAGTATTCATTGTGTACTTTTGTTCTTGTTGTTCCTCACCATCTGTCATGACTTTCAGGTACCCTAAAGATTCTGAAAAATTGATGCTAGCAAGGCAAACAGGCTTGACAAGGAGTCAGGTAATTTTTCTTTTTTAGATATATTCGTATTTTTCCTGGTTTCACATGTGCATAGCAGCTGATATAGTAATGCTGAATGATGAATGAGCCTCAAACATGTAGTCAAACAGCTGATATACTAGTAAGGCAGTTCAGCATCCACATTATTCTTGCCTCTGATGTTCTGATCCTGAAACTTTTTCTACTTGTATGATTTCATCGATGCATCTTGACAGAGGACAACATACCCTTTTACTAGAATTAACGTCTCCTGCATAAGTTATTTGGGTTTTACCATTCAATGTCTCTATATTCTGACTGTACTTTCATGCCTCGGTCTCAAGATTTCAAACTGGTTCATCAACGCCCGTGTTCGCCTCTGGAAGCCAATGATCGAGGACATGTACAAAGAAGAGATTGGAGATATCGAGCAAGACTCAAATTCTTCCTCTGACAACGCGCCAAGAAGCAAGGGCAAGATGGCATCTTCTGAAGACATGGGGGAGGACCTGAGAAGCTCCACGCCTCGGGTCTGCGAGAGCAGCCAGCTGATGAGCGAGTCAAGAAGCGGCAGCATGAGGACCGCCATGAACGTACCCATGGGATTCCAGAACGAGCCCAACCCTGACGACACCTTCATGAACCTGATGCTCAAGGACCAGCGATCAAACGAAGCAGACGGCGGCCTCCTCCTCCACAACGCCGTGGCGCAGCACCAGCACCAGGATGAGAACGCCCGGTTCATGGCGTACCACCTGGCAGAGCTTGGGAGGTACGGCAATGGCAATATATCGCTCACCCTCGGGCTGCAGCACTCCAGCAGCAGCCTCTCGGTTCCCAACGCCCAGCAGAGCTTCCCCGGTGTCGGCGTCGGTGTTGGTGACGATGACATCTACAATGCCACCGCTCCTCTTGGTGTCAGCGTTGCGTCTTCGGACTACGAGTCGATGAACCAGATGGATCAACGGCAACGGTTCGAGCAGTCACCCCTTCTGCATGATTTTGTGGCCTGAAATGCTCATTTGCTCATACATCAGATGATTTGTACCAGCACCTGCCGGCCGGGTGAATAATATACATATATATGTGCCTGAAAGGGGCATTGTTGGGTTGTAGCCTGTAGTTTCAATTGGATACAGATTGGAGGTATAGCAGGAGATGTAATATAGTGTAGGTGGTTGGGGGTGATAGGTAACAAAAAAAAAGGATCTTGTAAAGATGAAACACTCTATACTATATATACGTGTAAAAACTTGTGATTTGGGGTCACCATACTGTAAAGTAAGTAATGGTTACTTAGGGTCGAGGAATATATTGGTAATATGATGATATTCGAATGGGACCTAGCCAGCTAGAGTAGTAATCAAGACTTGAAAGGATGTGATGAATTCATCACATCAAGTGTGCGAATGTTCTAGCTGCTGCAGACTCAAAAATCATGCCCAGATAACAGCTGCTACTACTAAGCCAGGCAAAAAATATATAAAGGGCGGTCAAGCATGTCGTCAAAAGCATCTCTGTGAATTCATCACTTCAGTTAACAGCTTCATCAAGCACTGCACCTGCACGGGCATGCCTCCGTACACAAGCAGGGCGTGAAAACATTGTAGCTGCAGCTACCCCAATCATATCAAGATAGTTAGCAGCCTATGGTGGCCTCAGGGAATTATACACTGCAGAAAAGAAGTAGCATCGTTTCCGGTCTAGCAGACTAGGTCGATGTAAAAGTAGGCAACCATCCGAGTGTTTGTGTCAATTCTACGACAACAAAATTGAAGAGCTTCCAGTTCTGCGTCAGCTTCATCAAGGCATCAACTACTTCAGGTGGTCTTGAGGTCCATCGCGTCCCTGCAACAACCAGTTGACCATAAGGACATGAAGCAAAAGAGGATGCCCAACTCAGAGTCTCAGACAAGGTATTGGAGCACAGTGGAGCAACAGCTAGTAGTTACATACTACCAAGACAGAAGACACATCCATATCATTCAAGGAAATTAGGAGGTAAACATGGATTGGATCTCCTACCAAAGCAATTTCTCCATCTCTTCACTTTCAGGGTCCAGCTCCAAGCCACGAGAGAATGCATCATAAGCACTGTCATAATCCTGAGCAAGGCAAATGCATAGTCAGACTTAGATTAGATAGCAGATAAGGAATAGCAGAGATTGTTAATCTGTATGTAATCTTCTGTTACTGCACCTCCAGAAACATCAGGGCAGCTCCTTGCCGATAGTAGGCCTTCCCCACTTCGGGCGCAGATGTTTGCATTTTACAGCGTCAAGCAAAGCCTTCTTTCCATCACCCAGGCGAAGCCAGCAAAGGCTCCTGTTTGAGAACAATGTACCGTCAAACTGATCAACCTTCAAGGCCTGCAGTCAACAAGAGACAGTATCAAGTTTTTGTTTTTGTTTTTTGCTGTCGCCACATCTGAGAAACTACAACATGATTTTGAACAGTCATTTGCCATTTGCTCTTTAGGTAGGATGGACAACATTGAAATGTCATGTAGAATAGCAACCCAAATGCAGAACCACTCCAAAAGAAACCATTGTACATATCAGTATCATGTATTGCCAAGGTGATTCTAGTCTTTTAAGGAGCCACATGGGCCCGTTTTTCATTAAGCAGACTGGAATTTTCAAAAAATTACAACAGTGTTACCATTCTTGCCAGTGAGTCACCAGCAAGACCGGAACACTAGACAAGCAAGTCCAATAAAATGTACTATACGGCCGGAGGATTTTTGTCAAGTCAGCTTATAGCAAGATCACCCAAACAAAGGGAAAGGGAGTCAAGATGACCAGCTTGGACCCACCCCCCCAAAAAAAAGGAAAAAAAAAAAAGAAGAAAAACAGCAGGACAAAACACAGGAAATCATACATTGAGATCACTAGACAAAGACACACCTAAGGAAGAACATGACTCATGGATCTACCTCCAAGTGAAAGTGATGTCTAAGAAAAATACCTGTGTGTAGAATACTGACGCATTTAGATAATCCTCCTTACTAAATGCATCAGCTCCTTGTCTTTTCAGCTCGGACTTTTTCTTTTTGACAATTTCATCATCCTAAACAAGCACAGCAAACTGTGTCAGGCATAGGTCCAACGATCCAGTGCATGTAGAAAAGAGTCAATGGTATAACAAGTTGTTAAGGTGAAGTGGAACGGTAAGGAAATATTTTTTTATCATTGTATTGCTTATCGCTGTAACAGTCGCAATTCTTACTTTGCTATCCCAGACAGAAAAAATAATTAATTGAGTAAGTGTAAGAAAGAAAAGTAGTCTACATGGTCCTTTGAATAGTATCAGAGTTAAGGAATTTCCTAAACCTATTCAAGAAAGAATCATTCAATCAAATAGGTATCCAGGAAGGGAGTTTAGGGAGCAGCTCAGATGCATCCCTCATGCAAACTAAACACAAATGCATCGCACATTTGTAGGTCAATTGAAACTCATTGACTGTTGATTTCTCAAGTATGCAAAGTTATGACCATATCCATAATTGTACAGGGAATGAATGTGCACAGAACTGCTGATGATGCATGATCTTGTTGAAGTGGCATACCTCTAGTTGCATGACTTCCATGTATACATGACTAATTACTCCGTTAACACTCTAATCTGCCACTGTTGGAATTTTGGAAGTGGCAGGAAATAGAAGTTCAACATCTTCCCATGTACCATACTCAGCAGCCAATTCTATTGGCAGCCTGCCAAACTGTTGAGCAAACAAACACATTGAGGGGATGAAGTATAGAAAATTCTAAAAGAAAAAGAATAACAAATTGAGCCTTCTCCAACTAAATACAATTAATTCTTGAAGAATTATACTCCAGCAGCAGCAACACTAAATCCTGAACAAAATCAAAGTAATCGCCCTAAATACTATTGATTCTTGAAGAACTATGCTCCAGCAGCAGCAACACTAAATCCTTAACCCAATCAAAGTAATCGCCTAACAAAGTACTTACTGATCCAAAATGCAAGCACTTCTAAATCCATTCGATACACAGACGAATGCAAAGACTATTAATTCACTACCACCATAGCAGGTTCAGGAAACCTATGCTGCAACCATCTATATATTCCTGAAATAATAAAACAAAAGACTTGCCAAAACAGTAATAAGGTTATGCAGAAAATAGGCCTTACTATTTACTTCTAAGTTCTAACACAGACCTTGTACCGTTATAAGAGCATTTTTGCATGGAATCATGTTTGTGTATTACATAATACCAGCATTGCATATGTGTATTAGACGACGCTATGGAAGATATAAAATCAAGCAGATCACTATAGTGATGCATGCAACAAGAAGCAAATCTCACTATGTCGGGAACATTTGGATTTGCACCAGCTTCCAACAAGCACTTGATAGCTTCAGTCAAACCTTTCTCTGCAGCTCTTGCCAAAGGATTATAAGATCCAAAACCATTCACATCAGCTCCAGCCTACAAATGTAATTTAAGAAGACAAAGCAATCATATGCTTTCTCCATAATCCAATGACTAACACAGACATAATTACATAACTAGACCGAGCATCACTAAGGGAAATCTGATTGCTGTCAGAACAGCTTACCTGAACCAAAAGTTTCAAACAAGGCATAGAAGAGCATTTTAATGCCATGCTTAATGGTGTAACTTCATCACTCATACGCTCGTTGGGCTGCAAGAACAAATAAAAAATCAATATCAATGCCAAAATAAAAACCTGCACTAGAGAAGCAGAGAATTTCAAATGAAAAAAAAACAATAATATCTTATTTAAGTGTAGGTTATATGTTCCTAATGTCCTACTATTTGCTTTTCAGGACCTCAGAGCTGCTTATGTGGGTGCCCAGTCCCCATGTCTTTGATCAGGGTCACCCATCAGCAGCTCAGAGAAACTGAGAATACAACTGAGAACAATGGGAGAGAGTAGTGAACCACAAATAATAATAAGAGTTACAGTTAGCACATACATCTGCACCGTTTTCCAATAAAATCTTCACGATACTAGGATATCCTCTATAAGTAGCAATGATCAGTGGGGTCAAGTCTCTTGATTCCACATCAACACGAACTCCTTTAGAAAGCAGGAATTTGGCTATTTCAGACCGCCCTAAAGAAACATATGAAAAAACAGATGGTCACAGAATGTATAGTAAATAAAGGATTTCTGGGGAGATAAGTTTAAACTTTCAATAGCTACAGTGCTACACCAAATAAGCTGTTTTCGTTCGCAGTTCCTTGAAGGACATACATGGAAACTAATGATTATCCTAGTACATAAAACAAATTATGTATTATATCTACAGAAAAGGCAGCTTTTTGTCAAAGCAAAGAGAAAGCTATAGCTTTTTTTTTCTTTGAGGGTGAAAGAGAAAGTTATAGCTTCAGTGACTAGAACAAAGCACATGAAAAATAATATCCTGACAGAAGGCGCATGACTTAATTGAAAAATACAGTGCTTACAAAAGACGATACGTACATTACAAACAGAACATTTTAGGTAATTGAGGACAGACAATTTAAAATGCTGTGAAAAATATGAAAAACACTTTCTGAAGACAGTATAACATGCACACATTAATTGACAAAAGGTCATAAAGTTCATACCGCCCTCTGCAGCTGAATGAAAAAGACTCAGTCCTTTATGCTTATGATGAACATCAGCGCCATGATCAACAAGAAACCGCAAGGCTGGCAGGTTCCCATATAGCACGGCATGCATCACGGGCGTGAAGCCTCGCAGGGTATCAGCCTTGTTGACGTCAATTTTGAGATCCTTGACCAGATACTGGAGGACAGGCATGCAGCCACTGTCACAAGCAGCGTGGAGGGCGTACGTGCCGAGGAATTGGGTGTTGGCTAAGGTGTCCTGAAGCCCTTTCCCCTCAGTGTCAATGATCTTTGCAATCTCTTCAGTGATGAAAAGAATGAGATGGAGGGGGAGAAAACAGGAAAAGGAAACAATTTAGGGACGAATCAGGGTAAAATCAAGTAAATCAGGAGGCCCTTATATATTTTTTCTTTAAAGATCCCAATTTTATTCAAATCAAAATGAACGAAACTCTGCCATGTGCAGAACCAGAGCTAGCATCAAGGTAATTAGTAGTTAAGATGCTTTTGTGACTGGAAGTGCATACTGTTAAATATACAGTAACTGAAGCATACATGAGCAAAAGTAAAACATCCCTATGTAACTAACAAACTTCATTTCATTTCCATCATGGTGACCATGTGAATTTTGGTGGAGATGCACCAAGCCATGGGCTTATAATTAGGTAAGTCCAAACACATGCACAGACTGATCAGTGTAACGATTAAACACCTAGTCTGACACTAACAAACAGATGGAATGAATCCAATGCATTTATTCCCCAATATAAATCAGGAAGCCATAACTTTTTGGTTTGAAGACCCCATTTTCATTCAACCAAAATGAATGAAACTCTCTCAAGTTGAGGAGCAGAGCTAGGTTCAAGGCAAGCAATTACTGTAGTAGTAGTTAAGATGCATTCGTGGTTGGCAGTACAAAAGCTGTGATTTTCTTTGCAATAACTGAACCATACATGAGCAAAAGAAAACATCCATATGTATGACCGTATATATTACTAACAAAATCGTTCATTTCATTTCCTACATGATGGCCGTGTAATTTGTGGTGGAGATGCACCAAGCCGTGTGCTTGAAATTAAGCACATGCATCGACCGATCAGTGTAAAGACTAAACCCCCCTAATATGACAGCAACACTTCCCCAAACGCAAAAGGCAAAAACCCTGAGCTGTGGCGGAGTACGGGGGGAGAAGGCAGAGGGGGGGTTTACACAGGCAGCACCCCAGCACGTACCCTTGAGGCGGCGGATGTCACCGTAGTAGGCGGCCACGAGGAGGCCCGCCTCGGGAGGCCAGTTGTCCCAATCTGCTCGGGGCCAGAATCGCAAACGCAGCAGCAGTCAGTCAGTGAGTGAGATGGGGGCTGGGGAGGGTTTAGCGGATTCGGAAGAAGAAGGGAAAAAAAAACGATCGGCGAAGCAAAGAACACGCCGGCCGAACCTTTGCCGAGGACGAGGTTGAAGGCGTCGGGCAGCGGCACATCCCGGCGCGGCATCCTCTCTCCTCTCCGGGAGCGGTACGGCTAGAGCTAGGGTTGGTGGAGGCGCGGCGGCCTCGAATCGATCGATCGAGCGGAGAAGAGAGAGGGTTGGGGTGTGGGGGTGGGTTAAAAAGGAGGGAGGGAGGAAGGAGGAGGAGACAGGCGGGAGGGCAGCGCGGCCAAGCAGTGGGAGCTCGACACGTGTGCCTCTGCTCTGCTGCGCCTCTGGAGCACTGCCCTGCGCCTGCCCGTTTTGAATTCCATCCCGTTGCAAATCCGTTCCATTTGGGGCCCAAGCCCACAGCCGACCGTGCGTGGCCCACGAACCAGTAGCCGAAGGTTAGTCGGTCAAAGCTGCCACAAATCCACAAGGAAGGTTTCAAATTCATCCTTTCAAATTGGGATCGAATCGCACTTGACATGAAGATTTTCATTGTTTCTTCATACCAATCGAATACTCACAAAGCACTTCCTGCCAGCAGCAGCTGAACGAGTACCATGCACTCTGCTACAAACCATTTGACAGTACGTATGACTAAACAAAATTATACGCAAACACTTAAGCTCAGATAGGGAACAAAGACAGTCCACAAGGTCTTTTCCCAGCCTAATATTGGCTACCACCATTTCAACCCCCGAATAACTACCATAGGTTGAAATTTATCCCCACCCTCTCAACAATAGTATGCCACCACCCTCTCAACAATCGCATGCTATGCTCGTCCAGTACAGTCATCAAAAGCTTACATGGCAAAAAGAAACACTTTGCTACATCTCATTCAAGCAGAGCTTCCAAATTATTAGTATTATTCATTAATGTATGTTCAAAACCACAGTATACATGTAGGCGATCCATATGACCACATCCAAACAGAGTATGTACAACAACAATTCTTCTATCAACACTTCCATGTAAACGCGCCGCTCTGAATAATTCAGTTTAGGTTGTGTTGTATATGAGAGGGCAAGATAAATGCACACATCCAAGACAAGGCAAATACTCTGAATAATTCTCTCTTATATTATACTACTCGTCAACAACATATGACACCAACCAAACAGGCAAAAGCCTAGAACATGATGAGGCTCGCAATCACCAGAAACCCAACCAGGATGAGCAGCGCCTTGAGGTACACATCCGCCTGCTGCTGCTGCTGCTGCTGTTGCTGTCCGTGCTGCCCGTGTTGAGGAGCTGCGGCGTGGGCATGTCCTCCAGCGTGCCCGCCATGAAACGCGTGGCCATGGCCGTGGCCAAATCCGTAAGGGAACCCGGCCGGCTGCCCGTAGGCTGTGGCATCCGGGAACCCATGCACCTGGAAGCTGAGCAGCGGGAACAGGCCGCCGAACGCTGCCGAGAAGGTGTAATTCCCCCACCGCGCGTTCGCCAGCGGGACGCCCCCGCCCATGAACCACGGGTTCGGGTTGGCGTTGGGGAAGTGGGTGTTGGGGTCGGCCTGCGGAGCCGTGGCAGGCCTCTGTCCAGTCGGACGGTTGGGGATGTCTGCCCCAGGGACGTTCTTGGACCTCGGGTCAACACGGTCCTTGCCACGGCCGTAGAGGGGGACAAGCTTGTCCTCCTCAACGATGGCCTTGCACACTGGGCACTCGGGGGAGTGCGAGTGGATGCGCAACCATTTGTAAAGGCACGGCCAGCAGAAGAGGTGCCCGCAGAGCGTCACGATCGGCTCCTGTGGCAGCTCGAAACATATGTTGCACTCGAAGCTACCCCCAGCATCAGCGCCACTGCTGCTGCCGCTCGTTGATTCCCCAACATTGGCTGCCATATCGAGTGCCTTCGGAACTGATATTACCTACCTGCGACAGATGGAAATTGCCACAAATGTCAGGCACAAAATTGCTCTAGGAAGACAGGAAATGAATTGCAAGTTCTAGAAGTACATATATTTTCAGGGAGGCTCTCTCAGGGTATTTGCAGTGATTGGTAGCTAACATACTCGTCCATTCTATTTTTAGGTGTTGTCCTTTACAGTCATAGTACCATGTATGTAGCGTGCTGGCTTCAAACTGGAATTTACAACCCAGTGCGTATTTTAGAGCCAAAGCTCTTAAAAGCCATCCGGGAAGTTAGCCAGTGGATAACCCACTAGTTAGAGTAGACCATAAAAAATCAAGATATTTTCGGAAATCAGCTGCTCAGCCAACCAATCAGGGTATGTCTTGAAGAACAATTGTTTTGGCGTCAATCAGAGCAGTTTATGCTAGTACTGGAGAGCTAGGAGCTCCATGTTCTTGTCTTAAGATATATCCAGATGACTATTTGCATTTCCTAGAGCACATGCATGACACTCGTACAAAGGGTCGTAGGTGGAAAGGAATAGCTATGTTTACATGTTCCTAGTTATTTGGTTCACATAAAAAAGGTAGAATTGAGTAAAATTAATGGTAGTCAATGTTCAAAAAGGCAGAACTAGGCGAGCACCTAGGCGCGCCTAATCGCTAAGCGACAGGGTTCCGCCTGACCAATGGGGGTAGGCGGGCCCCTAGGCAGGCACAGCGCCTACGTGGCGTAAGGCGGCGCGTCAACACGATTGGGCAGCGTGGAGGCAGGCTGGGTAATGCGGAGGAGGACAACGTGGGCGAGCGCGCGGAAGATTTTGTCCCCGCAAAAGCGCGCGCACAGCTGGCATCGGTCGCGCGGGCGCAGGAAAAGAAAGCGAGGAGCGCGCAGTTGGAATCAGGTCTACGCGCAGACAGTCGCGCTCATCACCTCAGGTTTGCTGCTCCAGCCGGCCGCTCCCCTCCCCGCCAGGTGGCTGGCCGCCTGCACCAACTGGACGCTCCCCTGCCCTGCTCGGCTGCTCCTGTCTAGGCCCTGTTTGGAACACGGTATTTTTTCCCTATTCCTGCGTTTTTCCTGTGAAAATGAACTGATTCCTGTGAAATTCCTGCGCGATTCCTGTGTGTGTCCTCTGAATCTAAATGTATGCCTGATCTGAATGTTAGAGAGCCTGATCTGAATGCCTGAAACTCTGAAACCTGTTAGATGTTACTCTGAATGTTAGATTGAAAGATTGTTAGCTAATATGTTACTCTGAAAGTTCGACTGTTAGCTAATATGTTACTCTGAATGTTAGATACTTAGATTGTTAGCTAATATGTTTACTCTGAATGCCTGCTGTCATTTGGTAATATTGCTGTCACTCCTTAATTGTTATTTGCTCTGAATGCCCAAATCCTTCAGCTATATGTATATGTTGTGTGCTTAATTTGGCAAAACGCCTAGAAAAACGCCTAGGCTCTAGGCCGTGGATCATCACCTAGATACCGCCTACTAGTGCCTTCTTGAATATTGATGGTAGTAGACTGTTTGAGGTCTTTTGTTTTCTTCTTTTTGTTTTTTTTATCTGTTGGTACAAACTACTGCCCGGATTAGAGATCATAGCAAGCAAATATAGAATTGTGTCCATGTCCAAAAAGAGTAAAAAACAAATGTATGGCGCACGCGCACCCTGTTTCGAAGGAGTCGCCTAGGCATCACCTAAGCACCGCCTAGGCATGGAGGCAGACCCAACACTCACCTAGCTTGCCTTTGGAGCCATGGTGGCACATAGGGACTGCATGCCACATTGATGTACCGACTAGAACAGAACAGGGAAGCAGAGGAGGGTAACTACTAATGAAAGAGAGATTTGTTTTGTTCTTTCAGTCCCCAACCTAAGGCTGAGGCCTGAGCTGAAATCAGCTCTAGTTGGCACTCCATAAGCATGAAGACTACATATAGCAGCGTAAGGAAGCAGAAATGATGGATGCCTGCCGTGTGTTGGTGCGCATATGGATATGGAGGAGGGAAGCAAACAACTAGAGCTTTGTGGAATGGAAAGCAGTACTAGTACGGTGGAAATTAGAGCTGTAATCACCAACTGAGTGTGGGTGTGAGTGCTCCGCTCCACCCAGAGCCAGGGCGAGATGGACTAGCAGAAGAGATCTGAAACCCCATCCCATCGTATCGTGTCGAGGAGATGATGGGATCACGGCAGGAATCGAGGAAAACAACAGCCGAGCCGACCGATCTGACTAGTAGTAATAACAAAGGAAGCTAACGTAGCAGCTGGTTCCCGCCCAGCCCAGGCACAGCACAGCCGATGGGCGGAAAAAAAGAACCAGGAATCGTGCGGAGAACCCACGGAATCCGGCGAGCCGCGCCGGTGGTCCGATCTGACTTACTCCTAGTCCTAGTGCTAGTCAATCTGTAGCAGCAGGTGCGGGAGCAAGCAGCAGCCGGGAGGGATGGAGGAGAGGGAGTGTCAGCGGAAGTTACCTGCGGCCGGGGCGGCGGTGGCGTGGGAGACGGAGACGGAGGCGAGAAGCTTCGAGACGGCGTGCGACAAGAGGCAGACGGGGACGGGAGAGAAGACGGACGGGATGGATTTTGCCTGGACGACCTGGACCTGGACGCGGCACCACTAATTACTCCATTTCTTTAATTAACTTACTATTTATTAGTTTATTAATAAATAATCAGTGTCTTTTTTTTTGCGAGGAAAAATTAATCACAGTGTCGGTGTCGGTGTGTACGTGAACTGCTCTTGGGGGCCAAGGCGTATGCGTATCCAGTACACGTGCAAATGTTCGTTGGGCCATTGCGAGCCCGGCCCATATACATGGTTACTGGGCTCGATGTATTATGGAGAGAAGAAGAAGAGCGTGTGGTGCTGGCGTGCTGCTGCTGTCAGCCAGAGCCACTGCTGGTTCCTCCTTCTGTTTCTTAAAAGAATTTTTTTTAGAACAAAAAGAAATAATTTAGATGTAACAAACCAAATATGCAAGTTACTGTAAGGTGACCATTAATAGCAAACAAGAGCATCTCATTCTTATTTTTTTAAAAAAAAAACACGAAAACACCTCTCCAATAACTCTTTAAATCAACTTGGTATATTTACCAACTTGGTAAACATCGCCCCTAGATGCGTAAATCTCCGCAGTCATTGTTCACTTGGTAAACCTGTTGACGGCTCGGTGGCGTTCTCCTCAGGCAAGATTGGATCGGCGGACGGACCTGACGGCGGCTCGGTGGTGCCACCACCGGCGTTGCTGAAGTAGAGATTGATGGCCTCGTCCAGATTCCAACGGCAGGAGCCGAGGTGCTGCACGGCGTCCGCCTGGGACTCGCAAGACGTGACCTCCATGAACGTAGACACCATCTGTTTATCCATGATCTTGATCGATGGGCTTGGCTGCCGCCGCCGCTCTCTTTTCTTCTTAACCTTAGCGGGCAGGAAAGGATGGCCGGGCCCCAGTACCGGTTTGGAGAGGTGGACCTATTTTTTCAATTTTACCAAGTGAGAATACCAACTTGTTAGAGATACATCTTTTTTTCCTTTACCAAACAAAATAGCAACTTGCTATAACTCAAGATATAGCAAGTAAATTTTAAGGAGTTGTTGGAGATGCTCTTAGAGTCCAGAACCATAGCCATATCATTTGGATATTTTGGTAAATGGTTGCCAGATTCAGGTATCAAGTTCGATGCCCTGGATAACAGAAATCGATCTTTTTTACCTAACACATATTTGCATCTGGAGGTACAAATTATTAAGTACCATGAAAGTATGAAACCGTTCACCTCAAATACTTGATCGATATGACGATATGCCATTATGTACTAGCAGTATTTATCTGCCAGGTCTTTATTCTGTAGCTACAAGAAATGCTAGCACCCTGACAAGGGTAACGGAGCGTGAAAGGAGACTTCTAGTTGCTACACTTGGGTGAACTCCAATGCATTCCCGTCTGGGTCCCTTACAAAGATCGCTGGCCTCCCGGATTTGCTTAGTGTGTAGCTGATTCCTGCATTTATTCGTTTATTAGTAGCAAGGCAACCATATGTTCAGACGGCTGGTAAAAGAATGGCATATGCAATATGTTATGCTGACTTACAGTCAGTATCTAATGACAACCTGGCCTGATCAAAAACAGACGACAATACAGAGCATATACCATGATAGAGGCATAAATTATTTATGTTTGGTACAAGAGAGAAGTCGTACATAAAATCTGAAACAAGTCTAATGCCATAAAACGGAAACAAAAATGAAGCCATGTCGATCTTCTAACTTAAAGAGATCATCAGAAATCTGTTGAGCAGACTTCTGATAGATTATCCACATATCATTATTGAGCTGACTGCAAAAATATAGCTACTTCTGACAACTGTAAAAACCATGGGTAAGTTTTTCAGAAAATATATCTTACGATTAGCAAGCCAGCTGCAAAAGAAGCCATAATGTTACAAGTTTTGGCTCAAATAACATAATCATAGCTGAATTTGTAGAGTTATTTCATTGACATACAAGCAGCTATTCTAGGATGGCGCAAGGCAGATATAATCAATACAACAAAGTTCATATCACGTAGCAGCATACAATTAGACAACAAAATATATATATGATTACCTAAAGTGCACCTTTTAAGTAGCAGTCAAGGGAAGTAAAGAGTCGGACATACCAGCTTTGTCAAATATTTCTTTCAGCTTCAAAACATCCTTAATTGCTATACAGGTATGACGATCACGTCCACCATGCTCGGGGCGTCCTGTCAGTGGATCAGGATTTGGCAGCTCCATCAAATGGATCATCTCAGAACCAACCCAGAGCCAAGCACCCCTGTATGGAAGCTTGTCATTTGGCCTAGCTGGATTCACCTTCAGACCTGATTGAGCAATGCATCAGTTTGCTTTACAAGCAATTACCGCAGAACAGCAGAAATAAAATGTACATAGCAGAAAGCTAGCTAACTTACCTAGGAGGTCCTTGTAGAATGACACCGACCTTTCAAGATTTTCACAAAGAATTCCAACATGATGAATGCTAACAACTCCATAGTCAGGTTCTGCACCGAAGAGCAGACAACAATTTTGTTAAAAATCTAGACTGAATCTAGTCAGTGGAACTTCAGCAAAATATACATGTCTTTGCTGGAGCCAACCCCATGACCGTATGCAAATGAAATAGGCTACTAATAGTTGCCTTGTACAGAGAAGTGAAGGCCTTCTTAGCGCTTACATAAGCTACATCATCATCATCATGGATGCAATATTGCACTAACCTCTCATCATAATATACTCCATTTTGTGCATTCCATTTATGAAGACTAATAAAAATAGTAACGATCCGGGTTCATTCAGCTGCCCAGCTGAGTTACTAGGTATGACACTGTCACGAATTATACTAGTACATTTTCATATGCTTTTCCATAAACAAATAGCATAATTTAGAAAAATGTAAAATTTGGATAAGTTGACATTTATTCACCTCAAAGCAAGCATGAACAACTAGCTTATAATGGGGCACAATGGTTGCAAACTCTCCTACTGGAAAAGATGAGCAGCCACAGAAATCTAATGTCCAGTTTTGGTTCAGTAATAAAAATAGTTCATAGAGCTAGTGACGGAGCTAGCCACAGGATTATATGATGCAACAAGATTGTTGGAAGCAGAGCAGGCCCAGTTAGACAGGGCCCTGCCACGAAACAACCGTTGTTGTTAAGAGTGATGTCAAAATTTCCAAAATTAACAGATCTCTGAGTATTACCTATCTTATTCAGAGAGCATTCTTTATAGTTGGGGGCAAAAAAAAAACAGAAATTAGTAACCCAGCCATTAACCAATACCGGAATCACCTAAGTAGTAATAGTTAGGATTCATTCATGCAGAGAAAGGGTTTCCATCCCTCGTCGCGTAATCAAAACTGGACTGAATTTTATAGCAGCAAGCAAGCAGTAACTGACCGTGCGCCGGATCCTGCGCGGTGACGAGCTGCTGCTGCTCCCCGCCCGTGGCAACCGAAAGGCGTGTTGGAGAGCGGCGGGGCGTTGTGGCGGAGGGGAGAGGCTGGGCCCTGGCGGCGGCGGCGGGTGTGGATGCGGAGAGGAGGGGAAGAGACGGAGACCCTGCGAGGCACCGCGTCGCCATTGCTGCTGCCTTGTTGCCAGAGGGAGACGCTCTACCCCGCGTCTTGTGGACTGTATGGGCCTCTTTTTGTGGGCTCCGGCCTTTCTGTCATTTTCTCCTCATCCACTTTGTTTTCTTTTTTCTTTTTTTTGCTTTCATTAATTCATGCACCTCGAGATTTTGTCAGTTGTTTTTCTTTTTGTTGTTGTACTAATAACTTTTTATATTTTGATGAGGTTGGGACAGACCTAATATAGACCAGCGATACTACGATGTGGGCCGTTGGATCGTATAAGGACGGCCGGCAGCACGTTTGTCTTTTAACATTATTCGGACACTACTATTGATTTTTCGTGGCGGACAAAGGAGTCTGACACCGTGGAGGAAAGATCACGGTAAATGGAAGTTTACCGAAGCGGTTGCTCGTTGCCTGCCGCGGTTAATAGGTAGAAAAAACAAAAAAAAAGCCCGTTAACCAAGATCTAACCCAAATCGGGCCGGGGTCTGGGCCTCGAGCCGCCACCGCCGGGGATCTGGGCCGCGAGCGCCGCCACACGCCTCGCCCCTCGCGCCGCCGCAGTCAGTGGAGAGGAGGGCCGCGGGAGCGCTGCGCGCCACCAACAGAGGGGAGGGTTGGGGAAGCGTCGCACGCCGCTGTTGGAGGGGAGAGGGAGCGCCGCTCGCCGCCGCCATGGGAAGGGAAGCGCCGCGCGTTGCCGGGGGAGGGGAGCTCCTTGCACCGCCAGGGAAGGAGAGGGGAAGCGCCGCCGTCCATCGGGGTAGGGTAGGGGAGGGCGCCGGGGGGAGAGTCGCGCGGGGGTTGCACGGCGCGTGGGCGCGGGGCCGTGAGTCGCGCTCGGGGAGCGGGGAGGGAGAGGCGGCCGCCGCTACGCCACGTTACGGTTCTGTGCAACCTCTCTCCCTTCTTCTCAACTTCCGGCGGCCTTAGAGGGGAAGGGGGTTTGGGGAGGAAGGCTGACCGGGCGGTGGGGATGTCGGCGGGCGGTTTAGGGGGCCTGGCGGTAGTTGATAGCGGCCGTGGAGCTCCTGCGAAACCCTAGCTCGCCGCGGTGGGACGGCAGGCGGGAGCGGGGGCGAAGGTGCTGGAGTTCTTGACGACGTTCGGGTGTGCGTGGTTAGACGCGTCCGTTTGTTAAATAAAAAGTGAGTTTGACGTAGTCATGTGCTTGCGTGCGTGTATTAGCGTGCATCGCAATGACGGCTGGGCGGGGTAACGAATTTCAGTTAGGACGACATACGGGGGCCCAAGTCTAGTGACGCGCGCCGATCGATCTTGAACGACTACGACTACCATCCAGAGTTTCAAATTGTTGCCCTTCTCTGACCGTGACCGTTGAATTATTGCCAAATAATTCTTCACAACAAGCTGCATCGATCGGTTCGTTTTAGCATCACTCCTTTATTCTATACACTACTATAGCACAGTATGCATTTATTTGTTGTGCTGGTTTATTGGAGTGTTTTACGTCCCTTCAACTCTAAATAACTGTATATTTGTATCACATGACTCGATTTTTAGAAAATACAGATAACGTTTGTATCTCCAAATAAAATTATTAAAAAATTAAATTCAAATATCTTTTGATACTAATTATATATCATAAATATTTATATATTTTAATATATATTTAATCAAAGATGTTTTTTGAAGTGTAAACGACAGATATTTTGAGACAGAGGTTATACAACATTAGGTCGTTTCCTGACTCTGATCGACTAAACCATGCCTTTAATTTGTATAGGAGGAGTATTTCATTAAAAGGGGGAGAACCGGCCAAGCTGAACTTAATTACATGCATAACTAATAACTACTTCCTTCATCTTAAATTATAAGATATTTAACTTTTTTTATCTCAAGTTTGATAAATCATCTTATTCAAAAAATATATATACAAAAATAGTTAAATTTAAGTCATCTTTGAAGAACTTTTATTAATAAAGCAAACCACGATAAAAAAAGTAATATTTTATATAAATTTTTGAATAAAACGTGTGGTCAATCTTAGTGTTAAAAAAGTCAAATATCTTATAATTTGAGATGGAAGCACGCATTATATTATTATTCCGATTGCATTCATGGTGTTTCTGTTTTCATGTACGCGATACTTCTTACACATGCAGTGATGATGCAGAGACATTCTCTAGCTAGGTTAATTATTGTGACAAAATGCATGTTGGGGTATAGTATTAGCTAGGGCGCTGATTGCCTGCTCTTTATTTGCCGCGCAATGCATGCAAATCCGCGCGCGAAAAATGAATCACGCACGCACGCTAAACACGAGCTCAGTGAGTGATATATACTACTACTAAATTTTACACGTTGGCTTTTTTTAAACTATTTTTTTCTTTTGATAGGGACACGAACGTCGTCGCTTTTGGAAAACGTATACTGACATGGTGTTTGGTGATGCATGTGCAGCAACCCCCCCCCCCCCCCAATGTAATTATGTGAAAAGATTTTTTTTCTTAAAAGGTTTGCGCGTCTTTGTATTAAGATAGAGAAGTTTGATACAACACGTCATGATAGCATCCTAGGGGGTCAACTAAGTTTTACATGGAAGTTCAGACCCTCTAGTGTAGTTTTACATGGAAGTCCATGCATGTAATTATGTGAAAAGATAAATCCCATTATTCTCTACACGTCTGCTTGCTTTGCGGCTAATTAATCTAATAACAACACTGACCTGCTTATTGACCTCGTTCACAAATCACAACCAACCTAATATTATTCCAAAGCAATGTGCTTCTCCACCGGATCCCAACAAAGCTAGCTACGCCCGCCCGGGTCTTTTTCTTTTCCACTCATCAGTCATCACAGGTGTTGCTCCTTTCCTCTATTCCTCGTGTGAAAAGGGGAATAAAGGTTGGTAGAGCAGCACCGATCCATATGGTCTTTTCACGTCGTGGCTGCGTTTAGTTCCTACAAAACCTCCAAACTTTGGCACTATGCAAAAAAAATATTTTCCGTCACATCAAACTTGCAGTATATGCATGGAGTACTAAATGTAGACGAAATCAAAAACTAATTACACAATTTGCTTTAACTTTGCGAGACGAATCTTTTAAACCTAATTAGTTCATAATTTGACACTAATTGTCAAATACAAACAAAAAATGCTACAGGATTTTTTTCACTACATTTTCATCGTCTAAACACAGCCCTGTCATGCATGTAGTAGGAGCACTAGTAGATCGATGTTGATGCTGTGTCTCAATTCCTTTTCTCTTATATAATACACATGGATGGGTATATGAAACTGAAGCTGAAACTCAGACGCGCGCAGCTGGGGTATCATATTGGAAGAATCTCTCTTCAGGTGCCAGTGGTATTGTGCGACCTAGCTGCCGTAACAGAGTGATGTCGCCAACAAAAACCTCTGTTAAATTAATGGAGTTTCAAAGCATGAAGCAACGTGTATATATATTCTAGAAAGGCAATTAAACTGAAGGCAGCAAAGCAAACTTGTGAGCGATTAGAAAAGAGGAGACTGATCGAGGGGATTCCTTTTGTCTCAGACCATCTTTCCAGTGAACTGAAGCTCCGACAACCTTTATCCAGATTCTAGAACGGCAAAGGTGAATGATGTCCTCTTTTTCTTGGGAGAAGGCAAGTGCACATGCATTGCTCCTCTTTTGTTTTCTTTCTTCCTAGATAGATGCAGAAACCATATCCAATCCCACACTTGCTGGCTGACGGACTGACTGACTTGGCATGCAGTTTTGGCCTTTAATTGGGTGACTTGGCTCATGCCGCGCCACGCCACAACGATGTGCAGATATTATCATGAAAAAAATGATCGAAGGGTGGAAAGAAGAGAACAGAGGGAAGAAGACCAAGGAAGAGGGTCAAATAAAGGATCGGACGGACGATGATGATGAAGAACACATGTTTGCACTCGAGTTCGCAAATGGCTACTCTGTCCTATGAGAGGCAGAGGCACCAACAGAGAGATAAATTGTCGTGTCTGATGTTGCCTTGGCTGCTCTGTCCTTTTCTGCTTCTCTCTTCTCCTCCTATGGAGACTGGGAGAGGGTGGATGATACACGTACTCTCTACTCCACATATGGATCATTGATAAAAAAAACAGGTTGTGTCCATTCAGAGCAGTGTGTACATTTCATGGGCATGGTTTGGTACTTTGGTTTGACAAATTGTATGCGGACTGGATGGACTTGTGTCCCGTGTGTGTGTGTGTGTGTGTGTGGCGTCAGGCAGGCCGCGTCCGTCTAGAACGCTTGAATGAATGGATTGTTTTGTCTTGGTGGATGCAAAGCGAGAGGGCTAGTCAGTTGTGGTGGAGATTAAGATAAACCACCGGATTAATTAATCAGCAAGCATCGGCAGTTTAGTTTGCAATTGCAGGTTTGTTAAACTAAACGAGGGCGGGGGATTATATTAGTATTACTGTATTAGATTATGATGAGAAAAAGAATGCAGGTAACAGGTGCCGACGCCGCCCACTACATCCTCTCGCTCTCCACTCTCCACCTGCTATGGATTGGTATCCTTAAACAACAATAGCACTACACACAGTACAATACTGTACTGTATTTAGCAGCTGCTGCAACCACCGCCTTGGAGCTGGAACTTTATAAATACTCTTGTCTCCGCACAAGATTCCATGGTGATCCATTGCAACTGATTTTTGTAATCTAGTTTATCTGTTCTAGGAGTATCTTTAAGGATGGGGAGCTCATGTGTAATTAATGTCTCTACTATTCATATAGTACAATTTTTTTATATATTCAATTCTTAAGATCCGTATCAATTAAATTTTTTAAACTTTGATTAACTTTATAGAAAGATATAATAACATTTATGATTTAAAATGAGTATCATGTCTAATGTTACTAATTTGATACTATAATTTTAATGTTATTTTCTATCAATTTGGTCAAAGTTAAAAAATTTTGACTTCAAGAAACTCCAGAAATCTATTCTTTGTGCATAACCCAACTACCAGGTGGATTACTTCAACTTCTCACCTCCAAATTATAAAACCGGCTATTCTGTCCTCTAAACTTTTTAAAACTAGTAAAATAATTCCAGAAAGAGTTTTAAAAAGGTGGTTTTACTATAATGGTGCGATTTTGTTCTTTTTATTTTTTATTTATTTTTGTTCAATCTTTGAATCATAGAAATATAATAAAATTAAAAAAATCAATCTTGTTAAACTCCACAGGGGTAAATCTAAACTGGAAACATATGATATGATATGCTTTATTAGAAAGTTTTTGTTATAGTTTTAGATTTATTTATGATATTATGTAAATAATTTATAGTTACGGTTTCTATGGTTTGATTATAGTATTTTTTTTATAGTGGATTAACTAATAGTAAAAATTTAACACTACTGGACTGGAACATGCATGGGTTGACGGTCCAGTAGTATTAAACCAATCACACCAGTTGGTATTTTAATTAATTAATTAATTATGACACTACGCAGACATCTGCTTCGCCAGTCAAGTCAATGTGCTTGAGAAAAAGATAAATTATTATTCCATTATTCCCTACGCTACGTACGCTTGCTTTGCGGTTTGCCGTAATCATATCTAAAACTTTGGTTGCTTGTCGGCCTCGTTCATAACCAACCTAATCCATCATATATATTCCAAAGCAAGCTAAGCCAATGTGCTCTAATTTCTCCAGTGGATCCCAACAACAAGCTAATAACTAAGGGTCTTTTTCTTTTCCGTTCAGGTGCTGTTCCTTTCCTTTCTTTTCGTTTCGTCGTTTCATCAATCGTGAAAAGGTAGCGAAATACATGAAGGTTGGTAGAGCAGCTCCATCCATACTGTTCATGTCATGCTCATGCATGTACTATAGGACTAGTACCAGTGCATGATATAATGGAGATATGATGCTGGGTGATCTCGATCAATTCTGAAACTGAAACTGAAACTCAGACGTACGATAGAGCTTAGTTAGCTGGGGCATCATCATATTGTAATAAGTTAATCTCTCTTCAGGTAGAGAGAACGTACTGAAACTGATGTCGCCAACAAATTATTGGAGTTTCAGAGAATGAAGCAACGTGTGTAGATTATTAAACATACTGTATTCTAGAAAGCAACTAGCTAACAAAGGCAGAGGCAGCAAAGAAGAAACTTGTGAGCGAGAAAAAAAAAGACGACGAGAGGGGATTCCTTCCTTCCTTATATTAATTGTTTCAGGCTCTGCTTAATTTTCCAGTCAACTGAAGCTGCGGCAACCTTTATCCAGATTCTAGAACGGCGCCGTGGCATACAATACAACAAGTGGACTGTGCTTGTGCCCTCTTTTTCCTTGATGTGCACATGCACATGCATTGCTTGGCTTTTTTCTTGATGATGTAAATAAATCCAAGTATAAGTATGACTTGGCATGCAGGTGCAGTTGGCTGACTTGGCTCATCATCATGCATAAAAGGATGGGACAAAGAGAACAAAACCAAAAGGATCGGATAGATGATGAAGAGTGTTGGAATGGGATCGGAGTACTCCAACTTGAGACCGGCAGAACCAGCCAACAGATAGATAGATAGAAGTTTGTTGCCATGCCTGCATCTGCATCCCTGCCTCGTTTCTGTCCTTATTCTGCGAGCTCTTCTGGAGGGTCAAACATAACTCAACACTCAGACAAAACCTTTACATTCCATGTACCAGTACTACGTCTACGTAGTATTACTGTAGTATTTGCACGAGTACGTACATGTTTGGTTTGGTTTGATTTGACAAATTCTTTACTGTATATCATCAGTAGTATATGCGGACTTTGACGTACCTGTGTCTGGTGTGGCGTCAGACGGCGTTTAGAACACGGCTGAATTGTTTGTTTTTAATTGATTTGTGGAGACTGGTAAGGGACAGAGGGCAGCAGCTGATGGTGATGGGTTGGATTAATTAATCAGCATTGGCAGTTTAATTTGCAGGGTTGTTAAACCGAGGGCAGGTGATTATATATAGTGTACTAGTAGCTTATAGAATGGGAAAAGAATGCAGGTAACAGGCGCCGACGCCGCCGACCACAGCTTCTGCTCCTCTCACTCTACTTTCACTCTCACCTCACCAGCACCACCTGAATGGGATTGGTTTCCTTAAACAATAATTCCATGTTGATTCATTGCCAACTGATTTTGTAGTCTAGTTTATTCTCTGTATGACTGTATACTCCTACTATCTTCAAGGATTTAGAGCTCACCTAATATAACAGTCCATCTTTATGTAGTGGAAAAGAAAACATAACACAACTCTGCCTCTCTTTTGCATTGGGTCCAAGTCCAAACTCATGACTCCATCTGTAAACTTTTCTTCTCTACTAGCCCTCAAGATTCAAGAAGCAACATTCAGTGTTCCATCTCCAGGGACAACTTTCGGATGGCCATACACATACTTGTCATGACCCTAAACCATACGTGTGTGTTTTCATTCTATTAAGTAGTAATTACGGAGACGCAAAAAATAACATGCGAACCGTGTTTTCTTGCCTAAGAATAGGTATCATGTAGTTAGTATACGTCTGTGTATCTTAGACGCACTTCATTCAAACTCAAACAGAGACGGATATACAGACGAACCAACACTGAAGTATCTCCTCATCTAGAATTCCTTTGTTTGACTTTTCTTGACTTTTCAAAAAAAGAATTCCTTTGTTTGTTTGATTGGTCTAAAATTAACGAAAATGCACTATTAGTAGTAGTTCTAGAAACTGATTTTCATAATTAACAGCAGAAACAAAACCCAACAACTGGGCGTGGAAAAAAATCACATTCACGTGCTTTTTAAAAATCGAATGAAAAAGAAAACAAAGAAAAAGAAAACGCGGAGAGGAGGCTTGCCTTGTTGACCGACAGGCAGGAAACGAAGAGGAGGTGGACGACGACGAGGAGGCTGAAGAAGCTCTGATGAAGCCGCCCAAAGAAAGCAGAGCAACCTCCTGCAATGGCGGGCGGCTATATATATCCACCACTCTCGTCCCCAAATCCCTTTCCATCCTCGTCCACACCCTCTTCCTCTTCCTCTTCCTCTTCCAGCCACAACAACAACCCCCACCACCACCACCGTCCACCCACCATTCCCGTCCCCGTCCTTCCCCTTCCCCTCCCCACCATGGCCGCCGCGGCGGCCGCGTACTGGCTCGCGGAGCACCCGGCCATCGTGGGGTTCCGATGGAGTCCAACGCACCTATGGTTCTCCACCTGGGCCTTCCTCCTAGGCTCACTCGCCGCCTACGTCTTCCTCTGCCTATCCCTAGACGCCATCCTCGCCTTCACCTCCACCCACCTCCTCCGCCGCCGTCACCACCACCGAGGACCACTCACCGTCCCACTAGGCCCACTCCCGGCGTTACACGCGCTACTAATGGCGTTCGCATCATCAGCGATCTTCATGGGCACACTACTCTCCGCGGTAGCAGAGATACGGGACACGCGGTGGTCATGGCGGGGTCGAAGCCGGAGCACGCCGCTCCGGTGGCTCCTGTGCTTCCCACCAGGGACACGCTCCTCGGGCCGCGTCTTCTTCTGGTCCTACGCCTACTACCTCTCCCGGTACCTCCACGCGGCGCGAGGCGTCCTCGCGGTGCTGCGGCGGAGGAAAGGAGCCTCCGCGCGCGTGTTCGCGCACGCCGCTTCCGTCGCCATGGCGTTCCTGTGGCTCGAGTTCTCCCAGTCGTTTCAGGTGCTCGCTATCCTCGCCTCCACGCTCGCCCACGCCGTCGCGCTCGGCTACAGGTTCTGGGTCGGCGCCGCTGGACTCCCTGGCGCCGCCAGGTCCGTCGCGCTCGCCTGCCAGCTCGGGCTTCTTGGGTGTAACCTCGCTTGCCATGTCGGCGTCGTCTGGATGCACTTCGGCGCCGTCGGTGGCGGGTGCAGTGGCATCGGCGCTTGGGTGTTTAATACCCTGCTCAACGCCGCCCTGCTCTGGGTCTTCCTGCATTGCTACGGCAAGCGCGGCGTCTGCGACGACGACGGCGGCGTTGCCACAGCCAAGGAGCTATGAATTGGATGACTCGGTGACGATGATCAGATGAATCAATCAGGCGATGGCTGACGACGGAGGCGACCTCCCCCCACCCACCTACCCACACTAGACAACCCAAATCCTGCTCTGCTGCTGCTGTAGTATTTTTGTAAATAGGCGCGGCATACCCGGCGACGGAAGGAGGAGGAGAAATTAAACCACAACCAACCAACAAAACAAGAACAACAAGACAAGGGATGGATGGCAGCGATCGATTCCATAGATGTGATGAGGATCCTCCTCCTCCTATCTTGCAATATTTTGCAAGTTTGCATTTTTGCAGGGGGGAGGGAGATCATCGGATCGAACGCAGTGTATGTAATCCCTGCTTGCTTGCTTAGTTTTCTTTTTGTTTTGATTACTACTGTATTACTAGTCCGTCCGTTCTTGTGTTCATTCATTCATGGTACTGTACATTGGTGGTACTACTAATAAGCACTGAAGAACATGAGAATGGGACAAGAAGAGAAGAAAAGAAAAACGCCACGAATTTTTGCAAACCGCCTGTTCCTGTGCTGTGCGTGATATTTTCACCTGATAAAAAATGCTATCTTTATGGCTGGGCTGGGTAGGTTGCATCGCGTACCGTCTGAGTCTGACATTAGGAGCTGAAGCTGGGATGGCACTGTCAGAGATTCATTTCGATCAATGCGATCATCGGTTGCAGTTGTAGAAAAATGGTTTAAGCGGTGACTGACACGATGATGCCCCAAGGCCAAGATTGCTGATCGATCAGCCGGCCACAAGCACAACGAAAACCTGCCGTGCCTGATCTGGACTTTGGTTATAGAGCCAACTAGGCAAGGCAAGGTAGGATCTGATCAGGAACACAGAGATGTGCGATGTTTTCCTCTCCTCTGAACTCCTACCTCCCTTGCTTCCTAGCTGAATGGAATAGAATGCCATGGGCGACAGTTACAATATGCAGTCCCTCTACACTTTCTTCTTCTGAAGCAAAATGAATCAAAAGGTGCACGGACATGTCCAAGGCAAGAGAAGAAACGAACAAACGAAAGGGCATCATTTTGTCCTGAGCATGTTGTGATTACTGATTAGTGAAGCACACAGTACTCACAGTGAAGTGATGGAATCTATCTGTGCCTTGCCTTGGTTTCAGGCCAAGCTAAAAAAGCTCCAGCGACCGAGCATATCCTGCTGCCGGCGTCGCTTTTGCACTCCGGCGTCACTCCGGGTCAGGGAGCAGCAGTACGAGTACGAGTAGTACGTTGTACTCCTACGTCGCGTCTCCCTGGTTATTATATAACCGTGACCTTCACCGTCACACAGCTGGCTTCACTCACAGCTGCTCTTGTCCTGTGCTGTGGACACTGGACAGGCCGGGACCTCCTGCAACTGCAAGAATCAAAGAGAGCACAGACCGACAGAGGAGTGAGTGAGAGTATACTGCTCTGCTCCGTCGCATCAGGTAAGGTAAGGACTAAGGAGTATCAATTCACTGTGTAATTGTCCTTCTCCATCAGTTCTTTCATTTGCCACTCACCGAGTCACGGGGAAGCCTAGCATCGTTTAATAATGCTGCCTGCTTGCTTCAAGGAATGATAATGGACAAGCAAGTACGAGTATATGTGTACCTTGACACCTTGTGCTGTGCTTGTGAGGAAGCACTTTACTAGAACTGTGTGTGAGAGAAACTGAACGAGTATAAGTGAAGTGGTCCCATGGTCTTGCTTTGGGTGCATGGCATAACAGCGAATTAGCGATGTTAAATTGCTAATGGTATGAGTGAGTGAGTGAGTACATTAGTATTAAGATGATGCATGGCATGGAGCTACACGGCAGGTCTGCAGCAACAACCGGCCTGTTCGTTTCACAGGATTATGCACTGTTCTGGTAGGATTATGCACTGCTAACTGATTTCTTGTGAGAGAAAAACACTGTTCTGACTGGATTTAAACAGACTGAAAAGCCAAATGAACAGGCTGAACATATGGCGGAGTGGACCTCTGCTCTGCTCTGCTCTGACTCAGATTCTTAACTCTGATTCTGCAAGCTGCTGGTGTTTGCCTCAAACAGTAGCCTTTGTACATCGCTTAAGAGCACCAAACAGTTGGAAGCAGTATTCAGTATTCAGATGCTGCCTGCTCGCTTCAAGGAAGCAGTGAAGCAATAATTGATGATAAAAATGGTAGCTTTATGGGAGGGCAGGTTGCGCCGAGCGAGTACAGTCTGATGTTAATTATGATCTGAAGCTGCAATGGCAGGTACTGATGAGAATTGGATGCTGGGACTCAATGGCGCTGTCGTCAGAGACTCATTTCAGTACGATCGGTTGTGGATGATAATAATAAAATCGATTGGCTGCCTGCCTGCCTAATGTTGAGTAGTAGTACTAGTGAGTGACACGATGCTCCCAGATTGCTGATGATCAGCCGACGAGCCTGCCTGCCATGAAGAATGACAACAGTGACAGTGGTGCGTTCTGAAGTACCACCACTGGCACTATGTTATGGACGACGTATAGGAATATGAAGTAAAGAATCAAGCCACAGAGAAGACACACGATTTAACGTGGAAAACCTCTTCGATGTGAAAGGGAAAAAACCACAGGCACCAGCCAGTAACAATCTCACTATATCTCAAGAGTTTGGGTTACACGCCTATGACGGCTTACAAGAGAATCAAGTCTCCACGAAACCCTAGCAAGGGTATATATATAGCGTACCGCTCCGCTACGCTCCGGCCCAAGCCTCCGGCGACGGGCCTCCGCTCCGCTCCGTCAGAAGCCCGGCCTATATCCTGGAGTGAATTTGGAACAACTCCAACACACTATGCTCCATGTCAGCTCTGAGAGCCTGTTTGGCAGGGCTCCTCTTGAGGGGCTCCTGTAGAGGAGTCGGGACTTCAAATAAGTAGATAAAAAGTATAAATAATTTTTATATCAAATAAAGATCATTAAATTGATTATGAAATGTATTTTTATAAAAAAAATTTAAAGCTATATATATATATATATGAATAGTATTTGCTAGAAATCTAGTTAAATATGAAGCACTAAAAGTGACACACAAACTATAGTTACATTCTTTTTCTGGACGGAGGTAGTATATCACGTAGGGGCAGAAACCCTGGCTCCGGTACAAATTTACAAAGCCCAGTGGCCGGATCATCAAGGCCTGGCCCAAAAGCTAAACTGCAGCAACTGCCTGACGTGGGCAAGGCACAAGCACTACACATGTCGTCACATGCTCGGTGACAGTCGGCCAGGCTTAAGAATATTTTTATATCTAAAGCTTTCCCATTGTACAAAATAAAAAATTAAATATATATATATATATATATATATTCCATATATTACCTCCTAAAAGTAGTAGATGATCATAATCATCTGATTCCGATCTAATTAAATGATATTTTGGAGTACGTACGTCCTCAAACAAAGCCTTGATTGCTCACTTCTGATTGACAAAGTTCAGTTCAATATACATCTCACATGTGTATATTAGATTTTCCTTCTGGGTGGGATAATTTGTTCTGATGTATAATTATTCCTTTTTCTTTTCCAGATTAATCCCTTACCAAATGACCTCAACACATATATTAATTAGTTTCGCCCTTGGTTGTATGATCTCAACACTCTTCCTTTCATCTCATCGAGACACTCTAGAGTACATATTGATACCAAAATAAACTGTAACAACATGTGTTTAGTAGAATTGTAAAACAAAAAGTTGTTAAAGAAGAGTATGCATGGTTCCTTCCTTTCCTTGTGTTACTCACTCCCCGGAGAAGATTCAGAATTGTAAAACAAAAACTTGTTAAAGCAGGGTATGGTTCCTTCCTTGTTTGATGTGTCACTCCCCGGAGAAGATTCAGCTCCACATTCAGAAGATTCAGAGCAATCACAGCCACAGTCTCTCAGCCGTATCCGAGCAACTTGGGCGCGAGCCTGAGCAACGTGGGCAGCGTGCTAGGCGCGAACTTCCTCGCAAACAAGAAGCACACCTCAGCAGGCTGGCCATTATAGGTACAATTCCCCTGATCCCTCCCAGGAGCCTTCGTGAGCCGAGCAAGAAACGCCTCATCCTCGACGTCCTTCTCCCCAAACGTAGCCGGATGCGCGCCACCTCGAGACCAATCGACCCAAGTGACGCTCCGGTTCGCGATCCTCGCGGGGGACTCGATGGTGAGCGCCGTGGGGAGGTAGTGCTCGTCGACGTAGCACCCGGGACGGCAGTGGTCTCTGAACTTAGGGTAGTACTTGTCGTCGGCGACCACGTCGACGGCCAGGCTCCGGTCCAGCTCGAACCACTGCGCCCCTTTCCGGAACTGCTCCCTCGTCACCTCCGGCGACAGCCCGTCGTTGTAGCGGCCTCGACCGCCTGGCCCTGGGTCGTCGAACGCCCCCACGAAGCTGTCTCGGGAGCGAGTTAGGTAGCTGTATACTGCTGCGAAGCTGTAGAGTGGGATGCAGGATTCTGAGAGGAGCACGAAGCGCTCGTTTGATGGGTCTAGTAGCGCGTTCGCTAGTAGTCGTCGCTCTGCGTCTAGCATGCTCGCCTCGCCCCACGCTGCCACCTGAGTAGTATATGCAGTGCAGTTTGGTCAGTGTCAGTGGCAGTGGTAGCTCACTGTTCTACTAATAACAGTACAATTTGCGTTTGTTTGGAAGTAATAAAGCAGAGATTTTTTTTTTCAGTAGTGATCAAAGGTAGTAGTAGCAAGCAGTAGAAAGTGAATGTGAAAGTGAGATTATATATATTGATGGAGCTTCGATCATGTCAAAAAAAGGTGGAGATTCCATGGTGGGTGATGCCATCTCATCTTGTTGCGTTGCATCAAATTGACCGGCATCTGAATTTCTGTTATTCCAGAGCTGAAAATGACAGGTCGTGATATGCAGTACAGTATTTTTTTTTAAAAAAAAATGGCCGTCATTTTCAGCTCTGACTAAAATTTTCCCCTCTCCGACGGCCATCCATCCACATTCCACGACCCAGACCGTGCGTCCCGTGCCTAAATTTCGTCGTCGCGTTGGCGCCGTGCAACATGGACGGACATGGTTGGCGGGATCGTCAAAGCGAAACAGAAACTCGCGAGCAGTCCAGGTCAACGGAAGAGGACGAGGAGCCGTGGCGTGGCGCACGACGTACCTGGCTGGGCACGAGGCGGCGGTAGAAGGCGGACGACGGCGGGAAGTCAGGGCGGTACCCCGGCGTGGCGTGAACGTACACGGAGAAGAGGCCGGCGTCACCGGCGCCGGCGAAGAAGCGGTCCCATAGAGGGGCGAGCGGCAGCGGGCCACGGGTGAGGAACATGAAGGCGACCTTGGGCGTGCGGCGGTACGGGTACCGCTTCACGCTGGGCCGCCATGACGCCGCCCACAGCAGCTCCTCGTCGGTCATGTTGTGCCACGCGGACGCCGGCGCGGACAACCACCGCTCCAGCGGCTCCTTCCCCGCCGGAGAAGGCGGCGCGGGAAGCAGCGCGGCTGGGGCGGCGGCGGGGAGACGTGGGAGCATGGACGAGTAGATTGGCCCGCCGAGGAGGAGGACCACGATGGCGAGAAACCCCGTGCCCAGCACCGCCACGAGGAGGAGAGGGCGGAGGAGCTTTAGGGGCAGCGTGGCCGCCGCCGGGCGGGCGGTGCTGGGGTTCGTGCCGCCGTCCTTGCCGTTGCCGTTGCCGTTGCCGTCCACGGCTGTCGCTGCTGCTGCTGCTCCCCCCTGCGGCGGCATGTCGATCAGCTGAAATAAAGGAGAGATTTTTTTTTTAATTTTTTTGTTCAGATAAGAATTCGTATCGGAATTGGTGAGTGAGTCGAGCGATATGATGCTGCGGGAATCAATCAAAAAGATGATGAATTGATGATGATGAATGCTTTGGATTGGTAGATCGTTATTTCGTGAAGGAAGGTGGTAACGACGGCAGAGCAGCGGTTATTTCTGAACTGAAGCTGAATGTAATGGAATGGAATGGAACAGCGGCGGTTTTCTTTGTGAAAGAAGGAAGAAGAAAAAACAGTTTCCGTTGTGCTGGGAAAGGGGAGGAGGATTGGAGTAATCCTAGATTCGTTGGCGACGCCGGCAAGAAACGCATAAAGATGACGAACGCACGCAGCTAGCTTCACGCGGTGGGACGCACCGTCGGAGAAGATGATGAGATCACCGCGCCACACCACAGCAGGGGAAAAAAGAAAGATGCAGTGCAGGTTACTACTAACAAGCAGAGTGGGAAGGGATTATGGACCGTACCATGGTAGATACTTCTTCAATTCAAGAAAGAGGATGGCGTAGGAGGAGTCTACTCGTCTTCGTCTTCTTCGCGGGCGGCGCGCGGCGGCCGGCCTCAGCTCGATCAGCTCAGCAGCTCATCGGCGGGCGGGCGGGCGCGATCGACCAGCCGATTAATGATTAATCCAGCCAGCGGCGCGGCGCCGGCGGCGACAAGAGAGAGAGAGAGACGGAGACGACAACGCAGGGTCAGGGGAGGTGGTGGGCGGGGGGCGCTGGAAAGGTCGCGGCTCTCCGGTGCACCGGTGCAGTCCAAATCAGAATCAGCGATCACATTCACAGGCTTTTCAGTTTTCAGCAAGCAGTGGTAACACTTGTTTCTTACTATTTCTTTTTTTTTCAAATAAGCCCCTCTGTTTTCCATGTATATATAACAGGGCCTCCGATCCCTGCCAAAAAGAACAAGATGGAGTTTTGAGCCTAGTAAGTAAGGAGGTTATTAAAATACCCCCATATATACGATGCATAGAGTTTACAGTAATTTTTAACAGATCCTTAATATGAAATCAATATCTCCCGTATATATATAGAACTCCTTCCGTCTATGAATATACACATTTTTAGCATTTAAAACCTGTCCACATTCATAACCGTTTCTAACATAATAATAATAATCTAAACCTCCCTCCTTCGTCGTTAATTCAATCTTATTACCCCTACCATTTCAATTAGTGTATGCCAATATAATCCTAGTGCTTAAAAAACTAATTAACAACCAATATTGTTTACATCACAACAATTAAAAGGCAAGCATCAATTACATTCTATATAATCTGGTGATGGGTTGTTTTACAAGTGTATGGCTAGAGATAAAAATAGTATACTAATTAAGGGTACACTAACACGTTTTATACCCACTAGATTTGTATTTTAGTTTAAGTTAACTTAGAATGCTACTCGGTCATGTGCCAATAATTTCTATATATTACGACAATTATATTAACGTCGACTACTACGACATCATCACTATCCATTACATCGAGTTCGACAATTAAGGACTTCGTATACTACAAATCATCAACAACAACTCTTGTCAAGTGTCTATATCATCACTATTGTCTATGATGCTCACACTACGACAGAGAAAATAGAGAAGAGATAGGCGAGATGCCAAAAGGGATGCAAGAACTAGCCCTATGTGTCAAACCATTCACAAGAGACCTAGTTGATGATTGAGAGCTAGCTAGGGATGATGGTGGAGGCACAAGATACAAGAATTCAAATCTAGTCAAATTCACTACTACACAATTTATTTTGCATAGCACTTGGGAATTATTAACCGTGACAACCTAAAAACCGCCATGGTTAATCAAGGGATTAACGGTGGCGGTTATTTTTTATTAACCATGGCGGTTAAAAAACCGCCACTCAAAATATATTAACCGAGACGGTTACTTGTACGAGGCCTGCCTCACAAAATATGACTATTTATGGTGGCGGTTGCATGTAACAGGCCCGCCTCGGTTAATAGGACGAGCCCATAAGAAAGCCCACTCGACCCAAACTAACCACACCAAACATAAACAGAAAAAACCCTAACTTCCCCCACCCGGCCTCTCTCTCAGCGTCGCTCTCCCTCACCCGAGTAGCCGACTCGCTCCCCTCTCCCTCCCGTCTCTCCCTCACCCTCACTCACACCTCCGGCCGACAGCCTCCCTCTACCTTCGACCTCTCCCTCTACCTCCGGCGGTGCGAGGGCGGCGCGACCTGCGCGCGAGGCGGCGGCCCTCTCCACGGCTCCGGCGCGGGGCCGCGCGCGGGCGAATCCAGTGCCCCGCGAGGACCGCACGATGGCGGCGGCGGGGCCCGCCGGATCCCCACCCTCTCCTCTCCGGCGCGACGGGGCACCACCGCGCGGGCAGGGGCGACGACGGGCCCCCTCCACCACCACCACGGCGGTGCCCCTCCATGGATCCGGCCCTCCTCCCTCTACGGCCTGGATCCGACGGCGAAGCCCCTCCACCAACACCACGGCGGCGCCCTCCTCCCTCTATGGCCTGGATCCGGCGGCAGAGGGGCCAGATCCGCGTCGGCGACGCGCATGGGCGGCCCAGATCTAGCCCGGTTAGGGTTGGATCTGGGCTTTATTTTTTTTATTTGATTAACCGTGGCGGTTTTTTCCAACCGCCACGGTAAATGGCACGATTAACCGTGACCATTGATCTGTGGCGGTTAAAAAACCGCCACGGTTAATCCGTTTTAACCGTCACGGTTAATGTTTTTTTAGTAGTGATTGTTCACTTTTCGCTCCTAATGAGATCGTGGGCCATGCGTTTAAGAATAGATATATTGTTAGGGATAAGTATATTATTATCCTGGAGATATATTAGGTTTAGACCTAAAGATACAATGGGGATATGCTGTCGTTGACCCCCCACCCCACCCCACCCCACCCCACGGCACTGCACATTCCACCACTTTCCCTAACCACTTTGATGAATCTATCCTGACACCAATATACCCCTCTCCAAGCCCATTTGAGGGAGTGTGGAGCTTGCAAGATCGAGCCCTTGAGTTGGTCCGTTGGATTTTACTTCTTCCCTTCCAATCTGATCGTCCCCTATTTATTTCTACATGTTATTGGATTGATGAATTTGGTTGCTTCCTACAGTCATTTTGTTTCCAAATTGGGACCTTTGATTACATACCATTTGTTAAATATGTGTTCTATCTTCGATATTGTAGATTAATTATTAGAGGTGTACTTTGATTTTATTTCACATTGGCTATCTCAACAAATTTAGTAATAAAAATTCTACTCATACATGTTGAATTTAACAATATACACTTTGAGCTAAATTGGGTAAACATATGAGACATTCGTTTTGCATTTGTATTATATCCGTATTTGAATCTAAATTAAAATATAGTAAAATGTGACATCTAGCAAGATTCAATTCCATGCGAATCCAATCTTCATATCCATATTCAGATCCAAATTAAAATATAAATATAATAAAACGTGACATCTGGGTCTGATTATATGAGAATCTAAAAATCCGTTTCCATCACTGTAAATAGGCATCGCCCACGTACAAGTAGTTGCCGTGAAGGGACCCACGCGTACATGCTCATGGATAGATGACGACTGTTACATAGGGTATGTTTGGATCCTCTTGGCAAATTGGCAAAAAAGTAAAAGAATTATTGTTTTTTTGGCAAATGGATCCAAACATGCAAGATAAAAAATGACAAAAGAGCAAAAATTTATCATTTGTCATTTGTCACTTTGGTGTGATAAATAGTGGCAAATAAAAAATCCTCCCACTTATACCCCTCCCTTCTATACATGACATGTGAATGAGAGTGCAATTATTAAAGATAGACATTGATAAAGGATTTACCAATTTTATTTGTTATTTGGAAATGGATCCAAATATACCATAGTACTACTAGTACAACACATTGAGAAGCAGGACAAGGACCCTCGCATGCATGCGAATCAATATACTATTTACTATATATATACAGTGTGTGAAAAACAAGGTGCATGGTGCATAAAACAGCAGCGACAAACACAAAGCAAGATAGGGTAACATATATGCACTGTGTTTAATAAAAAAAATGTTTTAAAAAAAGAAAAAAGAACAAGAGCAAGCAAACTAAGGGCGCAGGAAAGGTGCGCGTACGCATGCATGACGATCGATCGATCGAGTTGGAGTGAACGAACAAACTAGTGACACACAGTCAGGCACGTACGTACGCAATACTGTACAACATTGACGATAAATCCAACGTACGTACGGAGGCTTCGATGATGAGATGTGATGTACGCTGGCTCGCTAGCTTGCATTGTATGATATGATTGTGTCCTTCCTCGAACGTGCGTAGCTAGCTTAGCTTGCTTCAAGGCAGCTAGCAGCTTGTTGCTAGGTGCACTGCTTCAGCTTTGATCCTATCGTGGCCATCATTAGGGTTGCAAACAAGTGATCTTTAACGATTGATCTTTAGATGCACCTCTAAACCTCTTTAGTTTAAACATCTATATTATTTTTTTAATTTTTTTAAAAAGTAGTACAAATATTTGAGGTTTGAAGGTACACCTAAAAGTTACCCTTTTGCACCCTTAGCCATCATTCAGTATGTAGCGATGGCTATTGTAGTTTTATTTATCTTTACAAAAGCTAGCTCTTGTATTTGTTGTGTAGGGCATATATAGAACACTACTATAGTGGCCATATTCGTCAACACTACTATAGTGTGGCCATATTTGATGTTTAAAATGTGTAATAGTCTCAGAAAATTATGTGTTCGGGACTAATAGATCTTTAGTCCTGGTTGGTAGCACCAACTCAGACTAAAAAAACTCCTTTAGTTCCAATTGGTGATACAAACCGAGATTAAAGGTTCTTTGATGGGTTGGTTCAAAAGAAAAACATCACATTCATTGTTAGATGTACAATTTTTGGAGAGAGTCCATTTTTTTACTTATTATATATATATATATATTAGTTAGTTGCTAAATCACAATATTCGCCCGGTCAATTTTGGCAAACCATTGGAGATGCTCAGAAGAGATAAAAAAATCCTTGCAAAACGATAAGGCCAGGAGAGAAAAAAAAGATGATAGAAATAAGATGATCCAATTATGTTTGAAAGCATCTCGATCGATGATAGAAATATGTTTGCGGAGTCTGTTCCACACACTTGGACCCTTGGGCGACATCGATCCGGAGAAGTAGCTAGGCCGGCCCAGCGGACCCTATGTATGTGGTGGAAGAAGGGATCGATTGCCCTGGCTGGGCCTCAAAAAAGCAGGGGTGATTGATTGCCACACTGACACCCACCAACGACGACCGACGAGTATCTTCAAGCATACTCCCTCCGCCTCCGCCCAATAGAAAGTCACGTTTTTTACTTTTTAACACCACGTTTGATCATTCGTTTTATTTTAAATATTTTTAAAATTTATAAAATAAATAAATTATTATCAAAGTATCTCTAATTATAAAATAAGTTAAGAAAAAATAAATAATATTTGTACAAATTTTTTAAATAAGATGAACGTTTAAAAAAGATGGCACAGATTCTAAGGTGACATTTTCAATTTGACGGCGGGAGTACTGTAACTAGAGACGGCCTGCCCTGTCCTGCAGCGCGTGGGCGTGGCTGCCTGCTGAAGCCTCTCCTGAAGCTGAACCCAGTACCAACCCAAGAAAGAAAAATAAGGGAAGCTAAAGCTGCCTGACCCTGACGAAGCAAGCAAGAAGAATATGAATACGAACGGAGCTGACGGACCAGACCGGACCGGACCCAAAATTTGCAACCGAAAATTGAAGCCGGCCGGCGTCGTCGTGCGGTAGTCTGCAATCCACATAGGAGTACTGTACACTGCACAGCAGACAGCACAGGCTAGGCAGGCACTGACTCTGGTCCAACGTTTTAACGCGTTTCCTTGCCTAGCTCGTTCATTCGTCGTCATATATAGATAGAGATCCATAGACTCATTCATTCAGCTCTACAGTAGGACTAGAATATACGAATGACTGGTTCTCTAAAAGCTTTAACATCATGTTTGCTTGGTTAATTAGTTTGAATTATCAGTCATGATATAGTATTTTTCTTTCACAACAAAACAGTTAAAAACAACATCAGTCGATTTATCTACCACAGAAACGATAAACCAAACAAGGTATTAATTATTTATCCATTCACCACTTAATACTTATCCATTACTATTAGTTACTATTTATTGACGACATTCTATTCTAGGTATGACTAGCTAGCTTGCCTGGTCAGCCCACCACTTCCTCTAGATAAAAAATGGTTTCTTACTTTGACCGACGACAGCCGGTTTAATAAATGAGCTGGACCCATATTTTAATAATATAATAAATTCTAATCTTGTAGTAAATGTTATATTGCCATATAGTTATAGATTAGTTTCACATAAGACTTTTACTATAAATTGACTCAGTTTAAATAGGTAAATTTTATGTACACCCATTAAGAAATTGAGGGGAGGTTGACAGGGCGTCGCCGCCGAGCTGAGCCGAGCCGAGACATTGAACCTGGACGCAACGGAGAAGAGAAAAAACATACGCTTTAATGGAACTCATTTGTCAGTTGCTATCCATGATTGAAGCGTGACAGTCATTTCCTTCCTTCTCCGCACAGTCGTGTCGTGCCGTGACATTGGACCTGGATGCAATGGAGAAGAGGGAAACTTACGCTTTAATGAAAGGGTGATTCATCAGTTATTATCTGTGATTGAAGTGTGATAGTCATTTCCTTCCTTCTCCGCACCTGGTCTGTCTCCTTCCTTTTATAAACAACATCTTCCTTCTCTGTCGGGTAGCATCCGAATACTCCCCGTCTCATTCCTCTGTGCGCACTGAGAGATCGAGAGAGCATGTGCCTCCGGAACTGACGCCACCTGAGATCCTTGTAGAGGTGTTTGACAATTAGGTTTTTGGGAAGCGATCCGTGATTGCTCGTTATCTACTGTTGTGGTCCATGCCGCTGGCGAGCCTTCTTCTTCTTGGTGTCCGCCTGCTGTCTTCTTCCAGAGAAGAGGACGCCTATTGTTCTTCTTCTAGAGGAGAGAATGCCTATTGTTCTTCTTCCCGAAGATTGTTCGAGGGACTGCACTGCGAACAACTACCTGCATCAGACTTAAAGTAACTTTTTGGTTAAAAGGTCAACTAACTGATCTATAAAATTCATCAATAAGTTGCTAATAGCCGTTTAAAAGGTCAAATAACTGATCTAAATAGTCTAGCTAGCTTATAGTTTTTTTAAAACTATTAAGACATCTACCTTATAGAAAAAAGAAGATTAGTCAGCACGCTTAGCTATTTTGATACTACTACTCTTACCACTACTACACACATCAGTGTCCATCAAACAGGCAAGGCCTAACTACACACTAGCTACACTGCATCTTATCGGCTCATTTATATATTTTGATGCAAATTCTATCGGCTCTGGTGCATCTTATCCATCAATAGGTAGCAGACGTAGGCAGGGAAGCATTCATCGTCCACGCAGAGAGCAAGTACAATAATTAGCTTATAGCTAAACAAATGCTAATGTGGAGGAAAGAGAACAAGAGAGAGGATTGCTTGATTCTCATGCAAGCACTAAGTTAGATATGGAGGCATAGATAATAATGGACTCAAATAGTAAATTTTACGAGGAGAAATATAAAAGACAAACTTTTTATAGCTAAATAAAAGACAATTTATTATATACTTCGTAACTTAACTCTAATAATTTGATTTATAGCCAAACACCCGCTCTATTAAGAGTCAATAATAAAGTTATTAGAGTCAAGTGATACAATAAATTGTCTCTTATTTTGTCGGGTACGAAGGTAAAGGGACTTCGGACGCGGCGGCAGCCGTGCCCTCGCGCTCGAGCCGCAGTCGCGCCTCCAGCGAGGCCAGACCCTCGGGCCACCGCCCCGACGTTGGATGAGCCGGGACCTCCCCCTCGTTCACAGCAACTTGAGGCCCGGCGGCCTGAGGCTCGCTCCCCTCGACCGCAACCCCCGACGGCACAGGCCCGGCGTCCTCCGAGGCGCCGGGTGCGCCTCCTTCCAACGGCTGCGCAGGCGCGGCAACCCCCACCGCCTCGGCGGCCCTCGCAGGCGGGGCGGACGGGCCCGTCTCCTCTGCCAGCGGGGCAGATGCCGAGGCACCCTGCGCCGCTCCTCACTCCATTGCCTCCCGGGCCTTGGCTGCCCACGCCGCCTCAGGGGTAAGTGTTGAAGGGGCCGGAGCAGCGGGACCGGCCTCGGCGGCCGCCCTGACGGCAGCCCCAACCTTCAGTTTCTTGGTGGGGGCGAAGGACACGTCTCCCTGCGGGCGCTTCGACCTGAGAAAGAAACCCGTGCGCGACGATAAGCACAGGTCATTATCAACAAAAAGAAAAATACGAACAACACCCTCGAAGACGACTTACCCCCTCGGGACCCGGCGTTTCTGCCCGGCGACCGTCGGGCTGATCGAACTCTTGAACACCACCGCCTGGGGGGCGGGGGTCGAGCCCGCCTTCGACACCGTCTCCTGGGCAGGGGCCGACGACGCCTCCGCCGCCCCCCTGCCGACTTCCTCCCGCGCCGACGGGCCCGACGCCCGTGCGCTCGACGCGGCAGGCGCCGAGGGAGCGTCCGCTCCACCCCCCGACAGGGATCGCGACGACCGCCCGCGCGTCTGCCGCTGCAACTCATCTTGAGAGGCCACGGGGCGCTCCCCCCGTGGCTCGGCTTCGACGGTAGGGGCCGACCTCGAGGTCGACCCCTCCCCTCCTCCGGTTCCGACGGCCGTCGGTTCAGGCGCCGTCTGTTCCTCCTCGCTCTAGTTCACCTCCTCGTCCTCCTCCTCCTCGTCGTCCTCATCTTCCGAGGGCGATTCCTCCTCAGGGAGGCCCTCCCGCCTCTGTCGGACCCGGCGCTGATCCCTCGCCTCTTTCTCCCGGGCCCTCTTAGCCGTGGCCTCCTTGGCTTTGTCTTTGGCCGCCTTCTCCTTCTCCGCCTAGAGGCGCCTCGCCTGGATCGCAGCCCGGTCCTCCTTCACTGGCGGAGGCGAGGGTCGGAAGGTGACGTTCCCCTACGGAACGCGAGGTAGTCAGAACACGGGCAAAAGAGACGGAAAAGGCAAACACGAGAACTCTAACAAGAGGAGAGGACCTTACCAGCTCGAAGTACCCCTCGTCCGGTTTCATGGGGATCTTCGCGCCGTTCTTGGCGGCGAACGAGCCCGCGAAGAAGCAGCGGAACGCGGTGGACCACCCTATCCGGGGTCAGTTCGTCTTCGGCGAGGCGACAGCCCGAGAGGTCGACCCCCGGACCCATCTCGTCGATGCGGAGGGGTCGAGCCATCAGTGGCACGACCCGCCGCCGGTGGAACGCCGACGCGGCGATCTCCGCCGTGAGTCCCTCCTTCTTCAAACGCCTGAGCGCGTCCAGCAGGTTGGCGATGCGGTGCTGCTTGCTCGCCACGACGCCGTACCTCCAGTGGTCTGGTTGCGCGTCGATCGTCCTCCCGGTGTACGCCGGGAACATGTCGTCATCGTTCCTTAGGTAAAACCACCCGGAGTGCCATCCGGAGTGGCTCGACGACAGCTTCCCCGGGATCCAAAACTCCGTCCGCTTGACGGAGATGCAGCAACACCCGGCCCTGACCATGTTGCGGATACCCTTGACGGTCGATGCGTGGAAAATGTTCGCCTCGAAGAGGTGGAGCCACAATTCCCAGTGGGGCTCGATCCCGAAATAGCCTTCGCATACCGCGGCGAAGACCGCCGCTTGGCAGACGCCGTTGGGGGTGGGTGTTGGAGCTCCACGCCGTAGTGGTGGAGAAGTGCGCGCAGAAAACGGCTGGGCGGAGCGCCTAGCCCCGCCTGGTGGAAGATCTCGAAGCTCACCACGTACCCCTCCGGCGGGTTGGGCTCGGCATGGTCCGGCGACGGCAGCAACCACTCCGGTCGCTCCGTCGAGGTAACAGGCCGGAGGAGGCCGCTCTCCACCAAGCCCACCAGGCGCGAGGCGGTCACCGAGGACGCAGGCCAGTCATCAGGACCGACAAGGCTAAACTTCGCCATGGGATCGGGGATGATGGTGCGCTCGGGCTTAGGGGTGGAAGGTACGTTCCCTATCTCCCCTCTCTTTCTCTCTCGCTTGCGCAGAGTTCCGGCTCGCAGGGCGCCTAAGGCAAGGGCAGGGAGAAGGAGGCGGGGAAGGCAAAGGCAAGGAGGCAGGAGGGCAAGTGTGCGGAAAAAAACACCCGACACCTCACCTTCGCTATTTATAAGCGGGAGGCCAACGGACGGATCCAGCGAAACAGGCAAGAGAATCTTTGCATTTAATGCGCCTGTACTCCCCTTCCTCGTATTCCTCCAGGATAAGGCGTTCCTTCCTATCGTCGGGCTCCGCACCGCACTCCGTCCTGCAACCGCCACTGTTGCGCCGAACGGACATCACCTAAAAAGGCGCGCGGCCGGAAGCGTTATCTTCAGAGGTAAGGAATCTTGAGGCAGCGAGAGCTGGCCCTCGAAAGAGGGTTCGACAGCTACCCTCGAGTACCCGAGGGCAGAAATGACCTCGGGTTAGGACTTCGGTCCACCCCCAAAATCTTGAGGGGACAAAGGCCGGCTCACGAACGGGCTCGATAGCCCCCCTCGAGTACCCGAGGTCGGAGGAGACCTCGGGTCGTCGACCCCAGTTCACTCCACAGCCTCGAAGGGACAAAGGCTGGCCCCTTCGTGGGGTTCGACAGCCTCCCTCGAGAGCTCCAGCCCGAGGGGCAAAGAACACAGGTATGTCCCCAAGTTCAATATAATTACCCATCCTTCCCCCTCGGCGTTCCACAAGGCAGGACTCCTCCTCCTGAGGATAGCGTCGGATGACAAACCATCCGTCAAATCTTGAGGGAGCGAAGGCTAGCCCTTACATAGGGTTCGACAGCCGCCCTCGAGTACCTGAGGTCAGGAAGGACCCATGGTTAACGGACTCCGGTCCACCCCCAAATCTTGAGGGAGCGAAGGCTGGCTCCACGAACGGAGTTCGACAGCCGCCCTCGAGTACGCGAGTCAGGGATGTCCCGGGGGGGCCAGGCGCGTGCCCCTAGCTCGAGAACGAACTCTTGAGGTCCCCTGGGACGTATCCGAGGCATAACCAAGGAATACCTAAGGATCCCTCCGCTGGGAGGCATCGAGCCACCAACTCCTATCGAATGGGGTTGGCACCTTGATAATCCATACGGTCGTGCTTAGTAAGCCGTACGGTCTTACTTAAAAATGAGAACGCCTCCGGGCCACTAGTCGACCCCTATCGAATGGGGCACGTGTTCTCACTCGGATTCTTACCCGTACTGGGCACCATTTCTAATGGACTCATGCCCGAGAACAGCTCACCGAGGACTTCGGGCTCGTCCTAACGAGGATAGCATGATGCTCTTCCCCCCACAATCCGAACGCAAGGATCCGTGGGAAGGACGCTATGAGGTAGTGAAGGCCTAGCCATTCGAGGGCTCGAGGGCCCGACTACGCACGGCACCCCTCGACGAAAAAGGGTCGAAAAACTCGTGACCTGGCAGACAGAGTCGACCTCTCTGGCGGGGCGCTCTGACTCCAGTTATGCTCGAGGGAGCGAAGGCTGGCCCTCGGTAGGGTTCGACAGCCGCCCTCGAACACTTCTCTTTTCAGGGAAAGGAATGGAATCGACCCCTCGATAGGGCACCACGTCTCCAGGTATCCTTAAAAAAACCCCTCGATACACCATATTATAGCCCCCAGAGGAGTTCTTAATCACTCCTCTGGGGCCTCGGGGGCTACCCCCGCGGGGTGCGCTCGCGCGCACCCTATGGAGAATCGAACCTCTCACTAACCCTGCAGGCAAGGGCAAAACCTCTGGGCAATCCTTACTCCCTCCGAGAAAACATGTGTTATAGCCCCCAGAGGAGTTCTAAATCACTCCTCTGGGGCCTCGGGGGCTACTGTCGGGTACGAAGGTAAAGGGTACCCTAAACCCTTCGATAAATTAACGCTAAACATAGCAACCATTTTTAAGACAGGGACCAGCCCTCTGCTCAAGTTAGTAAGGCATGGCCCATCACTCGAGGGCCCCTCTACACCAGCTGTGGCGACAAGTCGCGGGCTGGCCCACCTCGACGCCGAATGACGGACCGAGGGGGCGAGCGAACGACCCCCCGACCCCTACCTCGACGAACGAAGGACGGATGAGGGGTCGAACGAACGACCCCCTGGCCTCTACCTCGATCTCTCCGAGCCCGTCTCTGCTACGACCCTGCCTCGACAAGCGACGGATCAGGGGTCGAACGAACGACCCCTGGACGGGAGGCTCGACCAGCCCAAATGCTCCCGGCATGGGTTAAAGTGAAATCACCTAACGACATGGGCGCCCGCGTCCGCTGTCAAATCCGCCAACTCTCCGTCAAGTCCCCGGTTCCTGTCGACTGTGCCGCCACTGTCGCCACTACGCGAGTACGGACTCCAACACCACCCCTCGGAAAGTGAACAGTGCGGCCCTCGACAACGACTTCAGGGATACGGCAGAGCTGCGCAGGGCTCGACCCCTCCCTCGACCGGGGGGCTCGACCTCTCTCTCCGACAACTCCAGTATGGGGCCCGTCCCATCCGCCCCGTCTTGCTTCAGCCGTGGGATTCGTGCCCGTCTGCGGACGCTGTGCCGCGACGTGCCGCGGCGACCTCCACTGCCACCACGACCGGGAGCGCCAGAAGGACGGGAAGGCCATGCCGCCACAGTGCTCGACGTCTCTCCGTCAACACTGTGCCTCGGACATGCCGCCCATACCACACAGTTAGGGCCCTGTACCCTCGGACCTCCCTTTGTCTATAAAAGGGGACGCCGAGGTAGAGAAAGGGGATCCGAAGACCTCCAATTCTAGACTCCAGTTCTGATTTTCACACACTTCACACACCCCAGCCACTCGATCGACCCCTCGAGTGGCCAACCCGCAGCCTAGGGCAGCACTGCTAGCCTTGGGCCGCAGCTCACTCTGAGCAAACCCGTGTAACTCAGCTTGTACCCCCCTGTACGAGCACGCTTTGGGTGCGAGATAATACAAGTCATCCTCCCCCGCTGGACGTAGGGCCTTCTTTGCCCGAACCAGGATAAACCTTGTGTCCATCTTGCATCACGTCTGAGAGAGGGAGCACGCGATATACATATTTACTCGTTGGTGGACTTGACCCCCGGGTCATAACACCGACATATTTAGCTCTAAAACTTTTCTCTTTTCTACTCCTTCTCATAACATTTACTACTTGGACCCACTACTACTTAGGCTTTTGTATTCAGCTTGATGCTTGCCTGGGAGCCAAACTCTCCTCTATCTCCTCTTCTTTTTCTTCCATATTAGCGGTTATAAGTCCATTATTGTACATGCTCTTACGACATCACATCGAAGCGGATGACACCTAGCCTAGCCTAGCTATAGCGTAGCTAGCTATCCAGCTAGGTTGTCGGTAACACCGAGGTCAGTCCAGATGGCGATGGACCCTTGAATATTTGATAATGGCGGGGACGTTGCATCTGAGGAATTAACGCTAACTAACTGATCGATATAAGTAAGCATGATCAATGAGCCGTTAAAGAGTTGAGAGAGATATACAGTAGTACATGCTGCAGGGCGGGCGCCTTCCAGCATTGACCGCCCCACTTCCGAATTCCCGATTCCAACCACGTGGCACGGCTGTCGTCGTCAATCTCTCGCCATCCATCGCCCTCACCCTCGCCCGCCACCACCTTCGTCCGACCCCCTTCTTCCTTCCAGCTATAGGCTTCCACGCCACACACACCTACAGTAGCTTATTTGTACACACGACGACGACGACGACGACGACGACTAGCCTAGGAGGAGGAGGAGTTGTATATATATACATATATACTCGATCAGTATATCTATCTATGGCACTTCACACGCCCTCCTCATCCGGCCGGCTCCTCTTTCTCTGTCTAGGTCTCTCCTTAAGCTTAGCTTAGCTTAGCTAGCTTGCAGGAAGGAAAGCTAAGTATCCCCATCCGCTCTCTTCGATCCGTAGCTTGCTCCAATTGATCATCATCATCCAAGAAATTAAAACCCCACTAGAGCTAGATCATCAGAATGGAGGTGCCGCAGGGCCACGAGGCGGCGGTGGCGATGATGAGGCCGCCGTCCGCGGCGCAGAACAAGCCGCCCGCCAACGCCCGGCCGTGGCCACGCGGCGTCGGCGGAGGAGGACCGTCGTCTGCTTCCTCCGCGCCGCCGCCGCCCAAGGTGTACCGCGTGGAGCCCCGGGAGTTCCGGGACCTGGTGCAGAAGCTCACCGGCGCGCCGCCGCCCACGGGACTGCGGCGGCATCAGCATCAGCAGCAGCACCGCGCCGTTGTCGCACCGCTGCCGGTGCAGCCGCAGCCCGTGCGCGCCACCGAACAGCAGGCGTACAGCGCGGCGCCGTGGTTCTCGCTCCCGATGTCCGGCGGCGCGGTGGAGGCGCAGCCCCAGCACGGCGCTTTCCTCTAGCTGCGCCCCTGCCTGCTTGTGCTACTGCTCCTACTGCTTACTCGATCTTCTACTCATGCATGGATGATGGTGCATCATCACTTCATCAGAAAGCAAGCAAGCAAGCTAGAGGGCGGACGAACAAATCATCTTTTGTTTTTCTTTGTCTTTTGTATAAGAATAATAATAATAAAAAAAACACAGAAAGAAGGAAAGAAGGAGGAGGTACGGTGGCTCCAGTCCTGAAAGCAGCAGGCACATACTAGATGGAGCTTACTGTAGCTAGCTTTCGATCGATCGCCTTTTTTTTTTTTTACTTTTATTTACCTGCAGGCTCCTGTTGTATGTACGCAACGCACGTTGCTTCTTCTAACGACGTACTGGATCCTATGTAATGTATCCCATGCATGCAAGTTGTTGTTTGTTAACTGTACAACAGTTGATTAGCGCTAGTGACAGTAGACAGACAGACAGATGATGTACTACGTTACTTCTTCTGGGTCGATGGTTTTCGCGGTGGATAAATCGGTCGACGCTGTTTTGTTAGCATATATATATATCTAATAATAAAATGTTCTAATAAGTTGAACCGAATATGATGATTTCTTCGTTCTCTGATGCTAAGGTAGGTAGGTGGGATCCTGCTGCGCGCATCCAATGAATAATTAATCTAATCTTCTTAATTGTGATCAATCGGTGATGAGTATGCATATAATCGCAGTCGTCGTCGTCGTCGATGATGGTGTACGAGCTGGACCGCGGCATATGCGTTCTCACTCCCATCCGGCGTCCGCGTGGCGTCATGGCTTACAGCAGCGCCCAGCATACACCTTGCCTTGCCTTGGATTGGCAGTTGCAATGGCTGCTCGGTCGGTCAAACAAGATGCAACACGGAATGGAATGTGCGATTCAATTCAAAACTCAAGTTCGAAATTCAACGGAGTTGACGACTGACCACCCACCCACCCACCCACGCGCATAGTAGCCATATAGGGCCGGGCCTCCGTACGTCCTCTCTGAGACTCTGACCCTAATAACCACGCGTCATGGTCCTTGCATTCGGGACAAATCAAATATCAAAAAATACAGTACGTGCGTTCCCCGTTAAAATAGAAAAACAAATAAAAAAATGACGGATGCGCGACCACCAAAATTAAAAAAAAAAGCGACGACACTTTTGTTTTCCAAAATGAAAATAAAATCACTACTACAGATTTCAACATCACTGTCGTCCTATCACTGTCGGGTCTGGCAAAACCGGCAGTGATGAATCTTCACTGCCGGTTCCAGCCACAAACCGGCAGTAAAGGTCCTCATCACTGCCGGTTCGTAATTTGAAAATTCAGATTTGTAAATCGATTGTTTGAGCCACTAAACGAATTCAAATGAAAAAGTTGTGAACTACAAAGTTTCATAACTTTTTGAGATCTACAACTTTCATGTAGCAAGTTTTTTCATCCGTGGTCGTTTACAAAAATTTAAATTTCAAATTTGACACATTCAAACGTATTTTTCGGCCACTAAACGATTTCAAATGAAAAAGTTGCAAACTACAAAGTTTCATAACTTTTCGAGATCTACAACTTTTATGTAGAAAGTTTTTCCATCCAAGGTCGTTTACAAAAATCAAAAAAAGTCAACTGTACAGGTATATCAGTGCCGGTTCCAGCCACGAACCGGCACTGAAGCTCCTCATCACTGCCGGTTCGTGGCTGGAACCGGCATCACTACCGGTTCGTGGCTGGAACCGGCAGTGATATGATGGCCACTTTCACTGCCGGTTCCAGCCACGAACCGGCGGTGATGAGGAGCTTCAGTGCCGGTTCGTGGCTGGAACCGGCACTGATATACCTGTACAGTTGATTTTTTTTGATTTTTGTAAACGACCTCTCATGGAAAAACTTTCTACATAAAAGTTGTAGATCTCAAAAAGTTATGAAACTTTGTAGTTCACAACTTTTTCATTTGAAATCATCTTGTCATCGAAAAATACGTTTGAATGTGTAAAATTTGAAATTCAAATTTTTGTAGACGACCTCGGATGAAAAAACTTGCTACATGAAAGTTGTAGATCTCGAAAAGTTATGAAACTTTGTAGTTCACAACTTTTTCATTTGAATTCGTTTAGTGGCTCAAACAATCAATTTACACTCGGTTTAGTATAGAATATGAAGAAGTACTAACGAATCTAGACACAAATGAGTCATGAGTGGAGTGGTAGAGGAGGTATCACGCGAGGGTGAGGTCTCAGGTTTTGAATCCCCGGCGGAGTGCGTTCGCGAATTTTACGCGAAAAAATACGCGACTTGCAACTTTAAAAATGCGCGACTTACGACTTGCGGATTAATACTGGGCTCGATCTGCCTCGCTCCTACTTCTCCTTTCACCTCCCAAATTAAAAGCCCAAATCCAACAAGCCTTAAGGGCGTTGTGACTAACAATTGAATATGCTCTTTCTAGTATAGCCACTGGGCTGGGCCAAACGTGTTCAGTTTAGCTCTTTGGAGATGGAAATCCGAGGGACCTGCGTACTATATATGGGCACACTTCTTACCGTCTTCATCTTTGGATGTGTCTGGTGCGTTTGAAAGCAATGGAAATAATGCAAGGGGTGTTTGATAGGATTATTTTGATTCTCGCGGTGGAGTGGCCACACACCCGATAGATTATAAGCTAAATCAAATAAACACGCTCTTTCTCTCTTTCATTCTCTCACGGAGTCGGGGTGGAGCTAGTTTTGAAGTCAACAATCTTTTGAGATCCTCCCATCATCTTCTCCTCATTTGTTGTCGCTCTTTCATTGCTGAAGAAAGCCAACAATATGTACTCCCTCCCTCTGTTCCTAGTTACGGAGTATTTAAAAGTCGTTGTGGATTTTCCAGAATATACTGCATGTGCCATATATGTAGACACAACATATCATAAGGTGCATATCATGATAAGTATATGTATCTAGAAAAGTCAAAACGACTTCTAATTTGAGAGGGGAGTACTATACTTATTTAGAGGCTTTGAGCAAAATTCATGTTAAAGAAAACTCAATTGTTCCAAGTTTTCTTTGGCCCCAAACCACCACTACAAGGGTGAAAAGCTTAGGTGTTGCTCTCGGTCTGGCCTGCATGCATGGGCAAGCTTTCTCTTGCTTGATCAGATGAGCCAATTTGGCTCTCTTGTGTGCCAGCAAATTAAGGTAGCAGCGAGCAAATCTTTGATCATATTTGTTTGGTTGACTGTTTCTGTGGCTGATAAATCAGTTGATGGTATTTTCTAGCTGTTTTATTAATTATGAGAGAAAAATATTATATCACGACTGATAAATTAAAGCGAACAAAGTGGGTGCTCAATTGCCAAAGTACTACAAACCAACCAGCACCTTAGAAAAACCGATGTGACTTGTGAAACAAAGAAAACCCGTTTCCTGGATCGGAAATAAAGAAGACGCTAGAGATGTGACATGTGAAATGAAACCGGGTTCGATCATCGGGGAAAAAGATAAAATAAAGGCAGCTACACTTGTTGGTGCGAATGTCTTCAACTGAATCAATGCTGTACACACCTTCCAGCTCCAGGTGGATACATTCAAAAGCTTCAATTCGAAATGTACAGTAATGAATTCCATGCCAATTGCATGCAAGCACACAACATCGATCATGCGTGAACGCCTTATTTATTACAGTAATTACGATTAGAATTTAGAAGTAGGTGTATATAGTTACAAACAAACACTCATTACCAGTAGAACATATCTGAAATTAATTAACCTGATGATACAAGGGGCCGGTCGATCTCTAGTACAGACATGTTGATCGATCGGAGAGGCATGATGCTAGCACTGGATCGATCGCTGGCGATCGTTCAGCAGGTGGCGGTGCACTTGGCCTTGCAGTCGACGGTGCAGGATCCGCCGCCGCCTCCGGCGCCGTAGCCGTTGCCGGAGCGGCTGTAGGACCAGAAGCAGCTCTTGGGGCACGTCACCTTCTTGCCGTAGCAGGGGCCTTTCTCCTGGCACAGCACCGTCGGCACCTCCACGCCGCCGTGCGCGTACCCGCCGCCGCCGGAGCTTCCGTACCCCGCGCCCCACCCGCCGCCGCCACCGCCGAAGCTGCCGAACCCTCCGGCTGGGACGACGCCTGGCACGTAGCCGCCAGGGACGCCAATGGTCGGGACGGCGCCACCGCCGTAGCCATAGTAGTTGGGATCGGCGGGATTGCTGTTTCGGCCCGCCGTGGCGGCACCCGGCGCCGGGAGCGGGTTGGCGGCGTCGAGGTCACGCGCGGCGGTGGCCACGCCCACGGAGGCGGCTGCGGCCGCCGCCAAGAGGATCGCGAGGAGGAGCGGGTGAGAAGCGGGGGCGGCCATGGCGGCGCTGGCCATGACGACGATGAAACGAAGCCTCGCTCTCTGTGGAGTAGACGACTGAGCAGCTAGTGATGGGTGTGCCGTATATATGCACACACACTTTCTTGACACTTGGCGCGAGTGCGACGGCGACGCAGTGGAATATTTAAGCTAGCAGAGGTGTCAAGGGTTCACGGCGCAATGACAAAGGCTATTGGTTTGGGGGCTCCCACCCAGGGTTCAAATCCTAGGGGCTATGCATTAAGTGGTAGGCGACGGTCCCGTCGACGGCGAGGCGCCTGTGGTGACTTCGTCAACTTCAAGATTTGCCGGCTCAGTCCTTCGAAGGTGCTCATAGGGGTAGGGTTTGCGTGCGTGTGTTCGTAGGGGCAAGTGTGCGTACGTGTTGAGTGTCTGTGTTGTACTGTGTAATCTAAAAAAATATATATATATAAGCAGAGGTGTCAGTCAGCTAGCTGGCCACTGGCGCTGGGTACCTCTGACGAGTGAGAGTGGAGAGATGCATGCAGATAATGGCATGCTCTCCACCAGCTGAAGTTCGTTGTCACCAGCTGCAGCTGACCAGCATCGATCAGCATCATCATCAGACTGGTGAATTGAACAATAGTATTAGCTAGCGATGGACAACGATGGCCCCTCGATCTCTCTGTGCGTGTGCGTGTGCGTGGAAATTCTGCATATGCACACGGGCAGAAAAGATGATGGAGCACAGGCAACAGCTACAAGCATGTACAGTAGCAAAGCAAAGCGCCAAAGCCTGATGTGGCTTTTCACACTAGCTATAGCTAGCACTTTTATTTTTCCCTTGCTTTACATATTCATTTATTCTGCCGGCAAAAAAATCGACGGGAGCTAATAAGGGAGGCTGGCTTTGTTTACTTTGTGTGCACAACTTTTGGCAACGCAAGCAATAGGATGGATTACATGGATGGATGGGATCACATTCGCATCGCATACTACTATCCAACCGCCCAAGGTGGTCAGAACAAGCTCCATCTGCGTTCTCACCTGGAATTGAAGGTGCTACCTTCTCCAGATGCAGCAGCAGCTACAACCGCAACCGCAACGATCTTAACATCTTGGAGACCTTAGATTAATTTGGTAATGGGTGTGGTAAGTCATATATATATATAGGTCCAAACGGATTTATGCTAGACCGGCCGTTTGATGACATGGTGATCCACACTCGCACAAAACTTGGACGCTTCTAAACTTGTCAGAGGGTGTTATTTAATTAGGTCCTTAAATTTTCAAAATGCACATCATCTACATCCAAACAGGTCCTGGCCGGCTATATATGGGTTTACTGACATAAGCCATTGTCCATTGAGGGGTGCTCTTTGGCCTCATCCATGACGAGAGCAATAATGTTAATTAGGCCATTGGTCGTGTCGTGCCACCGCTCCTCGATCATGATCTTCCTCGGAATGAAGGTCTGGCAAGGTCTCTGCCAGTGACAGGAGCTCACTGCCAGCAAGGTACGTTTCAGGCGCTGGTGATCTCTAGGAGCCCACCTTATTAATGCTTGACCATCGGCACAGAATACAAGCCTTCGGTGTGGCGTTGCGCCGTAGGAGTAAGGTAAAGTGACAACGGGAGCATGCAGTGTCAACTATGCATTGCCGTAAGACCTCTACCTGACTCTCATAGTCAGCTAGCTAGGCGGATAGGCGTGCCTGCAAACTTGTCGACACTCACATTTGTCCAGCCGGCCTCCAGGTGAGGTGAGGTGACCACGACAACGACGACACACATTATATTACCCGGACGGCCCGCCGCCGCCGCTGGGTTCTTCGTCTTCTTCCGCGCGCGTCCATCTATCGTTTCTTCCCTCCAACATGGCGAGACGTACGTGTATCAGTCTGAGTGTGACCATTACCTGACCCTGACAGAAAAATAGGAAGCTGCTAGCTGCGGGCTGTCGCCTCCTCTCGCCCGCCGGCCATTTACACATTGTGGACTTCCGTGGACCGACCAATGCTTAATTTGTTGCAGCACGTACGATGGTGGCGATCCACTGCTTGCATTGCCAGCTTGTCAACTCCATCGACCGACCACACAGCTAGCAACAAAAACAAAAACAAAGAGGCATGGTTCGATTTAATTTAGTTGAATAAACTTGATTACTATTTTTTCCCCTTTCCTTTTATCGCCGAGGGAAAAGAAGAAACAAGCTAATTAAGACAGTGAGATCGAGGCTGAAGAAACTCAAAATTAAAGTTTTATTTGACATTAAAAATATATGTGTACGTACATATGGTTAGTTCTCTGCTTGATCAACTCCCCTGTTTAATTTCAATTCAAACATGTCTTGTAAGGGTACTATGTATATCTACTTTCAAGTTTCAACTAGCAAGGTGATGAGTAGTGACGACTACGTACACTGCTATATATAGGCCAGATTTGTAGAGGCAGCTAGAGCTGATGGATCAGCTGCTTGTCACTACATGTCAATAATGAATGCCTGCCTCGAACTGTTTCTAGCTAGAAATCATATTCTGGCCAAAAAGAAAATAGCATTTTCATTTTAAAAAAAAATCAGTTAATGCAACGTTATAGCTTTGTACCACTCTGTCCATTTCAATTACAAAATCTGAATTTGTTGTTTTGTTTCTTTTGTCAATATTATGTGTGTGCGCGCCCGTGTTGTGTATACTACACGCGCATGTGTTGTGTTGTGTGTGTGTGTGTTTCCTAATTTGGTATTAATTTTAATGGCTAATTGATTAATATGTGAGTGACAAAGCAAATCATAATTTCCTTACGGTTTTAGGCTGAGGTGGAAGGCATCAAGGTTTCATGAAAGTTTGGTGGTACCAATAGGAAAGACCAAAGCTTCACTGATGACTTAAACTGACACAGGAAAATGTTTCCTAACGATTCAGACCGGTATTGAAGGTTTAAATCTTTCCTAATGGTGCAACAGCCCATAGGGATGTTTCCCGGACGGTAAAGAATATAACCATCCAAAAACTTCTTCCTTGACGGTTCGACTGATCCCTGATGCAAGGTCATCTCTGAAGTTTTTTTTTACTTTCCTTGTCAGATTTAGCCATCATAGAAAAAGTTTTTGGGCCACTCTTACATGAAAAGTGTGAAATCCTTATGTTATAAATAGGAGCAGATCTAGCCTAGAAATTAAACTAGCACTTGCTAGTAAATGACACTTAACTTTATAATCTTCTTGGAAATATGTTCAAGCCCAATAAAAAATTGTGACGTGAGTGGGCCTGTATCCATCTCAGTAGCTAGGGTTGTCATCCACGACAATTGTTGTATGTAGTCCCTAATTCTTCCTCTTCAGGGTACTTGCTGATTCAACAACACTTTGTCGTCTTTGTTGCAATCCCCTCAAGCGCCGCACCGACCAGACACTCATGAGGGGCTACCTCTGCATAACAACTACAAGTATGGTGTCCCCGTGCACGTCATGCGCAGTTGCAAGATGCACAACCATGTCCACAACAAGGTTGACATCTATGACGACCTCTATTAGGTCACAAGGTTATTTTTAAAGCCCCAATTTAAACCCTCCTCTTGGGGTCATTTGGTCCTTACAATTGGTACCAAAGTCGTGTTGCTCAATTCTTAACTTTCACCCTTTGAGCTATGGTACCTAATGAGAGAGAATGTTCATAGTTGTTGGCAGAAACTTTGTGTTAAATAGGCACATGTTTGCTCTCTTTGAGATTATTCTCTCACAATGCCTTCTCCGCTACTTGCCTTTGGCTTTATGCTCCCTAGTTCGTGGTTTAAATGTTTGCATTTTTAGAATGTTTTAAGTTCACTACCTTGTTCTTGTAAATGAACATACAATACAATCATACATCAAGATGGTCTTATGAAGGGCATGGGTAAGCACTGGGAAATTGGAGACACACAACATTCATTTGAGTGTACAATTGGGAGTACATAAAGGTATTTTTGTCCAACTTTGAGTATGAAAATACTTCATCATATTCTCCGATTTCCTTAATTATTCCATGAGAGGTAATGGAATATAACCCTTGAGCTATGAACTCTTTACTTGCCTCTACTAGAATGAACTCTTTGATCCTTTGGTTGTCCATAGTACAAATGAACTTTATGCATAATAGTAACCTAGTATATTTTCTTATAAAATATTTTCATAAAAACTTACATCAAAAGTATAAAATCCATATGTTACAAGTAGGACGGGAGTAGATATAGCCTAGAAATTAAATGAGCACTTGCTAGTAAATGGGCCTTTTTACATCTTCTAGGGAATAGATTCCAAACCTAATAAAAACAATGATGTGAGTAGGGTTTATTCCATCTCAATAGTTAGGGTTAGCATCCATGAAATTTTCTATATATAGTCCCTAGTTCCTCGTCTCCAAACTACTCCTAGACTTAGCTGCACACCTCTGCATCTACCACAATCCCAGTTGCCTTTGGTGCTACTATCCTATCATCATCCAGTCATCACCATTGTCATACCATGGTGCACTCACCACATCTCCGACCAACTAGTGAACGAATTTCCAACACTAACGTGGGCAACATCGCCAACAAATTTGCACCCATCATCACTGATGTGTCCTCGCTCGCTACCATTCACTATTAGGTAGATCTGTAAGGACCTGATTAGCCTAGAGGGGGGGTGAATAGGCCTGTTTAAAACAACTTGAACACTTTCTGTCAGAACAGGCCCGACACTGGCGGCCTATTAGTCCGGCACTGCCGCGGGTGCTCGGCACTGCTGCTCTCTAGGGCGGCAGTGTTGGTCACCTGGACAGAACCTTGCACAATTCAAAATATAAACTGAGAATGAAAATTGTGCTTGAATCAAAACCTTCCTAGAGGTTAAGGAAACCTCTAGCACCACTTGAAAGTGGTAGCAACACACCCACCGAGTAGAGTTCACCTTGCAAACAATATATATCAAAGTAAAGTAACAAGCACACGGTGACACAAGATTTGACCCGTGGTTCAGCTCGCCACCAAGGCTTCCTACGTCCACGTTGTTGAGGTGCGTCACACCAGGCTCAAGCTCGCCACAAAGGCTAGCTCTTTCCTCGGTTTCAAGTCAAGAGAATGAACTCTTGAGATGAGGGGATATGTATTAGTGTCGGTGTTATGACCCGGGGGTCAAGACCACCAACTAGTAAATTTGTATATTACGTGCTCCCTCTCCCAGATGTGATGCAAGAAGGACACAAGATTTATCCTAGTTCGGGCAAAGAAGGCCCTATGTCCAGCGGGGGAGGATGACTTGTATTATCTCGCACTCAAAGTGCTCGTACAGGGGGGGGGGGGTACAAGCTGAGTTATACGGAGTCGCTCAGAGCGAGCTGAAGCCTGAGGCTAGCGGGGCTACCCTAGGCGGTTGATTTGCTGCTCGAGGGGTCGATCGAGCAGCGGGGTGTGTATGGAGTACGGGTGTGGAGTTGTCTGAAAGTCGGAGTCCGGGGAGTCCAATTTTCTCCGAATCCCCTTCTTCTATCTCGGTGTCCCCTTTTATAGACTAAAGGGAGGCCTGAGGGTACAGGGTCCTAAACTGTTGTAGCATGGGCGGCGTGTCCGCGGCATAGTGCCGGTGAAGGGACGTCGAGCACTGTGGCGGCATGGCCTCCCGGTCCTTCCGGCGCTCTGGGGCGTGGTGACAGTAGAAGTCGTCGCGGCATGTCGCGGCACAGCTTCCGCAGGCAGGCGCAAATCCCACGGCTGAAGCGGGACGGGGTGGATGGGACGGGCCCCATACTGGAGTGGTTGGAGACAGGGGACGAGCCCCCCGGTCGAGGGGTGAGGTCGAGACCGGGGTGGCCCTGTCGTATTCCCGAAGTCGTCGTCGAGGGCTGTACTGTTCACGTCTCGAGGGGTGCTTCTGGAGTCCGTACTCGCGTCGTGACGACAGTGGCAGCACAGTTGACGGGAGTCCGGGCCACAGCGATGAGCTGATGGATTTGACTGCGGTCATGCGCGCCCATGGTGTTAGGTGGATTTACTTTAACCCATACCGGGAGCAGTTGAGACGATCGAGCTTCCCATCCGGGGGTCGTTCGTTCGACCCTGGGTCCGTCACTCGGCGTTGAGGTAGGGTCGGAGCAGAGGCGGAGTCGGAGAGATCGAGGTAGGGGCCGAGGGGTCGTTCGTTTGACCCCCTGTCCGTCATTTGGTGTCGAGGTAGAGGCGGAGGGGTCGTTCGTTCGGCCCCTCGTCCGTCTCTTTCCGTCGAGGTGGGGGCGGAGGGGTCGTTCGTTCGGCCCCTCGTCCGTCATTCGGCGTCGAGGTAGAGGTGGAGGGGTCGTTCGTTCGGCCCCTCGTTCGTCTCTTTCCGTCGAGGCGAGGCGGCCCATGACTGGTCGCTACGGCCGGTGCAGGGGGCCTTTGTGTGATGGGCCCTTGTTTGCCGATTGGAGCAGTTGGTCGATCCCTGTCTTAAAAATGGTTGCTATGTTTAGCGTTAATTTATCGAAGGGTTTAGGGTACCCCTTACCTTCGTACCCAACAATTAGCAAATGGGTGTTACAAACCTCCCTAGGTTGCCACACGAAGGAGGCAAGCTCAAGGGCGACGCCTAACCCGGCTAGGAGCAAAGCTCCAAGAGTAATAAACTCAAACCGTCGGCCACCACGCAAACCAAATGCTTGTAGGAGTTGAAGATCCGAGGGAGAAGCTTCTTCTCAAGCTTGGAGTCTCAATCTCTCAAAGGTTGATTGCAAATCAATGGAGGAGAGTGGTTGAGCACCAAGGGAGAAGGGAGAGCAAGAAGAGAGCTTCTCTTTTCTGTTTCACAAAGTAAGAATGGAGGAATGACAGAACTAGCCGTTGGGGAGAAGTGAGGGGGGTAAGAAATACCCCTCCACTGTCCAACGGGCAGAACAAGTCGCGGCAGTACCGGCCATAGGTGCGGCAGTGCCGGACTACCCGGCACTGCCGGCCTGAAGCCCGACACTGCTGGCCTGGCAGAAACAGCAAAGGATTGGATCTTGAATAGCTGGCTGATTTTCCTTCTATGTATGGGTACATCTCGCTCGACCTCTCCAAGGGAACGTAGGCCTTCAGAATCCCTGTTTGCAACACGGTGGACAACGACATATCTCCTCTGCTATTTGAGTACATTGTTCGCCCTGAGTTTCCAGTGCCGGTCAAGTGGCCGTGGCGCACACTCGGTTGTGGCTCCAAGTGTAGTTGCCACTGCCAGGCAAAGAATGGTGGAGAGCTGTCGTTGGCATATAGTAGGGATGGCATTCTTGAGATGGGAAAGCCGGTGGTGTATGAGTGTGGCATTCTGTGTGGGTGCCCCATAACCTGCATGAACCGGATGACACAACGAGGGATGAAGCATCGGCTTGAGGTGTTCCATTTTGGACCTTCCAGTGAGACCACAACTACAGCAAGGTGGGGTGTCAGGACGCTGGACCTGATACCACCGGGAAGCTTTGTTTGTGAGTATGGTGGGGAAGTGGTCATCGTGGATCGTCAGCCATGCAATGGCGGTGATGCTCCGTGGGAGAAGACGAAGGAGAACAATACATTCATTGATCCAACAAAGCTTCCGCAGCGATGGAGGGAGTGGGGAGACACTGACAACCTTGATCTAGCCATCAAGAGACACCAATTTCCTAAGTTTGTAGGGTCTGGGTACATTCTTGATGTGTCCCAGAAGAGGAACGTTGCCTGCTACATTGGCCACAGCTGTATCCTAATGTGTTCCTTCGGTATGTAGTCCGTGGCAACGAGGACGAATCATTCCCTCACTTGATGGTTTTCGCCATGGAGACCATCCCACCTATGCGAGAGCTCACCATCGATTGGGGTCTTAATTAGTCCCCCATGAGAGCGAGGTGTTGCATGGTTCCAAATTGCTTCAGGTTCGCCCTAGATTGCTCCTTTATTAGAATTTGTGAAATTCTACTCTCTTTTTTCAAATTGCAAGAGCAACTTATAATTTGGAAAGAAGAGAGTAGAACGATAGCTGTGGGTACCAAAATATGCTCAGGATTAATCAATTTCTCTGGCATTGGTGTCACTAAGAATAACATAATGAGACTTAAAAGGTATGCTAGCTAAATTCCTTTTTACTAGCGTTGTACTGATATCGTTGATGGCACCATAGACTATGTTTAGCAATTGTTTTATGTGAATCTTTGTTAACCCTGTGCTACATGGATGGACAACTATGGTTTATTTTGGGCATTACAGTGTGTGAAAATGTCGAACCATATTTATGGAATGTGCACAATTTGACAATTTCCACATAGTGTTAGCTCTAGCTGCTATGTCGCAATGGAGTGTACCATACACGTCACTTACTCTCACACACTAACACAAACACACGCGAGCTGGTCAGCTGGAGGTTGAAAAAGAGGAGAACAGGGCAGTCACACAAGGAAATGACCTACTGAACTACATTCGGCTGCAGCATGCCGATGGCTTCATATAGGAGCAATGTGAATTATGTACAGATGAGGCATGCCGTCCACTACTTGGACCATGCTCCATGCTGCCCACTACATATACTATTCTACCTTCTACATAGTACAATACCATACTCCCCACGCTACTGTTTTCTTATTGACAGAAAAGGGCCTTGTTTAGTTCCTGAAATCCAACCTCAAATTTCACTGTGCAAAAAGAAGATTCCCCGTCACATCAAAATGCCGATCTATGTATAGAGTACTAAATGTAGATGAAATTAAAAATTAATTGCACAGTTTTGTTGTACATTGCGAGACGAATCTTTTGAGCCTAGTTTGAGAATTTTTGGACAATTATTAGCACTAAAAAACAAAAATGCTACAGTGCCCCCGGAGGAGCACTGTTCCCGAATCGGCACCACCCGATTCGAGAACTAAACACGGCCAAGGAGAGGGAACGGTCATCGTACACATGTTCCTATGATGCAAGAGATGGAGCAACAGCCAACAGAGTATCCAACATACAGTGCCTGCTTAGTTGGTTCCCAGGCAACTTTTTCTGGTGCTGTGTAGAATCTTAGGCTTCCAATTTCCCATGCCTAGGTGCATATGAATGCCTTTGTGAAATACTCCTAGCATACAGGCATGAGATAGTTTATAAGTAGTCCAGTTTGCTGGCATGTTGAAGTCTGAAACTGGATTTCATGAAAGTTTGATAAATATACTTCTGAAGATGGTTTTGCGCGTTTATTTTTTTTAAGAGAATGTGCGCTCTGAATGATGTGTGAGAGCATATATAGACGATCATTCTAAATATACTCCTGAAGAGCTATTGTTTAACTGACAAAATATGTGAGAACATTGAAACCAATTCAAAAAATGTACTTCAGACTGTTCAAAAAAATCTGAAATTTAGCAGGTACTCAGATACAAAAGTTGAGATGCAAACTCGCTTTTGAAAATTCATATGAAAATGGCAAATTTCATATGCATGTGTATGTGTACGAAAAGATAAATCTTAGGAATTTTTATTTTTAGTCCAGACGCATCTGAAATTTGTCATTTTTGTGTAAATTGTTCTACTTTGAGTTTGCATCTCAACATTTGTATGTAAGTACATATTTATATGCACTATATATGTGCCAAATTTTAGAATTTTTTGAACAATCAAAGTATATTTATAAATTGGTCTTTATGTTTCCATCTAGTAGTGGTTTGCACTACAGCCTGTAACTGAGGTTTTGGATTCCTAGCCTAGTGTAGTATGTTTTCTACTTGAATGGATAAAATTGCCTTGTTGAAGAGGCAGTGAAATTGGGAGACCGGTAGTTGAGATTCCAGATGAGACTCTAGAAGAATTTAGAAAAAAAAAACTAATCTTAGAACCAACATTTATATATGAATTTGACATGACACTGTATATATGACTAAAATATTTTACACCGCAATCACTCCGGCACAGCCTGTCTTCGGAGGGGGTGGTGGCAAAGCTTCCTTCACGATCTCCAAAAACTCCTGGACCCGTTCATCTTCGTCACGTCCATCTCCTCGCTCGTCCCTGGAAAATCTTCTCCCACATTCTTCTATCATCTACAGTGGAGGGTCAAATCAAATACGTTAATAAGGAAACATTAATATGAATACTAAACAGCTAAGCAGGTTTCTGTGCTTATTTGTAAATAGCATGTTCTAACAACCAAATTTGAAGGGCATCCCAATCGATTTGATCCCAGGTGATTACGCTAATAAATAAGCTATAATTGAGCAGTTCTTGGAAGTATCATTTAGCACCTGCATCTGCATAAGTGCACAGCTAATTTACACTAGTTTTATCTTCCTCTTGTTGCAAGGAAATTTCAAAATATCCTTGAGATACATTCATTAAGCATAAGATATAAAGAAATCCAATTTATTGACCGGTTAAAGTTCTGAAGAATGTGAAAAATGCTTCAATTTTAGCCCTTACAAAAAGGAAACGGACTTTGAACCTCTTTCAAGCTCCTGACACAAGAATTCAGAAAAGAGAGATTCCTTGAAACATGCACTATTGCAAACAGTTCACATTTGCTTCTATATTTAGAAATAAGCTTGAGTTTTGATTTCTGAACTGGATGATACCTAGTTATCCTCATAGCAAGCCCAACTTCAAATACACACTATTTTACAACAACACTAGTAAAATACTAACATGACAGCAGCAGCAACAACACTAGTAAAACAGGCACCAAATAAAGACACTTCCATGTGGTAAACCAAAACATCCAACTTTAATGCCTTAGTTCTAACAGAGAACAATAATTATCAAATTCTTTGATCATCCTAATCGATTTGGGGTACGCTAGATATAAAACCCAATATCATTAACTGATGCCATGAAGGTTAACAGCAGCAACTACAACGTCAAAAGCAAGTTGGGGTACGCTAAAGATGAAACCCAATATCATTCACCAATAAAAAGGAACCAACTACCTGAGAGACTTGCAAAAAAATATTCGAGATGCACATTGGGTATATGCTTAAGCAGACAACTAACATTGCCCTATTTTACAATTTTGTTGCAAGGAAAATACAATATATCCTTAAGATACATTCACGAATAAACATAATATTTGAGTTGCACATTTGGTAAGTGCTTAGGCACAGCTAACATAGAGTAATTTTATATGTAAGTTGTTCCTGATTTGAACAAATACCCAGTTATCCCCACAGCACCCTGAAGGCTTGAACTTCAAACACAACATTGTTTCAATGACAATAAACAAAAATCTAACACTGTAGCAGGAAGAACAATAGCTTATTTTGCATTAACCAAGTAATATAGCAAAATCAGAAAAGAAATTCAAGCTAATTATCGGCAAGATAAACATGGCAATACTGCATAAGCATCAGCAGCTGAGGATGGCCTCCAGTTTATCACATTCAGCTTATCAGCATCTGCAAGCCTGAAACCCTCACTTCTCTTCACAAATTCAAAAATTGATTCCCTTGTCTGGTTACAAGCAGGAGTTTTTAAGAGGTACTCGTACACCTAGTGTGACAATGGTTCATATTAGACTAGTTTAGAAAAAAAAACAAAGCATACCAAAACATGTTGAGAAGGATAGAACATTGCATACAAGAGCAGGAAATAAGTAATCACCTTACACTCTGATGCAGTTACAGCCCCAAACATCCCATAGGATCAGTTTTGGCACCTCTAGACCGCAAGAAGTCTAGAACTTCAAAGTTTGTAAGGACCCCCGCATTTGCTTTCTCTCTGTAGAACAACAATGGGTAGTGGTTATCCCGAGCTTCAAACCATACAATGGATGATAGGCAGAATAGGACATTCCATACCCACAAGACCACGATACAGTCCTCTGTACTCAGGGTGATTGACATCATTGAGCAACAATTGTTCAAAGCATACAACAGAATGACTACGTCAAGACTTAATTACCCATTTACCACTAAAAGACCTAAAGATAAGCAAACTACTTCTCAGAAAGATTGACACAATTGCAAAGCAATGCCACACAAGTGAGCATCATGCCCTAGTTACCTTTTTCAGTAACTTTTACACCAAATCAAATATGCAGATCAAAGATTGGCAGCTAGCATAACGTGCACAGGAGTAAAAGTAGGCAAAAGAAAAAAAAAAAGAAAAAATAAGTTGCAGCTGGTTGGTAAGAGATGGGCAGTACTAACATCTTCATCGCTGCAGCAGGGGAAGGGTGGGCTACAGTTGAAACTCCCAATATTTGGGAAAAATAATCTGCACCGGCTCCTAGGCTGGGTCAGGCTGTGTGCCGAGGAAGACAAAAGTTTTCAGTGAAATGATGTTTCTGTCATTTTAGTACAATAGAGAACGGTCATTAGTACACAGATATAGATATAGCTTAATTACATAGTGCATACTGGAAAGTGGTATTGTGAAATATGTTGAATAGAATATAATGGATAATAATTAGCACCACTGCTAGATCAAAACTATGCAAGATTATCACAGGTTCGAGATAGAAGAAGCTAGCACACAACCTCCTCCCTCAAAATTTCAGTATATGAATCGTATTTCATTGGTTGACCTTCCTCAATCACATGATCAACAATATATAAGCAAAATGATATTCATAGACTGCAACAGCTTAGCTGTGGAAGAAAAGGAATATAACTGGGACAATGAGTGCTGTCTGCAGACTGCAGTGCAGCTTATCCTAAGTTACTAGTACTACCCTTGGCTTTGCTATAGGAAACATGTGCTTTGCTAGTATCTGCTTATCCTAAGTTACTAGTACTACCCTTGGCTTTGGTATAGGAAACATGTGCTTTGCTAGTATTCACATCTTCTGAAGATCTCTCTCTCTCCCTCCCAGGGAGGCTCCCACCTCTCTCTCTCCCTCCCAGGGAGGCTCCCACCCTCTCTCTCTCTCTCTCTTTGTGACAGTGACGTGTCAAAATAACATAATTGGAAGCCAATTCCAGATCATACTAATACTAGGTTACATGTACCAATTCCAGATCAGTGGGGTAAATAACCCAATTGCTAACTACAGTACCAGTCAAAGAAATCAGTGGGTGGGTGATGCCTTTACTCATGGAGATTGGCACGGGCCTTGTGGCACAAAGATATCATTATTAATCTATCAGAATGCGTCATGGTTACTGCCGGATTGGGGGGGGGGGGGGGGGGGGGGGGGGGGGGGGCTAAATCTAATATAGTCTATTTTTTTTTACTCGTTGGACACAGTACACTAATAGATGTTGCTAAAATTGATTTTGGATCACTAGCTGAATTGATAAAACTATTAATGAAAAAAAATAGAATGAAAGAGAAAAGAGGGGAGGTCAGCAGGTTCTCACCCTGGGGATTGGCCTGGGCGCTGCGCCGCTGCCTCTGCCTACAGGCTGCACTGGCCCTGCTGCTGGAGCGAGTCTGCACTGGCCGCCTGGGGCTACGGCGGGCTACGGCGGCGGCCGGCTGGGGCCTCCGGGCCTGCTCGGCCTCGCGCCCTCGCCTGCTCCGGCTGGCCGGCTCCCTGCTCGCAGCTCGCCTAGGGTTTCGGGCGGCGGGGCGGACGACCGGAGCGGCGGACAGCAGAGAGGGGGGCTCGCGGCGAGCAGCCGAGGAGGCGCTGAGCGGCGACCGCGAGGGCCGAGGCGAGAGGCGAGAGGGAGAGGCGAGAGGCGAGAGCCGAGGAGCAGGAGGGCCTCGCGGTCGCGGCGACGCGGCGGCGGGGCGCGATGCCGAGAGCGAGCGTGCGGCCGTGCGGGTGCCGAGTGCGGGTTTGATTTTTTTTTTTGTTACGGCGACGAATCGATGGAGTATTGTTGCGGGCTGGGCTGAATTGAATCCTATTCCGTTATTTTTTCAGCCCACGGGGGGGGGGGGGGCTGCAGCCCCCCGCGCTGATATCGGGCGAATGCGGCCTCGTAGGCGTAGGGATTTGGACTGGGGAGAGGTTTTGCTCGTTTGGGCCTTAAAAGGCCGTTTTACTTACTTGGGCCGTATCCAAATTTATATAAATTTGTTACCGGCAAATATTAGGGCCCGTTTGTTACAGCTCTGCTTCACTAGTGAAGCTATTTTTTTAGAAAATAGTTTTATGAGCAACTCTCTAGGTGAAGCTGAGCTACTTTGAAAAAAAATGTTTGACAAAACAACTTCACCAACAACTTCATGCATGGATATGAGAGAGAAAGGGGGAGAGAGAGCGCTATGACAAGCTATTATTTTCAGCTTCATTCAACTTCATATCTTTGTGAGAGGGGAAGAAAAACATATTTATGTGTGAAGTTGTTTTCAAAAGAGGTGTTTGACAAAAAAAAAAAACAGCTTATAACAGCTTCGTTGTGAGCTGTACCAAACAGACCCTTAGTCTTCACGACTTTTTTCTTTTAAAAAAATCTTCACCCATGGTTTCTAAGGTCTTCTACCGCCTGCTTCCAAAACAGAGAGTCGAATATTTTAATAGATAGATCGTTGAATTTAATTTTAAATTAAATTTATTTAAAAATATAAATATTAATAATATTTTCTATAAATTTAATCAAAACTAAAAAAATGATCAATACGTTTCTGGTAGCGACAAATAACTAGGGATGGAGGGAGGGAGCCTTCCAACATTAACATTAGTACTAGGCAGCCCACTTGATGTGTGATAGTGTGAGTGTGACCTTTACCTGAAAAAATAGCTGTCACAATTTACGCATTGTGGACTTCACAGGTACAGTACCAAAGATGGTTAATTTACCCAAGAAACTTGCAGCATGTTTTTTCTTTCTCTTCTTCCTTTTCATCACCGAGGATTCAGGTTCACGAGACAGCGACGGGGAGGTTGAAGGAACTCCCAAAAAAAATGATATCACAAATATTTGGTTCTGGGCTTCTGGCCTCTACCGGGCCAGGCCCAGCTTAGCACATTTCGCACTTGCTTCTCTATAAGGGCTATGATTAACGTAAGGCCCGTTACGGCCCCTATACTTAGGTAATAATTAAACGAAGATAAAGACGCAAACTAACTTTATCATTAGTTGCCACCAAAAATAAAAGGAAAAAGGATTCGTTTCTTTTGCTTCTTTTTTATATATATATAAGCAGCGGCGCGGCGTCGTGGTGATCGAATCACGTACTAGCTACTCATCACTCCACTCACGGAGCTTCAGTAGCCAGCAACAGCAAGCTCAAGCTGCTGCTGCAACCAGACCAAGAGCTAGGACTAGGAGATCAGGAAGCAGCCCGAGGCGGCGGCGACCGACGCCAGTCCGAGCCCCCAGCCCCGATCGACGACCCGGCCGGCCGGCGATACCTGCCTGAGCATGTCGTCGACCCTCGCCGCCTCCTCCTCCTCCACCACCTCGTCGCCGCGGTGCGTCCCGGCCTTCGCCTTCCGCCGGCGCGGCGGCGCGCGGGGGCGTCTGCCGGCCCCAGCAAGCGCCGCCCGCACGGTGGTGTCGTCGACCCACGGCGGCGGCGGCTGCGGAAGGCCGCTGTGCTGCGCCGCCGAGGGCATCCAGAGCGCCTTCTTCGCGTCCCTCGACGTCTGCTCCTGCGTCAAGGTCCGCACCGACTCCTTCAAGGAATATTCCGAGTCGGAGGCCGCGCCCCTCATGTCGTCGTCGACGCCGCCGCCTCACGACGACAGCGGCGGCAGCGGGAGGAGGATCAGAGCGTCCGCCGCCGCCGGCAAGCCGCGGCGTGGGCTCGTCGGCTGCTGCACGCCCAGCAGCACTAGCGTAGTCAACTAACTGATCTGATCATGCTTCATGCATGCATCCTCGGTCGTCGTCATGCGCGCGTTGTTATTAATATAAGTTCGCTGTCAATCCGGCCATGCATCGATCATCAGTCAGTAACCCGCTAGCTACTCGATCTACGTGTGTTCCATTCATTTGTCCGGCCGCCAAGATGAATCCAGCTGATCAATCTATCTGTTCTGTCGTCGCATTTTAAGTTTTTAACTGCTAGCTCAGTTTCGCTCGCTAAATTTTACTAGTAGCTAGCACTCTTGCTTGCTTGGATGACTTCATAAGTTGAGAAAGCTACGAAATGGCAAATAAAAGCATAAACTATTTAATTTAATTGCTGCGGGACAACATTCAGGATGCATAATTCATATATTGACTGTAAAAGTCTCTGTACAATAATTTCTCACGAAACTCTTCTTATTTATTAATATATAAATTTTAGGAGTACTAAAACTCCTGCTAGATTTATGTTTAGCTACAAGATCCATCCAACCAAAATATGTACTTATAGTAATTAAGTACTACTTAATCCGTTTTAAATTATAGTTCATTTTACTTTTTTAACCCTAAGTTTATCGACTATTCGTCTTATTTAATTTTTTTTGCAAAATATTATTTCTTTTAGTGTGACTTATTTATTTAATAAATAGTCTATATGAAAGACTTAAATTTAACTATATTTGCATAATTTATTTTGAATAAGACGAGTGGTCAAACTTAGAGTAAAAAAAGTTAAATGAGTTATAAATTGAAACGGAGGGAGTAGTACAGAGAGTATCTAGCTAAAAGAAGTTTTTTTCGAGGTGTATTGGCTGGTGCTACCTCCACGCGCACAATAGCTTTTCCAAAGTGTGTAAATAATATGCTCACTGACAATGAGGTATATATTATACTTTATGTATATATATACTAGATATAAATCCGGCCGGCCGGCCGGCGTCGGAAATATTCGCCACGGTGACGACATTCTCATGCATGTTTGACACACTTTAATTTATTCCATATCTCATCTCATCTCTCTTTTAACTTTCAGCGTATATATGATGATCAAATAATGATTCGATTCCCAGAGCATGATAGCAGTCATGCATATAGTATATAGAGCTTAAATTTCTTGGTATATATATATGGTACGGTGCAAGTGCAATTGCTTCGGCACTACGTATTCCTCAATAAGCTGGTCTATTCCTCAATAGCCAGGCGCCACCACTACGTTTTTCCTCAGCTGTACATCCAACACTATAATCATTCTTGCATTTTTTTTAAAAGGATTGGAAGAACGAAGCTTTTGATATGATGCTACTACGATAACAAAGTTTTGTGTCCCTGTTGCTTCAATCGATTCTGCTCTTGCATTGAGCTCTAAAAAACAATTGATTCTTTGCTATTGATAATAACAATGAATGGTCTATATATGCTTGTATATATACGGAAGGTAGTACCTTTTAATAATTTCAAGAGAAAGGAGCTGAGGGAACGAGAGAGAACTAGCTAGCTCTGACGTACAAACGGTCCTTTGCTTCTTCTCTTCCTATCTGCAACCATCCATTTTTTTAACTTGTATTTTGTTTTGTTTTAAATGGAAGGGACCAAAACCAAAAGACAAAAGAAAATTATGACAGGGAGAAAGGAAATCTTGATAACAGGCATTAGCAGTGACCTCGTCAATCTGATTGATCTCTTAATTCAGTCTCATAGGAGGGGGCTGTGCGCTTCAGTATACATTTAGGCTTCATTTAGATGCAGTCAGATTCACATTAACCCATATGTGCTGGGGTGAATTAGAGTGAAGCTTGAACTAAATTTCACCTCAATCCACCCCAATATATGTGAATGACTGAGGTGAATCCGATAACATCTAAATAAGGCTTTATACATGTGCGCATATATGTGTGCAATTGCGAGTGCCTGCAACTGTGATGTGTTTTGTCAAAGAAATTGTGACACATACAAATTAGAGATTTTTTACAATGGTTGGAGAGGCGATACGAGGCGATAGGTGTGTCTATGACCGGTGGATCCATATACGTCATGTCGCCTCCTATCGCCTTCGAAATTGAGGAGATTACGACACTAAATAGATGAGCGGTTCTTTTTTTAACGAAGGCTAAATGGGTGATAAACGTGTGATCTCAGTCACTGATTCGTAATTGCACGGTCACTCAAGTCTAGCTACAATCGTATGTACGTATGTACAGCGTCTGCGTGGCGGGCATGCATGTGGAGCAGAGGTTTACGTATGTATGTACAGTATACACGCTGCAGGCACACCGCAGACGACACCGAGATCGAGACCGAGCTCGATCAGTTCTATCACGCCCGCCGATCACAGAGCTAGCGAAGCCATCAAGATCGGGTGATAGGGATCAATAATCCTACATGAGACAGACGGTGAGATCGGTTCCGCCGACGACAACGATGACCGTGCCCCCACCGGCAAAGTCATCGAGGCCGCTAGCAGTGTGGCCGGCGGACCTGACGACTATCTCCTGGATCGCTGGTGGACGTGCGCGCTCTCCTCTACGTGCTGGACGAGCTGCTACGCCTCCAGCTGGCGCAGGCCGCGCTGTCCTGCACCACCGTCGCCGCTGACTCCGACGGCATGCTGGACGCTTCCTCGTCCTGGCCAACGCCTTCGGCACTTTCCTGTTCGTGCTGGTGGCACTCCGGAAGCACGGGTCCGAGCTCCGCGCCCCCGTGCGCAGGCGCGACACGTCCAAGCTGGCCTCGGCGGCGCACGCAGAGGCAGGTCAGGCGGGAGGTCGAGCATCTCGCCGCCACCGTGGTATAAGGGTTGGGGTGTAGGAAAATAGTACGCAATGACGATATTGTCCTTACATGAATAAAACCAACCAAAAAATAATTTGACGAAGGCGATGAAAAGTGATAAGAAGCGATTTCAACCATCTTAAATGGTGGGAAAACAACAGTTAATTAATAAGATGTGGTCATAACGGTACAAAACTTTCACCTAAGTTGTCTCACAAATCATAATTTTCTGCAAAGTCGATCTGCATCATTGAATTGAAGTACACTACTTTGTAATTCTGAGCTCTGCTGGAATATATCCCTTTAGCCCATGACTTGCCCATTTCTAGTTAAACAAGGACTATAGCAGCCAGCTCCCTCCATGTGATTTTCCACTGTTTGCCGGCCGGCCTTTGATCCTTGTTTCCCTGTCATTTCATCTCATCTCATGTAATCTGGTTAGCCTATAAAGCTAGCTTTTGTGAGAACCCGGCCACATGACCCCGATCCATTTCAACACCCCACACAAGCACGGTCCAATCCAACATACTAAAGTAAAGCTGGTTGTTCGTTACCCACGCATCTTTCTACAGTTAGTTCTCTGCACTTAGTTTAGTTTAATCCAGACTTATGCAGTCTTAGAAGAGAATGAGCAAAATTGTACATATGCATGGCTGGAGTCAAAATATAGGGTAAGTTCATCGTCCATGATCCATTCATGTCGTTTATGATGTGAACAGGAAATTGCAATACAAGGACAGAAATTTTTTCGAGATCAGGACATATAGCCTGTTTTCATTAAGAAGAAGAGAGTGGTCAATAGACCTACACATAGATGATACATGAGGAATCGCGTATAATCCATGGATTACTAACAAAATCATCAACACAAGACACAAAGCAAGAAACATGAGGGCTAGGGGACCCTCCACCAGTAACCCTAGCACTCTAGCAACTGAACCTAATACAAAAGATAACTCAACACCTAGGTAGCCAGTAGTGACAGGAGCCATAGAAGATAACAGCGGCAAAGCATCCGCTAGTGGTCAAGACGACCTCGGTGGCAAAGCATCCACCGGAAACTCCACGGCGGCAATGCATCCGCCGGAAACGCAACCTCTCTAAAAGCTCCTCCGAGTCACTGAAGGCAACATCCTCAGGACCACAGGCGAGGAGGGACAACCTGGACGACCTCGGCGACAAAGCATCCGCCGGCAACGACAACCACGACTACAGCTACGACCAACACCCACTAGGCAAACCAAGGTGAAGAGACACATGACACCTAATCAGGTTCAGAACGCCACGCAGGCACAGCAGACCAGCAGGGCGCGACGTCGGATGAGAGCGTCGAGGGTGCAACAACGGAGCCTTAATGAAGGAGATGACGCCCGCGGACGCCAACTTCGTTTAGAGCGCACCCTAGGGAGCTTTCGCTCCTGGTCCGGCTCCCCCAGCAGCGGTCAGCGAGCAGAGAATAACGACGCCCGCGGACGCCAACTTCGTTTAGAGCGCACCTAGGGAGCTTTCGCTCCCGGTCCGGCTCCCCAGCAGCGGTCAGCGAGCAGAGAATAACGACGCCTTCAGAAAGGTAATGACGCTAGCGTGCCATCGTCGTCGGTCCCAGGCGCAAGGCCCAAGAAGGGGGTTTTCACCCGTGCTGCCACGGACCGGCTGCTGGCGGGAGGCGGGTCATCACCCGCGGCTTCGACGCCCCAGCGAGAGCGACGGAAACGAAAGATGGTACAACGACAATACTGAAACTCTGAATTATTCAGTCTGAAACTCTGAATATAGTACAAGCATACCTAGTCTAATCTCAAACAGTACATTAACTAACTAGATTAAAGCTGCATGCATGCATGAAAAGCTAGCAGCAAGTGCAGATCGAGCTGCTGCTGTGTGGACACCTGGCCCAGTCGTTTCGCCTCTCGATCGATCAGAAACAAGGATCTTGGATTTTAGACCTCTCGAGATCGCCTAGATTCCCAGCAGCTGAAAAGGCTGCTTTCTCCCCAAAACCCTGAGGCACACCATGTGGCCTCCACACAGACCTCGCTAGATCCCATCCCTCATCGCCGGCCGTGCCGCAGTGCGCACCCCATGATCCATAATCAATCAGTCTCCATTCTCCCGTCTCAAGTGCATGCTCTGATCCATAGATATGCATGCTGCATCATTCAGAATTTCAGATACAGACACGAGCTCGCAGCAGGCTTTGCAGCTACACTACACATGCGTGCGACACCTGTCCGGCAGCTAGCTAGCCCCACGCCTAATAATAACTAACATAACAGATTATATATTGCATTTGCAACTGCCTGCCACTAATCATTTCCTATTTTTTGTATATAATTGAGCAAAGCAATCTTGCAGATGCCGGCCTTTAATAATGTCTGTCAGTTCGCTCGACGACGACGACGGTGTCTCTCGCTCTCGTATCGTGCTCCCCACTCACTTGCTGAAGCTCGAGAGAGCTGGTCTGAAGCAGAAGTAAAGCAGCAGGGCGGATAGATGCAGCGCTAGCACCTAGCAGCTGCTTTATTGCCAGTGCCAGCAGACAGCAGATCTAGCTAACTAGTACTAACTCCTAGTAGTGCATGTGTGGTGAACAGTGATTCGTCAGTCAGTGTTGCTAGCTAGCTTTTGGCGGCCGGGACTGCTGCATGTCTGCATATGCATGCACTGCATTTGGTAGACAGAGAAGACTAGACTAGTAGATATGATCTTAAGGGCTGATTGGTATACTATAGCTTGTTTCCAATTTCCAAATGCAGTGCAGGCAAGGCCGTTTCCTTCTCCCTGAAGGCTTTGTCCATGCTGCATCATATATATGCGTGTTTACAACGTTAACCAACAAGCTTCACTGTTATGATATATCATTTTTCTCTGCTGGTATATATATACATATACATCTCTCTGTCGATCTACGAAAACTAATGGAAAGCTAGATTACTTACTTGCGATGATAGCTAAGCAACACGGCCGGCATATTCCATTTCCATTCGACTTTAGATTACATTATGGAGATAGTGACCTGATGGTGACCTATAGACACACACATATATATGTTCTTCCATCTCTTCTAGTGGCTGAGCGTGTTCCTGAGCAGATATTTCTACTGTGCATGACGAGGCAGAATATATACTGCTGCTTTTTTGTGCGTCTTTGAATAACATGCATATGCATATATGTAACAACCTACCTACCTGTAGCTTTCAGTGGCCTACTAATTAATAGAATTATGTATGCTAATATACCTGAAAGCAGCAGCAGGCTGAAACTAAAGTACCGGTCGTCGATACACGCAAGGGCTGCACTTGCTTTGCTTTGGCTGAAATATCTAGATAGGTAAGCAGGACATTTCTCTGCAGCTATATGCATGCTAGCTCCATCGATCCATGTCCTCCGATCCATCACTCACTCACTGATATAATCACTTGCTTCTGTCGATCTTCTGTCTACAAATTTAAAGTAGTGGTGGTGGTCGAGCGCATGTGTGTGCACATATGCATGCTTGCTGGGGTCAATGTGGCTTTATTAGCTTTTTACTGAGTGTTGTATTATGCATGGCTTATTGCAAGGCTATGCATACTGTTCCATAAAACTGTGCTTGTCTGCCTACATACAGAAAAACTAAGGACGATCGATCGTACTAGAGCAAACATGATGAAACCAATTGACTGGGGGTAGCTTTAGTTGCATATATGCCCTACTGTATAGAAAACTTTGTTCCATCTCGGGCGTCCGGATTATTTCATTTCTACATAAAATTTATTTATAAGGTATTTGAAATTGATCAAAAAAAGTATATTAATTTTGCAAACAACCTAGAAACAGGGAAGAACTGTTGTTCAAGCTATTATTGCAAAAAAATAAACTGCATATTTTACATAGGTTTATGGTTAAGAAACCCTACACAATTTAGCAAGTTCTACTTTCTGCTAGCAAGTTTGATCTTCTAAAGTCCGTCGGGTTTCGTCTTTCCTTTCTCGCAGAAAGAGAATCTGATCTCGGATATGGGTTGATGTGATCAAAATTCTGGCGGATCGGACGACCAGATTATTACTATCTAGTAGTTAACAAGAAGGATACCTCTCTTTTATCTTCCTTAGCGACTAAGGTACGTACGGTTTAGAACTTTAGATAGAAGAGAGGCTGTCTAGCTAGCTTCTCCATATATCACTTGATTGGGTGTAGTGTTAGTTGCTGTTGTGTGCCTTGCATTTGGGGATACATGCATGCAACCAACCCGGCCACAAGCTAGGCGAATGGCAAATGGCATGCACGTCCCTCTCAATCATGGATCACCACACATTGCATTGCTCTCTCCCGGTCCTAGACGTTGTGTGCTTTACTTGCTTTGGATGTTGTCTACCAACTACTAACTTTCACCTCCTTCTTTTCCCAAATGCAAGGTTTATTTATTTATTTCGCATGGATGTATAACTCCTTATCAGCTAAGCTTTTTATTTACTGCTAGATTTTGTTGGATTCAAAGTGAACACCTTTTAATTTGGGGGATAAAACCTCTGTGGAAAAAAGCGATTTGTTCGTTTCGGTATATGTTCTCTCTTTAGACCACCACCTCTGAAAACACAGCCTCTCCATTTGAATTACATTTGACCCTTTAATTTAATGAGCAGGCCGGCAATCGATGACTCCCAAATAACAAGCACGTGATATGATCGAAACCGGTTTATTTCATGTCTTGAGACACACTAAGCTTTCTTTTCGTCTTCGAAAGTTAAGCTCTTTATTTGACCAACAAGAAAATATATCACTTTAATTTTTGACAAAATCTTGACTTTTCTCCCCCGGCCCTTAGTTTAGAGAAGTCATCACGTACTCTAGCAAGCGCTATAAGTTCATAGCTTTGATGATGAGGATATACTCCTACTACTACTACTATATGCATGTCGCAAAGTTGCGTGCCACGACAACGACCCACCTTTCTGCCTGTCGTCGATGCAAATAAAGCTGGGTTTTTTTCCTCAATAAAAAATATATTATTTATTATGTATATAAAACAAATCAAAGGAGAAGCAAGAAAGGTGCCACGTCAGTGCGCACTACGGAGGGGGAGCGGGGCCCACCACCCAGAGGCAGCACAGGGGCGACCCCTTCCTCGCCGCCTCGGCTATAAATGAAGGCTTCCATTCACTTGTTCCCTCCCTTTTCCCTCTCTCACCACTTGAGCCCCTATGGTACGCTGCTAATTACCATTCTGCCCCTGCCCTGCCCAAAGCTTCGTAGCGCCACTCTAGTATTGTGCGTGTCTCTGCAGCCATGGCCCACCACCAGCTCCCTATGCTCTCAGAGTGGGACCCCGCCCTGGACCTGGAGGTCGAGGCTTTCTTCTCCTCCGACATCGACATCGGCTTCGGCTTCCTCGGACCTGCTGACCCCACACCCACGTCGCCGACGACCCTGGACGTGACGACGACGACGACGGCCACTGCTACGACTACTACTACGACAACGACCTCATCAGGCACCGCAGCAGCCACGCCGCCGGAGGAGGACACGTCGGCGTCAGCGCCGTCGCTGCTGTACGCAGGAGGACGAGGCGCCGCCGCCGCCGCCGACGAGCTGCTGCTGCTGCATCATCAGGCGGCGGACGAGCAGCGTCGGCTCCGTCGCCGGATCTCGAACCGCGAGTCGGCGCGTCGGTCCCGCGCCCGCAAGCAGCGGCAGCTGGAGGAGCTCCGCGGGCGCGCCGCCCGCCTGCGCGCCGGCAACCGCGACCTCGCCGCGCGGCTCCGCGGCGTGCAGGCCCGCGCCGCGCTCGTCCGCCTCACCAACGCCCGCCTGCGCGCCGAGGCCAGCTCCCTCGCTCGCCGCCTCGCCGCCGCCAGCCGCGCCCTGGCGCTCCGCCAGATCTACGCCGCCGCGTCGTCTGGTGGTAGCGCCGGTGCCGGCGGCTTGTTCGAGCTGCAGGCGCTCGCGTCGCTGATCGCGTAGCTGGCCGGCCGGAAACATCGTCTTTGGATGGAAGAGGGATATGCATGTGTGCGGATCGTCTTTTTGATCTCGACTGGATCACCTCGAACGATCGATCGAACGAACGAACGAACTGAAAGAAAGAGAATGAAATTAAGGCCTTTTATTATAAAACCATGCATGGAAGGATCACGATATATTTTTTTTTTTTTTGCGATCAGAAGGATCACGATATATTATTCTTGTAGATATACTACGAACTACGTAGAGACTATCGATCACTAGCATATATAGGCAATCAATTATTGATGCAAAAAAAATGATGAACTTGCTTGCACGATATATATATATATATATATATATATATATATATATATATATTATATATATATATATATATATATATATATATATATATATGCACAAGGAATTGAATTTGAACGACGACGTTCGTCGATACGGCCGGTTCGTCTAAGTTCTAATAACAAAGTAATAAACCACGTACGTAATCTGTGGTTATTACTAGCTACGAATTACCTGCCGTTTTGCTCTGCCAAACTCTGCTCCTCCATCGTACGTCTCTGTTCTGTGGGCCAGGCCGGGAAAGGCAAGGCCGGGGTTAGTTTGGTACTTGTCACACTCAAGCGAGAATTTCCGGAACCACCACTGATGATCTGATCGGACGTGATTAGTTGGTAGCCGTCCGATCATCGAATCAAATTGCATATATATATATATATATAAGTCCACTTTTGGCCTCTCAACTATCACGCTAGTCTAATTTTAGCCCCCAACTCCAAAACTGTTTGGTCTAGGTACCCCAACTTGCAAAACCAGTCATTAAATACCCCGGGTCAGGATTGAGGCGGTTTTGACCGTCCACGTGGCGTTGACAGCCATGTTGGCGTGGGGTCCACGAGCGCACGACGGCGGGGGCAGCAGCGCGAGGCGCGGCCGCAAGTTCGGCGCGGCGCGCGGCAGCGGGCACGGCCGCGAGCAAGCGCGCACGGCCGAGAGCTTGGCGCGGTGCCTGGAGCCGGCAGCCGGCGGCAGATGGGAAGCTGAGGATGCACAGCGCCATCGACGCGCTGTCCGGGAGGCTCGACCTCGGCCTCCGGGACTGCGCGCTGCTCGTCAAGACAGGTATATTGTCGGCCGCCGCCGGCCCGTCCCCGTCTCCGCTGGCGGCGGCAGATTCCCCATCCGCGGACGTCCGGGAGCTGCTCAGGAACGAGCGGAGCATGCTGGCCCGTGGACGGGCTGCTGGACGCGCTGCGCAGGGACGAGCGGAGCGTGCTGGCGGCGCTCGGCCGCGCCAGCGTCGTCGTGACGGTGCAGCTGCTCATGGCGTCGGCGCCCGTGGTCCGGGAGAAGGCCGCCACGGTGGTGTGCCGGGTCGCGGAGTCCGGCGTCGCCACCTGCGAGGCGCTGCTCGTGTCGGAGGGCGTGTTGCCGCCGCTCGTCAGGCTGGCGGAGTCCGGCAGCGTCGTGGCGAGTGAGAAGGCCGCGCTGACGCTGCAGCGCCTGTACGCGTCGTCGCCTGACGTCGAGCGCGCGGTCGTTGGACACGGTGGCGCCGGCGCCGTCGCGCTCGTCAAGATCTGCCAGACGGGCCCAGTTCGCCGCGGCCGCCGCGCTCCGGAGAACCTCTCAGCGGTTGCCGGAGGTGCAGGGTGCTGGCGCGGCCGCAGCGGCAGCGCGTGGCCTCGAGCTCGGCGCGGCGGGCGGCAGCGGGCACGACCGCGAGCAGGTGCAGGAGCAAGCGCGAGCGCGAGCGCGAGGCGCGCTGGGCAGCAGCGGGCGTGGTGGACGATGCCGAGCACGGGCGCGGGCGTGGTGGACGATGCCGAGCACGGGCGCGGCCTCGAGCAGGCACAACGGGGGCAGCAGCGCGGGCATGGTGTTGGAGATGGAAGATGGAACTGACAAGTGGGTCCTACGTGTCAGTGGGAGGACCCCGCGCCAACGTGGCTGTCAACGCCACATGGACGGTCAAAACTGCCTCAATCCTGCCCCGGGGTATTTAATGACTGGTTTTGCAAGTTGGGGTGCCTAGACCAAACGGTTTTGAAGTTGGGGGCTAAAATTAAACTAGCGTGATAGTTGAGGGGTCAAAAGTGAACTTAATCCTATTTTGGAGTTGGAGTGCCTAGACCAAATAGTTTTGTCGTCTGGCCCGGTAGGCGCATATTTTCCCGCCATGGCGCCATGTTCTTGTTTTCTCACTCTCGATACTGATGGAGATGGCGCGAAACCGAGATATGCATGTCCCGCGATGTTTGTCATTGAGGAGGGTGTGTGTTGATCCACCACGGCTAAAGTGTTTAATTAGGAGGTGTTAGGGCATCTCTAAGAGATTAGCTAAAAAGATTAGTCAAATTTAGTGATTTAATTACTCTCTAAAATAAATAAAACTAGAGTACTCGACTCTATAAAATAAAGAGGCTAGATGGATAGTGAGATAGGTTATCCAAAAGTAGAGAGCAAATGTCGTGAAATGGAGATCTACAAAATTTAGAGAGTCATTTACAGAGTCTGTTGGAGACGATTTTTGTTTTTATAATAGCCCAAATTTACATTTAGAAAATAATTTAACTAATCTCTTGGAGATCCTCTTAGACATGTATCAGTTGTTCGTTACTAATTAAAAAAACAAAAACAAAACATGAGCTTTATTGTAAAACTCATTATTATAAAAATCATGACTAATTCGCGAGATAAATTTATTAAACTCAATTAATCCATCATCAGCACATGCTAGACGTAGCATCACAATATGAAATCATGGACTGATTAGTTAGATTCTTTAAAATAGATTCGTCTCGTAAATTTATTAGTCTTATCTATACAATTAGTTTTGTAATTAGTTTGTATATTTAATACTTCTAATAATTAGTAATACTTAGTATCAAACATCTGATATGATAGGGGATTAAACTTTAATAGGGATAACAAATCAGCTAACCAAGAAGATTCCTTTGCATTCGATATCAATACACAGTTACACACACATCGTGAATCGAAGGTTGAACGAACGAACAACACGTACACAGGTGGGCAGCGAGACGTACGTCGTCTGTGACGGCTTAATTTACTTTTTTTGTATGTAAAAAATATTATTATGCGGTATATATCACGGTCGTCAGTGAATCGAAGAAGAAGAAGAAGCAGCTATATATGGACGGCTGGCTGCAGATGGCTCGTCGCCGTCTCCACGTTGAAAGCAAAGCAAAAGCGTCACCACGAGGATCGAGCAGCTATGCTAGCGTTCTGGTTTACGTCTAAGCTTATTAGCTCACCTATAATTGTGCGCTAATAAGGGTGTACCTGTAGTATATGTTCTCTCGACAGACGACACCACCCGGCCACCTTTTGCCCCTTTACCTATACCTTTATTATTTTTATTTTATTTTTGCCGAGAGAGAGGAAGAGTCTGACGTGTGTGGCCCACACGTAACAGCATATAGTACATTGGGATTTGGGAGTGTTGCGCAGTGTCCGTCCATGCATCTAATGATATGATACGTTTGTGCATACGTCACCATGCATGTCTCATTGTGACTTTAATTTGTGAGACTCTAGTGTATATATATATATATATATATTCCGTCGTCGTCTGCACAAACTCATTGATCACTAGATATTGAGACCTCATATAGTCATATCGATCGATCTAACAGCAATATATAGTACTATTATATTATATTATATTATATTATATTATATGATAAAAACTGTGAGAACTCCTAGCTAGCCAGTAAAAGTAGTTTGAGGTGCATCTTCATTCAGATGCCATTCATGCATTCTTTGTTGCTTTCTTCTTGTAATCTACTACATTCCTGTCCTCACCATCTCAATTAAGTAAGTAAAGTTGGCTACCTCCATCTCTGTTATTATTATTAATTACTAGTCTCCATCAGTATGTAGCAGCTGTGCTGTGATGATGCAAAGGCTGTCGTAGTCGTATCGTATGAAGCAGAGCAGCTACCTACTAAGTGCAGGTAACACTACTACGCACTAATAATCATCCAGTATGTATGTATATATATAGATTCACACATAGCTCTCTATTAATTAGTATTGTGTATCTTTCTAAAAAAAGTTAACATTAGTTGTCTGTTAATTTTGCCATGCATGCATGGAGGTTTCAATTAAGCCCAACAGCCGAATTTCTCTACGGGAGCTTGTCTTGAAGTAGTCTTGGGCCTCAGGACCATCTAGCTAGCGAAGCCTCCTCATCATATCATTTCCAGGCGGCCTCAAAGGGCCATGCATGGGCCATGGCCACACCTGGGTGCAGTAACAGATTATGATCCAGTTCTACTCTAGCTGCTGCTGCTGCTTCTGCTTCTTCTTCTTCTTCTTCTTCTTCTTCTTCTTCTTCTTCTTCTTCTTCTTCTTGAGGTTAATATTTATCATCACCGATCTATGCCCCCAAAATTACATTATTACACCAGTAAATCACGACTGGATTACCTCACAGCAGCACTCTGGGTTGACCATTGCGTTTGCACCGCCCTGAGGCGCCGGTAATGGCATGAGCACGTACGAGCTGGATTGTGGTAAATTAAGCTGGATTTAGGAAATAATAAAGAGAGCTAGGCCGGCATCGTATTGCCATTTAATTTGCAAGAATGGCGTCACGATGCAAATACTACCACAATAAAATATATGCAATTTGTTTGGGTCTGTTTGGTTGTAGTCCCCTAAAGTTTAGCTACTAACTTTAGGTGATTTTATTATAGTCCCTAAAGTGTCAAACACTCCACTAAAGTTTAGAGGTCATTAAATTTTTGGAGCATGTGATAGCTATTTTAGTGGATTTTAGTCACTATTGAACTAAACAATGTCACTAAACTTTAGGAGCTACTAAATTTTAGAGACCACTAAACTTTAATGAAGAACAGACCCTTATTCATGAATGGAGTAGCTGCATGCTGCTTCGTTTCTTGGCTACTATTCCGGTGAACCTGGGCAGAGCACTGTAGACATGGCGCATACGCAACGCCGAGAGGATGAAGAGGAAAGGAGAGAGGAAAGCAAAAGATGCTGCACTGCTAGCTGTGCAGGGCAGGGCTGTGTTTTTTTATTTTTCCGTCTCGTCTCGTCTCCTCTTCCTCGCCGCTTTCACTTCACAATCACTGATGATGATCAGTGATCACCCGATGGTACTTCACAATCAAGCATGCATATATGCATGGCATGCGTGGGCGTTGCAATTGGCCAATGGCCGGCCTGTCTGCCTGACAGTGTCGTGTCGTCTGGTCTGCTGCGATCTCATCTGAGCTGAGCTGGAAAAGGAGAAGGAAAAGCTGCACGCCCGGGACCGGTGCCTGCTCTGCATTTCTTTCTGCAACGAGGGGTTGTGTTTAGATCATGAAAAAAATTCTGTAGCACTTGTTTTATTACAATGTAGTAATTTTGTTTTTATTTGATAATAATTGTCCAAATATTGATTAATTAGGTTTAAAATGTTCGTCTCGCAAAGTACAACAAAACTATATAATTAGTTTTTTATTTCATCTATATTTAGTACTCCATATATGTGTCGATATTTTGATGTGACGGAGAATAGGAATTCGATGTGATAGGAATGTGATGGAAAGTTGAGAAAAGTTGGGGGAACACTGGGCCTGGAGGAGTGGACGTACGTGAGCCCATCTGCAGAGCTTGGGCAGTACTGCTGTGCTAGCTACAGAGACAATTCATCAGACACACACAGAGAGAGCTGGTCAGGCCAGTCCACCCTCTGCATATAATTATTATTGCTTGCTTGGATAACCTGGTGGAAAGTTTAGGTAAACTAAAAAAATTTAACCTTTAGTCCATATTACTCTTAGGATGCATACATACATAAATGAACTATAATAAAACTCTAAAAGTGAAGTAAAAGTAATGGACAAAGACAATTTGCCATCGAACGCTAACAACTGTTCAATTCAATCAGAGATTGGGCTTTAATTTGTTGCTTCAGTCTTCAGTCACACCCCACACCCAGAGCGATGTTGTGAGGATGGATGGGGGAACCCGTAGTCCAAAAGGTCCACCAGCAGCTCATCTGGGACCTTGAGAGGGAGGAGGACCTGCCTTTTGCTTTCCTCGCTTGCCGCCTTTACGTGTTGTCTGTATGTAGTACACTGTAGTAGTAGTACAATGGAAGGAAGGAGAAGACATCGGACATGTCGACCTTTTTATGCGCATCGATCGATCAGCCGCTGTCTCAGAGAGATCCACAGCATGCCAAGCTCATGCACTTGTCTAGTATGCTCTTGTTTCATTCATGGCGACTACTCCTAGGCTCCTAGCGAGCAGCCACTGGCACTGCCACTATAGAGTCGACGACAACAAGATGGCTGAGTAGTTGCCACTGCCACGCGCTCTGGGAGGCACACTCGCAATTCCGCCATTGCCTGCCTCCTCTCTGCGCCTCAAATGGCCACCAACTGCTGCACCACCGCCAAGCGTCTCTCGGACATGCTGCGGGAGCAGCAGGAGCCCTTCCTCCTCCTCCATCTGCTCCTCCAAGACGACGACGACATCGCCACGCCGCCGCCCCGCACGCCCGCCGCCGCGACCGCCAGGAGGAGCCTGCTGCGCGGGAGCACGGCAGCGAGCACCGTCACCAAGCTGGCTCTGCGCTGGGCGGACGACCTTCTCTCCGGCTGCTGCTTCCCGCGCGCCGCCGCCACGCGCCAGAGGTTCTGCCGCCTCCCGCCGCGCCCCGACAGAGACGTCGTCGCTTCCGCTGCTGCCGTTGACTGCGGGAGGCAGCAGCAGCAGCTCAGCCCCGTGTCCGTCCTGGACCTCCACTCCGACGACGATTCATCGCCAGCACCTAGCCACCGTACGCACTCACTTCACTTCTAATAAATTCGTCTCTGCAAACAATGCTGCATGCGTTTTCTTGATGACAACATCTCTGTGATAGATAACGATACAGGGGAGGATGAGCTCGGCGGCGACGACGACGACGGCAATGACAAGCCGTCGACCTCAGGTGGCTCAGGAACAGAGACAGAGACCTCGCAGCCGTCGCCGCCGTCCACCCACGACCACGACAACGACCTCCCCGGCAAGACTACCGTAATGGTGGAGGTGGAGAGGTTTCAGAGGAAAAGCAGCATCGCGTTCGCGTCTGCCTGTGACGACGACTGGGAGACCGTCGCGGCGGACTACCTGTCCTGGATCCAGATGAGCCTGAGCCTGAGCCTGAGCCTGGTGGAGGAGCTCGACTTGTCCGGGTCGCCGACGGACGACTGGCGCCGCCTCGTCGTTGGGAGAGGAGGGGAAGAGGAGGTCCGGCACGTCGCGCAGAGCATCGAGGCCATGATCTTTGAGGAGGTCAGGTGGGAGGCCGTCCATGACATGCTCTGCTTCTGCTCGCCACAACACTGGCAGTTCATCTCTATGTTTGCTACGGAGTAGTATCTTTCAGAGTTTGCGGTTAATAATGTTTTGTAAAAAAAAAAAGGAATTTGCAATTAGTCATCTCATCACTGACAGCTGAGGGCCCACAACCTGCCTTTGGGACATGGAGTGAAAATTGGTTGGTCAGGTGAAATCATTCAGCGTTTGGACTGACACTTTTTTCTCAACCTGTAGTGGTGGTGCAGAAAGTGACCGAACAGAAATCTTTTTCTTTCTGTCCTGTACTGTAGTGTTTCTTTTCTAAAAACAAAGAGAAAAAAACTGTGAGCTGTACCATACTAGCATGGATGCTCTAGTCATGAATTCTTGGGAGCTTTTTTCCACACTTTGCTGCTGCTGTTACTTGAAGTTCAGTCTGAATTCTGAACTTTGGTATGGTGAATGAGTGAATGTAACTGGATACTGTCTTAGGCAAATGGTGAATGTACTCCACCGACTGGTGTGTTAGATAGAGTTCAAGAGATGTTAGCAGCAAAAGGTAGATCACAGGTTGAGTAGGTAGGTACAGTGACATTATGTTTTGGGGATTACATTTGGATGATCCTGTCAAGCTATGCTCCCTCCTCAGTTCAGAGGCTCAACTTTCCTCCTCTTCATGCTTTGTATGGAATCTCAGGTGAGGAAAGGAGTAGTACTTCTTGTACTAGAGTATTGTTTGGTGATACACTACCAGACTTGAAAAACTGTCTGATGATGCACTGACAGGCTCTTTTTTTTTTTTGCCAGGCAATGGCATAATCAACAGTTGACTTCATCGCTGCAGCACATCACGAATTGATCTAATCTTTGTAGTATCTCCATGACTCCATCCGCACGTTAGTTCACGACTGTCATTTTGTTTTTTGTTTTCCATCCCGTCTCTGATCTCTGCTGCATGCTTGAAAAGGAGAGGAAGTGGTCCACTGGATTCATCACGAACTACCGATCGATATCCATAGGAGTTGTAGATTCGAAGCAGCTGGATCAGATGAACAGACGCCAGTGTTGTGCCAATCAGAGCATGGAATGGAAGAAGCAGTTGGGTTCAGATAAAAGGCGATATACTGACATATTAGCATTTAGCGCCCTTAGTACGTACTTTTTCTGTCAGAGATGCAGAAAAGTGTAAGGAAATGGAAATGAGCCAGTGGAGATGACTATCTGACAGTGGCGAATGGTAGCTGCATCAGTGGAGATGACTATCTGACAGTGGCGTATGGTGTAACAATAATGAAACAATCCATAAGCCATGGGCCGCTCTGAATACCAATCAGGTATTGGGCCACTCTGCCAACGGAATTCAGAGCAAAGCAGGGTCCAACACCATGCATGAATGGAAATGGATCACAAGGAACGTGGCACTGCAAGCAAGCAAGTGCGCAATCGTTGTCCACGACTGTAGTAGGATGCCAGATTTAACCGGTCGACCTACTCACTCTAATGATGTCCTGTTCTTCCCAATTCAACAAGGTTTCCAAAACTGGTACAACTAATCCGAAACCTGAAACCTCAATCTTGATAAGGAAACTGAATCTACCTTAAACTCAATCTTGGTAAGGCTTCCCCTCACGCTCTTCTCACTGACTGACGTGCGCAGTTCGTTTTTTTAGATAATAGATAGAAATATCCGGCCTCCACATCTAGGAATGTACACAACTAATTATTACAAAGACACTCGACACACGGAAAGATAAAGAGCAAGCCTGAGCTTGAAAAATAAAAACAAAAACACATGTCTCTAAAGTAAACGATAAACATGCTTCCACCCTCGATTTGAAATCTCCAAAGCAATCACTTCTATCTTCTTACTTATCCACACAAGGGTGGCCTTGGCTTGCTCGTTACGCTGCAGCTGGGCCCAGGAGCGTAACCAATACAAATAACCTGCGAAATAGAGTTAATTTTCATTTTATTAAAAATAACATCATTCCGACATCGCCAGATAGCCCAGCACATGGCAGCAACTCCAACCCAAATTAAATCTTTGATTTGTTTAGGCTGACAAATAAGCCAATTAGCAAACATATGTCTAATAGATCTCGGTTGGGTTAGATTGGTAGCGTAAAATATAATCCTCCAAATCATTTTAGTACAGGGGCAGTCTAGGAACAGATGTTGGATAGTCTCATTCCTATTACAACAGATACATTGTTGGCTCCCTGTCCAGTTTTTTCTAGCAAGGTTGTCCTTGGTTAGGACAACACCTCGTTGCAAGAACCATAGAAAGATTTTTATTTTTAGAGAAACTTTTATCTTCCAGATCTTTCTATGGAGGAAAGGTGGTTGAATATCTATAAGGTTGAGATACATAGAGCGTACTGAAAATAACCCAGATTTGGTTAATCTCTATTTAAAGAAGTCTGAACCTTCCCACAACTGAACATTGGAGATCTGCGCTACCAAATTAAGTCATTCTATAAGTTTATTATGCACTAGAGCCCTTTTAAAAGAGACATTAAGAGGACTGGTGGCCATCACTTTTGATACAGTCGCATGTGAATCACGCACTATATTATATAAGGATGGATACAAAACTTTTAGAGGCTTGTCACCTACCCAGGTGTCATCCCAGAACCTCGTATTGGTCCCATCTTTGATATCAAAAGAACCTATAGCCAAAACCTCATCTTTGATACGCATGAGGCCCCTCTAAAAATGAGAGTCAGTAGGTTTGGCTGTCACTTGTGTAAGAGTCTTTGAACATAAGTATTTATTCTTAAGCATCGATTGCCACATGCCATCTGAGTTTAGTAAATTAACCACTCATTTGGCCAAAAGACATTTATTCAGGATGCCTAGACCCCCTTGTTCTTTAGGACGACACAAGATGTCCCATCTGGCAAGTCTATATCTATGTTTTTCTGAGGATCCTTGACAGAAGAACCTTGACCTGAAATGGTCAAAGTTTTTTGAGTACTCCTTTAGGAATCTCAAAGAAAGACATCATGAACATGGGTAGACTGCTTAGAATAGAGTTAAGCAGGATTAGTCTTTCCCCATAAGACAAATATTTTGCTTTCCAGGAATAGAGTTTTTGTTGGAAACACTCCTCGATCTTGCTCCAATCAGAATTGAGGAGTTGCCTGTGGTGCATAGGGATCCCTAAATATCTAAAGGGATACTCTCCTGCACAACACCCAAAGAGAGTAATATAATAGGATTCCATCTCTTTAGCTGACCTGTAGAAAAAAAAAATTCCTGCGCAGTTCGTTTGGAGTACGGCATCAGTTCAGTTGGAGTGGCTTGCAATCCAAAAATATGTGCCTGCCTTATGTGTCATTCTCTCACTCAACTCAACTCTCTTCATGCCATTGGATTGATCGGTCAAATAACAGGAATGTTCAACTGCCACACCATAACATGCATGCATATTTTGTCATGGACTCATCATGCATGCCTCTTGGCAATGTCAGTTCCATTTCGGACTGAAGAGAACAGATTGCAAGCGAGTCTGCTAGTCCCCTGCAAGAAACAGGGAGGAACACTCTAACACAACTCTATCCGTTCAGAGTTGTAAAATACAGTACTGCCCAAACACCTGATTAACCTGAAACAACGTAACAAAAGCACATCTGTCTGTCCGCCTGACTATTTCACCTTGTTCTACCAGGCATCAGCATTATTCCATTCCTGGGGTACCGGATAGAGAGATACAGTAATTTGGAGGACGAATATGCATGCATGAAAATGATCAGAAGTAGACAAGCATTGATCAACGGTAAAAGTCTCAGTCAATATCAGTCTTTATCAAGTTGGCATTCAGTCAGAGGACACACGTACGTTCGCTGTCACAAGGTAACCCATCTATCTATTATTACCAAAAAAAAAAAAAGAGATTTTTTTTTCCACATAAAAGACATTGATGCGACTAGCATAATCCTGATCAAACTAAAATGAAGATGAGATTGCAAATATGTATCTTTTCCATTAATTCATTCACAAGTGATTCTTAATTCCATCACCACGCACGCATAAACCTCGCTAATCAACTCAACCCTGAAACTGTCGCAGACACTGAAAGAAAACAAGAACAACAAAGAAAGAGCTAGAATTGAACATGAGGAGACTGACTAGAAGAAGCAGAGCCGCAGAGGAGAAGAAGAACTGGCCGTACGTGGCCGGTGGATGGATCAGGCATCTCTAGGATCAAGCTCCGGCCGTTTGGCCACCTTCACCATGCTCCGCTCGACGCCGGCGGCGGCGGAGCTCTTGCAGGAGAGCCCGAGGCGCGCCCACGTGAACCGGCTCCTCCGGCCCTGTAGCTTGGCCTCCTCCCCAGGGCCTGGCGTTCCACCGGCGCAGTCCCTGCCACCGCCTCTGCTGCTGCTCTTGGTGCACGCCAGGTACGCGGCCAGGAACGGGTCGTCCTCTGGCCGGACGACGGCGCGGGCGCCGCCCCTCGACGACAGGCTCCTCGTCGCGGCCCGGCCCGGCGGCGGCGGCACCGAGAGCCGGCGCGCCGGTGGCGGTGCCGCTGACGCCTTCGTCGTCGGGCTCCCCGGCGGCATGACGACGGTGGTGTCCCCGCGGCGGCCTTCCGCGGCGGCCGTCTTGGTGGTGACTCCGACTGGCTCCCACGAGAAGACCACGGCGGCGGCCGGCGGCTTCAGCACGGCCGCTAATTCTTCCTGCTGCCCCATCGTTGCTCCGCCGACGCAGACGCAGGCACACAAAGACGGTGATGACTAGTCCACCGACCTGCCGTCGTCCTGTTTGTATATATCGATGGATTTTGGATTGTCTGTGTGCGTTCTTGGTGTGAGAGCTGAGAAGACGAAGATGGAGGAGAGGGAAAGACGGTGGTTGGCGTTCAAGGGGGAGGAGAGGAGAGGAGAGGAGGTTATCAGCAGCAGAGCACTGGCATTTAGGGGCCGGGCTACTAGTGATGGTGGTGGTCATGCAAAGCAAGCAAGCGTCGAATGGATGGCTTCCCTTCCCTGCTTGTCTTCTCTGCACGACAAACGTGTGACCAAGCAAATGGTGGTGTTTATGCTTGAGCGGTTACGGGTTAGGAGCCAATTAGCTCCATCTCCTCTGCTGTCTCACCTCAATATAATCAATCGTACGTCTCTTGCATGGAAGGCTAGCGGTCATCTGCAGGTTCAAAATTTTAACAAAATTTTGAAGAATTTCGGGAACTCCGGGGTGGCCAGTTATATAATCCTCATTTTTTTTGTTATACGGATACATGTGCTTTATTATTAGTGAAGGATAATATAATTGGTGGAATATTAGATGTATTATATTGGGCCTCATGGGCTGATTATATAGGGTACATAGGACTAACATCTAACGTGGCTAGATAATGTGGTACTATTTCTATTTACTCTAACATACTCTACAGTAACGTTACAGACGGTGAGACGAGAGAAGAAGCTGACATCAAATGTATATTATGTGGAAATAAAAAATATCATCTCCCAAGTACTATGTGAATATCAAATATATATTATGTGAACATCAAATGTATACTATATGGACATCATAAAATTCAGGTATTGAAGCAACAGTAATGTCTGAGTACTGTAGAGATTTAGCCATGACTTTTAGGAAAAAATGTTATTAGTTTCACATTTTTTGAATTAATATAAAGAAGCTATGGTCTTTTAAGATTAAAACAAATTTTTATTATTTTTCAAAATAAGAAACCAGCTTTGAAACTAGCTAGCAAACCAAATTTGTCCGATTTCAATAGTTGGGGAGTTCAGTACCTGGTTTCATAGTTATGAAAATTGAACTCTTGTGCAAGTTGAAGGATGAAAAATGTGCTTTACTTCTGTTTACATCTATTTTTTTTAAAAAAAAATCATACTTTTTCTTTAGATTTCTAGAAACTAATGAAATTTTGACCGAGTTTGAGAGTCAGGCTGAAAAAAACTCTAATACCGAGATTATAAACCTTGGTCATTTGTCTCATGGACATGCAAAGGTTCTACCGCGCGCCTCTCCTTCTATATATATATAGGGCTTAGGCTTATACTATTGGAAATGTTGTATGTATACATGATGTAATAGGATATGAGGAACTAGTAGATAGAGAAGTTTATATACAAAAGAGTGTAGAGAGCAAGGAATAATGGTTGGGATTAAGTGCAAGGAATTGCAGGTTTGTTAGGGTGGATAAGCTTTCTTTCAACAACGATGGCTTGACCATTCTCTCATCATTTTCTTATTGTCCATTTGTATGCATCTTCTTGGTAAGATATATATTTCCTTGCAACAAACATATGCAAATTGTGGAGAAGAGTATGCTGGCGGCAGGACTTGTTTAGCATATCTGAAAAAAAAAACTGTATGATAATAGAATAAACATGTGTGATCATATATATATCACCCACACGCATCATTCTATAAATTTAACTAGTTTCTAGCTTGTTAACATTGTCGTATGGGCAAATGGAAGGTTAGTTGTATACATGGAAATGCCGTTGTGACCGCCGCGAAAGTAACAAGAAAAGAGTCAGAGAAAAAACCATGACTTTCTACACAGGAGAAATTGACTAATACAGATTTGACAGCGAAATGTGGAGTGAGATACTCAGAGGGAATGTAAAAAAAAAACGTAATTCTTTTGCCGAACATCCATGACAAACCTAGGAAACAGATCGTCGTCTAGAACACCAAATAGTTACCTACTACCAGTTACTGTCTTGTGGATTTCAGAATCCAGCATATGTTGCCCGCAGCACATTTATAAACTACTACTATCTGAACGAGAAAACGTACTGAAGATATGCGCATGTGTTGACATGCTATCTGCTGGGTTGGATTTACATTTTATTTAGATAGTAACATGGTACTCCCTCCGTTCCAAATTATAAGTTGTTTTGACTGGTACATCCATTTTGCTACGTACCTAGATATAATAATGTGTCTAGATACATAGCAATATGGATGAACTAAAAAAGTCAAAAGCGACTTATAATTTGGAACGGAGGGAGTAGGTTTTAAGACGACGCTGTTGATGAAATGGAATAAGTGATCATTCTACATACACAGGAATAATACCACTGTACTGAAAGACAGATTTTTTTCTTCTTCCATTTTATACACTGTTCAGGTTTTGTTTCTAGGAACAGACACAAATTATAATCATTTATGCAGTAGCTTAGCCCCAGGCCGAGACAGTAGCTATCAAGGAGTTAACAAATCCTTCTCAAGTACTGTGGTAGGACATTAAGAAATGCCAAACCAGGTACGTTGACCGCGCTAGCTGCTAGTGGCAAAGGATTATATCACCAAATGGACAGACAGATACAAAACTGCCATACCTGCTGCATGCTTACAAATTGAATACGTCTGCAACTGCAATTCTTCACCGATTATTATATATATTTAATAATTTAATAATTCAATTAGCGTATTAAGGATGCATGTAGTAACGTAATAAACAGCATTATTGTCGTGGACGGATTCATCAGCCGCCAAAAATTTGAATGCTATAGGCCTCAATAACTTGACCGTGATGTATCGATCAGAATGCCTTGTGATTCCATCTTGATATTAGTCATCATAAACTAGTCGTACATGGCTGTTTCCGGTGACGTGATAAAATTGACCTACTGACTACTACTGTATTGTGAATTGTAGTCTCTGATGAGATGAGCCATGAATCGTACAATAATACATGTGGTATTTGAGGGAGTTTGGAAACGTTGACTGGACTTGTTCAGCCAACATATATATATATATATATTTATAAGCTTCTGAAGCTTCCATATTAAGTTCTGGTTTGCACAGGTAGCTAGAGAACTGTCCAAAAGAGAGAGAAAAGAAGGTAGCATTCTGAAGCAGTAGAGAGAGCTGGATCATGCACATGAAGAAGAAACAGTGGCTGTCCAAAACAGCAGATAAATCCATTTTTGTTGATTTCTCTTGAGAAAAGGAAAGGAAAAGAAAGGAAAGAGAGGGAATTGTTTTATAGCTACCGGCTTGCTGAACCATCCGACCTAGCAAACAGTGGCAGCATGAGAGAGACCACTTGTGACTTGTGCATGTCCTGCGTGAGCATAGCCATTTTTTTGGATGGACTCGATTAGGGCATTCAAAAGCGTCCTGATTAGATCACACCAGCGCAAAACTATCATTGCATACCTAAAGAATTTGTGGCCGTAGTGTGGAGCTGAAGCTCATGACATGATGCCCTAAATTTTGAAAATGCAGCAAAAGCTAAACCATGCACACTTTCTCATTACATGATCATTAATGACAAAAACAGTAAACGAAAATATTGAAATTTTACCTCAATATCTAATTTCTAGAAGACATGCATGTGTGTGTGTGTGTGTGTGATAAATACTGACCTTAGTAGGTTGGTAGCTACCAGATGGTTTACATCATATCAGACGGCATGTGCTCATGCCAAAAGAAAAAACAATTACGGAGTATTTGGTTTAACCAGAAGTTTGTGACAATCAAAACCAGAGGTTCAACTTGACCTCTGGATAGGATAGGATCCTGTACGTCCTGTGATCGATACACATGTTCCTCAAATGATTCTTAAAATGATTGTGTGTTACAAGAAACAAAGGAATGCTAATCAGAGCATGTTTAATAGTTGAGTCAAGTGCCTATGGTGACTTCGTGAACTTCAAGATTTGCCGGCTCAGTCCTTCGAAGGTGCTCATAAGGGTAGAGTTTGCGTGTGTGTTCGTAGGGGCGAGTGTGCGTGCGTGTTGAGTGTCTGCGTTGTACTGTGTACTCTCAAAAAAGTGTTTGACTATAAGTCAAGTAGTAAGAGTCAAACCATACAACAATTAGTCTCTTACTTGTCTATAAAATTTGTTTATTGCTTTATTTTTTCATTCTCTTTCCTCTTCCTCCTCACATTCATATCTATTATATTAGGACTCACTAATGCCTATGTATTCGTGCTCAGCTTAGTGTTAGATTAGGAGCCAAGCTCTCTTCTCTCTCCTTATTTCTCTCCTCCACATCATCAAAAATACTGACTATCTTGACTATAAGCCAATTATTATACTTGTTCTCAAAGTTCTAAAAATTCAGAGGAACTGGAAAGGTGCTAGTATTTGTCAGACTGAGCCTCCTACGTCCGTCTTCAGCTAGCAGTTCCTTAGAGTTGTCGGACAAAACTATTGGGAGCGGAGCTGAGTTGTCTTACGTGGAACCCAGTAGAGGGCAAGCCTTGTTGGGCTCTAGTTTGACTCCAAGCCCACATTGTATTTGAGAGCCACTAGCACAATTCAGCCTAGGATAACCCATGGATTATTTGTTTGAAGGAACTTTTTTTCCCTCAACTTTTGTCAAAGTCTGTTTTTCCTCGCTGAACTCCAAAATCAGGTGCACGGTTTCAAAAGTTGAGGGAGATGATTTATCCAGTTTTGAAGGTGAGGGGAGAAAAATAGACTTTCACAAAAAAAACAAGGGTGCTGAAAATGTCTCTCTCTATGGAACATACTCGTGCAAAATAAGTGATCACATGCCCACTGTGTTGAGATTAGATATTTCAAAATATACACATCACTTGGCCTTGTGCATGTCACCAAAATAGAACCTTCACATTGTATATATAGAACAATTGTTAGAGTTCCATAAAACTAGATGTCAATTACTGTACTAATAATTAACTTTATTTTGCTAGGAATTGCCATTTCATATAAATTTATTTAGTAGAACGAATATGTAACTTACTACTGCTGGTACAAGAAAAGATGCATGTGGCTACTTCATCAAAAGTACTTGCATAAAATTGAAATCAAGATGCACGCGTGGGAGACTCGTCAGTTATTCGGCGCGCGGAGTGAAGATGATTTGGGTCGGCCATGCAATGCAACAACAAGCGAAGACGCGCTACTCAGCTATAGCTAAGCTAGCGTGGCGGCTTCTTGTTGTTGAGCCCGAAGCGCCACGCGGCGAACAACATGGCCATGCTACCATAGACGATCTCCCTGGGCGGGCGGGCGGGCGCTCAAGACCCGCCGCGCGCACGGTTCGGACAATGGCCTAGGAAGTTGACGTCCATCGCGCGCTGTACGGCGGCGGAGGACAGCTCCGCTAGTGGACCCGTGCACCCGACGCCGGCGCGCCCGTGACGGGATAGGATGGCAGTGATGGCGGATGTGACACTCGCGTCTGAGGTCACTTCCAGGGGTAGGGCTTCGGTTGATGGCGTGCCGATGAGGTCGGCGGTCAGGCATGGCACTTGGTCGGGGATGTCGGTGGCAACCACGTGGCAGCCCAGCCCGGCGAAGGCCTGACAGTACTCGTACCCTATCCCGCCCTTGGCGCACCCCGTGATGAGCACCACCGGCTTCTCGCTGTCCTGCTTCTGCTGCTGCTGGCCGTCGGCGCTGGCGCCGTCGCCGCCGGTGATGGCCACGAGTGTGCGCGTGTTTGATTTGGGAGACCACACTACGTTGCTTCGCTTCGCAAGCAGCGGGATGGATCATCGGGGGGCGTCTCTTATATATATATATATATATATATGTGCACGGTGAACACCAAGGATTAACTAACGGATTAGTATTAAAATGAAGATTATTATATACTATGCTAATTCATGCGCGCCCGGGCCCGGCCCTGGGTTGGTCCGTCGTGATGATTTGTAGGAGGGAATATGCAGGAAGGATATGCGGTTGGAGTTGGCGCCATTTCCTTGGCCTCTACTCATGCTCTCTCTGCGTCAGCGTGTGTTGCTCGATCGGTGTCATCTTCTTTGGGAGGTCCGGCGGCGATCTTCCGCGGTGGCCGGCAGGCGAGATTCCTGCACTGCAGGCCGGGCCCTACATCAGTTAGTTTAATGCACGAATTCGAAGCTGAACCACCTGTGCAAGCTGAAGCAGAGGCATGTTTCCATGCGCTACTCAACGTTGCAAGTGTGATGCCGGGATGGGAGAAACAGAGTGACAGAGAGCTCGGGAGCGAGATATATAAAAATTTCATAATCACGTATAAATCTATATCTTCTATATCTATACCTAATAATAAAGAGTTAAAATTTCAACCTTTTTTTTTCGTCCATCCATTCTTTTTAGGTCCGTCTCCCTATATATATATATATATATATATATATATATTATATATATATAAACTTGTGCTCATATACGAGTTAGAATAGGTCTTGTCTAGCATGATATAGAGTTTAATTACAAATAAAGTTTTTTAATATAACCATAAGAGCTAGGAGTTCTAATTGTAATCCAAATAGAGCTCTAAATTCTATATCCTATTACGAAACACGTTAGACTTCCAAATAATATAAAAGAAAATTCTAATCCAAATAGAAGTAGGATAATAAGAATAGAAATTAAGCAATCCCACATCATTGGTACTAATAAAAAAAATAAAAACTCTAAATTAAATTAAAAAGGACACTACATTGCCAATCATAACTAAGCACAAATAATCAAAAAAGTAGACACGACGTTAGCAACCATGACTAAGTATAAATAATCAAACATAAGGTATTTTTATAATGTGAATCTTATCATGACTGTGCACGTGTCGGCAACCACGTGAGACTTCCAAGTACCATAAAAAGGAATCTAATCCTAATAAAAATAGGATAATATTAATATAAATTAAGAAATCTCACGTGGTACTAAAACAAAACAAAAAAGCTTCAAATAAAAATCAAAAGGACACCGCATTGACGGCCATGACTAAGCATATAAAACAAGTAAGATATTTTTATATGGAAATTTTATTATGACTATACATGGATCGACGACAACATTAAAGTTGAGACTGAAAAAATTAATCCTCGTTGCAACGCACGGACATATTTACTAGTTAGTTATAAATTTGTAAATCTAAATGAATTAATAACTAATTTATACATGATCCAATTAGTATGAAACTTTTATGACAGTTCAAGCATACAATAAATAGGACACCGTAAAAACTTCATAAAAATAGACTATAGAATCTACAGTTATAAATTATTCAAATTAATTACAGAAAATAATAGATCTAACTCTACCGCAAATATTTTTGTACTAAAATATATCATAGTATATGTTTATTGTGATACTCCCTCCGTCCCAAAAAAAAATCGTTCGCGCTTCCCAAAATGTCAACAAAATTTAACTTTGACCAACTATATTTAACAAAATATTAATATTTATGGTACGTAATTAGTATCATTAGATAGATTTTTGAATATACTTTAATAATAAACTTATTTATAGATATAAATGCTGCACACATTTTCTATAAACTTAGTCAAAGTTAAGAACGTTTGACCAGCACGCTTCCCATTGCGACTCTTTTTTTTGGGGTGGAGGGAGTACTCATTTGGATTATAATAAATTTTTTTTTTATAATTTTTTGTGATTTACTATGATTTTTCAAAGATTCAGCTGAAATAAATTAAAAATAAAAAGACAAAACCAGATAAAATGTAAAAAAACAAACTTTCGTAAAAGAGAAAGTGGACCTTTTAGAACACTGTGGATGGATTCCATTCTACGAGGAGCGCAGCCCAGGGCATAGAGCCCATAGCGGCCTGCCTGGTCTGACCCGGGCTGAGGCTGCGGATGCTGCTCCATTTAGTTTAGTTATTGGGCTGGAACTAACTCTGTTATAAACTATAGTTTGTTTGACTTTTTTTTTATCTTAAGTTTGAATACTTATCTTATTTAAAATTTTGTGTAAAATATTATTATTTTTATTACGGCTTGTTTTTTTAATAAACAGTCTTCGAGAATGATTTAAATTTGATTATGTTTACATATTTTTTTAATATAAATCAAATTATAATTTGCAATGGAGTGAAGAATCAGGTAACCTCTTTACGCACAAGTGCTCATCTAGATCCATCTGATCTAACGATCGATGCAGTTTCGTCATCCAAGAATAGAATACAATAGAATGCTTTGGGTTTACTCACGAGACGAATACAGTAGGTCCTGACAGTTGACACAAGCGTCAGTCACTAAAACTATACAACAGTGTGCTGTGCACTTGTGATAATATCGATCATTGTTCTGCATCCAATTGAATGGCATGTTAGTTGCGAAGAAACGAGGGGATGGTGGTGGATAGCAGTTGATGAAGATAGCAAGGAAAGGGAATGGTCGCTGTCTAGTTTCTGTCATGGTCGGTGTGCCAGCGCCATTCTTTTTCTTCCATCCAATTCAATTATGTCAAATACTCCTACTACGTACACTCTCGCTAGTAGCAAGGAGATCATCCCTACACCTGCCCTGCCCGTAATTACGAATTGGTCTTTGCTTTGCTTTTTTTTTTCTTTTTCTTGATGACGCACGACGTCAAGAAAGTAAGTACTTCCTTCGTGGTATAAATAGATGATGTCGTGAGATGTACTCTATATGGGTTAAACTTTCTCAATTTTACTAGATTTATTTATAGAAAATGCATATAATATTTATATATTAACACCTCTTCCAACTGGTTGAGTCGTTTCTAATTTGTTTATCATCAAATCAAGATCTATTTGATTTTCCTAATCATAGATTGATTTTTTTAACATGGATAGGCGTCATCTCGATTCGGCACCATGCGAGCCTTGACGCCTACGGCCGGTGTTGGCGTCGCTCACGGACATATGTTTCTGCCCCGCTGGCTGCCATGACCTACGCCGCGGGCAACCACGGCACGTTTATTTCCGTATAGCATGTCGGTGCTACACAGGATCACTAGTACAAAGAAGCACTACACATGCGGTTGGTAATCTATCTCTACATACGTTTTTCGCTTCCGCCTAAGGTAGGGGATAGTAAAAATGATGCCTCTTCATAGGCGGTTTTCTGTGAACCGCCTGTAGAAATGTATTTTCACATGCGGTTTCTTAAGTCAACCGCATGTGAAGATTGATTTCTACATGCGGTTTGCTATATAAACCGTGTGTAGAAATTTGTTTCCACAGGTGGCCCTCAACCAAACCGCCAGAACAAAGAGTCGCTGACTTTTTAATATTTGTAATTAGGCTGCAATATATGTAATAGATTGAAACTATATAAACAATATTGACTCATGTGCATAACTAGAGAAACATATATACAATATAATTATCTCATCTCATATACACTAAATTGTAGTATCCTCTCTAAAAACCTATATGGTATTTTGGTGCTGCTAGCAATACTTCCCTATTATGCTAGAAATATAGACTTATGATGTTTTATTATGTATTGAAGATAAAGGGTCTCAAAGAATCTAGAATCAATCCCAGAAGAAGTTAAGACAATACTTAGATATCTGAATGGAACCCAAGATCTCGGTCTATATTTCCTGAAGAATCAGGACCTAAGATTGATTGGCTATGCCGACACTGGATATTTGTCTGATCGACATAATGCAAGATCTCAAAGTAGTTTTGTGTTTCTCTATGGTGGTACTGCTATATCCTGGACATCTTGCAACAAACCTTGGTAGCAACGTATACAAACCTCTCAGATGTTGTTGCGCTATATGAAACCGCACGTGAATGTGCTTGGCTACAACGGATGACTAACCATATCCAGAAGTCATGTGGTCTTAGTACCGTTGATACCCCACTATTATTTATGAGGATAATACAACATGTGTTGCACAAATGCAAACGAGTTATATTGAAAGTAATATGACTAAACATATATCTCCTAAATTTTTCTATACTCACGAACTCCAGAAGCAGGGTGAGATAAATATCTTAAAAGTCTAGTCATGTGACAATGTAGCAGATTTGTTCACTAAGTCTTTACCAGCTACTGCATTCAGAAAATGTATTCATGATATTGGTATTAGACGACTGAGAGAATTGCAAAGTTCAGGGGGAGATCGCCCTGAATTGCCTTTGAAATTGGGGCTAGAAGATCCTGAAATTTATAATCCTGAAGGTTATAAAATGTCTTGAAGACAACCGATTTACCTTTTTTTTTCCATAAATGAGTTTTCCAGAAGTTTCTCATAATGATTTTTAATGAGGCAACAAGTGCAATACATCTAGCGTCACTATGTACTCTTTCTCCATATTTTCCCATTGGGTTTTTAGGAGTTTTAATGAGACATGAGTTGATCACGGTATTCTCCCAAGGGGGAGTGTTGGGAAACAATCCTAATAGATAATTATGGGCTCATACCAAATATACCCCTAAAGGGTTAAGACTATATAAAGGAACATGTACCCATCGATAATGAAGAAGAGAATACAAGTTCCATAAGAAGAGAATACAAGTTCCATAATATTGACTCTCATGTGTTCATCTATTGTACTATTAGGAAGAGAGACAAGAGATCATCTACAGCTTCTACATGTCTTTTCTTGGGATCGGGAACGGAAAAAACGGATATGACAATCCGTGTATAGCCGATTCTTAACACTTGGTACCACGTACCAGCTATGTTGCCATATGTTCCTTACTAATCAAGCAGATGAATAGATATATTTTATTGTGTATGCCAATTTTTGTTCAAATAAACGGTGGTACTAGAAAAGATGAAGATAGTTTATATCATCATTTCTAAGGACTTAAGTCTTGGTCTCTTGGATAAAAAGTTACATCCATTATCTAAAACTTTATGTTTCCATCAATTATTTTGTATGTAATTCATATATTATCTATAACCTAATTTTGTTATAAATAAGTAAAATAATAGACTTGCGGAGCTTTTTTGATTCAGTGCGGTTGATATGTATGTTTTTAGTGGCCCTAAGCGTTAAAATTGACGAGCTCCGTCACTGATTATAGGAGCATAAGAGGGCCACATGCCAAAAATCTTTTGCATACAAAATATAAAATGGCCGCCAAGAGAACTTTTTAAATGTAACGGATGGGGATGAATGCAGAAAAAAGCTTGCATTTATTAACGGGGTTCAGAAATATTAGGATGAGAAAAAATTAGCGCGGTGATTCTCCGCGAAGGGCGCTGTGCAAGCGTGGATCCAGTCTATTTGCCTAACGTTTCCCGCAGTTACAAAAAAGCAACCCAAAGGACCATTAATTGGAGAGCGCTCTGGTCTTTGTGTTTTTTTGAGTTGGACCTAGTATGCTAAGACAGAGACAGGTTCCGTCCTTCATGAGTCTTCATCTTAGTAGAACAAGGCTGAATCTGAAAATCATAAAACAAAAAAGCACAAAGATTAGAAAACAAGATTAAATAGAACAAAAAAAAGTTGCACTCTATACTACAGATTATGGAACAAGGCTGAATGGCTGAATTATGGAATACAAAATAAGAGTTAGGCTGAATGGCTGAATTATGACTGAATTGGCTATCCACTTTCTTAATGTAGAAATGACCTCATTCTCTTTATGTTTGTTGTTAAACTAATGCTCCATATCTATCGTGTTTCCTCTTCTCTATCTTCTGGTATTCAAAACAACCAAACTATATTTTAAGAAAATCTCTATGGTGCCAACCCGCGTGCAAGGGCGCGTACTTATCACTAGTTCACATGAGAAGTGAACGGCTGGGTCACATTTTTGCGAATGACTTAACGAACAAATTGTTGCATGCCCACACACATGTAAATGATATGTTGTTACTAACTAGGTGCCAAAATGAATATTTAAAATTTAAAAAATCAAAGGCTAAATGAAGTAAAGAGAGTCTATAAAATTAAAAATTATAGCTTAAATGAATATTTATGTCTATAAACAATCTCAAATCAAAGGCTAAACACAAAGTTCTATGATTTTTTCAAGAAGACAGCAAATAATTTTTAGGGATGGTTGACTAAGTCAACTTCTCCTAAAATTCATTTTTAGTGATGTGGGCCTAACAAAACGGATGTTGAAAATAGATTTTTTGAGCCACACCTAGAAAACTATTTTTAGGATTTAGGGTTTAAGGTTTTAAAACCACCACCGATAATTACTACAATCGATGGCATAAGAGCATCTTCGAGAGTCTTTCTAAATCACACTCTCTAAATTACCATTTAGAGAGTCATTTGCATAAAAGTCGCTTTGTATATCTTTTCACTTTCCAACAACTTTTCTATATTCCACGCACACTCTAGAGTCATTCTCGTCTTCTATATCTGGCTAGCGAAAAATTCGAAATAGATAATGGCTATATTTAGATGATCATTTAGATAAGCTGTTGGAGAATAATTTTTCACCGAAATCTCTATTCCTACCATTTAGGAAGAATATGGAGAGTCTCTTGGACATGCTCTAATAACGGCTTCGAGAATCGCCGCCCGTCTCCCAATCGATGGCAATAATAACGGCTTCGAGAATCGCCGCCCGTCTCCGTCACAAGTCGCGCATTTTTTTCGCGTAAAATCGCGAACTACACTCCGGCAGAGATTCGAACCTAAGACCTCACCCTCACGTGATCCCTCGTCTACCACCCCATCCATGACTCACTTGTGTCTAGATTCGGTTTTAGTTTACCTCATTCTATACTAAACCGAGTGTAAATTGATTGTTTGAGTCACTAAACGAATTCAAATAAAAAAATTGTAAACTACAACTTTTTCATGTAGAAAGTTTTTCCATCCGAGGTCGTTTACAAAATTTTGAATTTCAAATTTGACATATTTGAACGTATTTTTCGATGACAAGATGATTTCAAATGAAAAAGTTGTAAACTACAAAGTTTCATAACTTTTCGAGATCTACATCTTTCATGTAGAAAGTTTTTCCATCCGAGGTCATTTACCAAAAAAAATCAGGGTCCTAGTATTTTTAGTGGCGGTTGTTTTAAGGAACCGCATGTAGAAATCGATTTCTACGGTCGGTTGTCTTAAGGAATCTCCTGTACAAATCAAGTATTTCTACAAGAGGTATTTTTAAAGCGGTTCGGAACCGTTCGGACCCTTTTTTTCTGTACTGGTACGTGATAACTAAAACCGTTTTTTCTACTAGTGCAGGCCACGACGCCCCATGCGGCAGCTTCTGGTGCGCACGCGCGTGAGCCGGGAGGGCGGCGGGAGGGGCAGCGAGTGGAAAAAAATGACCTGCGGTCTGGGAAACGCGGGACTGTCCTCGCGGTCGGGAGGACGCCAGCCTCAGTTACTTTGCCGATTCTTTTCGTCCCTAGATTACTTGACAATCTAAAATAATCTAAGGTAGCCCAACGGGCTGGCCATGCCTGGTTCAGTTGGTAGGGCCGTGACACACATGTATACAAGTGTGGGTTTTATGAGGCTATAACGAAATCTTATTACTATGGTTTATTGGCAAATGAGATTTTGGACGATAAACACCAATGTCCTTTTTTCGGGATTTCTAAATATCGTCTAGGAGATTATTGTTTGTTTATCTCATCTTCCACTTTTTGTACTATTTATTCACTCCCCCAGCTCTTTGTCACTTTCTTTCTCCCATCCCGGCATCAGTTGCAAAGTTGAGTAGCGCATGGATGGAGACACGCCTCTGCTTCATCGTCCATTAAACAGTGCAGGATCTCGCCGGCCGGCCACCGCGGAGGATCGCCGGAGATCCCAAAGAAGATGACACTGCAGCAAGCAAGACGCAGACGCAGAGAGTGAGAGAAAGCATATGAAGAGGCCAAGGAAAAGGCGCCAACTCCAACCGCATATCCCTTCTGCATATTCCCCATACAGATCCTCACGACGGACCAACCCAGGGCCGGGCGCGCATGAATTAGCTATATAATAATCTTCATTATGACTAATCCGTTAGTTAATCCTTGGTGTGCACGGTGCACCTATATAAAGACGCCCTCCGACCATCCATCCCGCTGCTTGCGAAGCGAAGCAACGTAGTGTGGTCTCCCAATCCAAGCACGCGCGCGCACACACTCATGGCCACCGGCAGCGGCGGCGACGACGGCCAGCAGCAGCAGAAGCAGGACAGCGAGAAGCCGGTGGTGCTCATCACGGGGTGCGCCAAGGGCGGGATAGGGTACGAGTACTGTCAGGCCTTCGCCGGGCTGGGCTGCCACGTGGTTGCCACCGACATCCCCGACCAAGTGCCATGCCTGACCGCCGACCTCACCGGCACACCCTCCACCGAAGCCATACCCCTGGACGTGACCTCAGACGCGAGCGTGACATCCGCAGTGGACACCGTCCTATCCCGCCACGGGCGGGTGGACGTGCTGGTAAACAACGCCGGGATCGGGTGCACGGGTCCACTAGCGGAGCTGCCCATCGCCGCGGTGCACCGCGCGGTGGACGTCAACTTCCTAGGCACGGTCCGCACCGTGCGCGCCGTGGCGCCACACATGGCGGCGCGCGGGTCCGGGCGCGTCGTGAACGTGGGCAGCGTCGTGGGCACCGCCGCCACGCCGTGGGCCGCGCCGTACTGCGCGTCTAAGGCCGCCGTGCACGCTGCCACCGACGCGCTCCGTCTCGAGCTCCGCCCGTTTGGGGTGCACGTCGTCAAGGTCGTCCCTGGAGCGGTGAGGTCCGGGCTGGGTCACGCTAACACCGCTAGCCTCGCTGGGCACGAAGGGCAGTGGAGGTTGTACCGGGAGTTCAAGGCGGCCATCGAGGAGCGCGCGCGCGCGTCGCAGTCGCCGAACGCTACGGACGCCGGCGTGCTCGCTAGGCACGTCGCGCGAAGGGTCTTGAGCAAGCGTCCGCCCAGGGAGATCGTCTATGGTAGCATGACGATGCTGTTCGCCGTTCTCGCCGCGTCGCCGGCGTGGGCGCGCGACGCCTTCTTCGCATGGCGCTTCGGGCTCAACAAGAAGCCGCCACGCTAGCTATAGCTCAGTAGCGCGTCTTGTTCATGTTGTTGCATTGGCCGACCCAGATCGATCTTCACTCCGCCGAATAATAACTGACGAGTCACCCACCCTGCATCTTGTTTTCTCTTTTATTTAATTAGGAGTACTTTTGATGAAGTAGTCACATGCATCTTCTTGTACCAGCAGTAGTAAGTTACATTTTCATTCTACCAAATAAATTTATATGAAATGGCAATTCCTAGCAAAATAAAGTTAACTACTACTGGAACTCCAACAATTATTGTATACATACAATGTGAAGGTTCTAGTTTGGTGACAAACAGAAGGCCAAGTGATGTGTATATTAATTTTGAAATATCTAATCTCATCACAGTGGGCATGTGATCACTTATATAATTTTAACGTATTCTATCATCAAATGCAACAAGTACTATAATTTTTAATACAGTAGTGTATATATATAGTACCATTGTTAAGAAAATGCACGAGTATGTAATTTTTTAAAATTTATGTAATTTTTTTAAAAATAATACGAACGATTATAAAAGAAAATTCAAACAAATCATAATTTAGAAGGGAGTACACGCACAAGTGTGCATCTAGATCCATCAGATCTAACGATCGATGCAGTTTTATCAGCCAAGAAGCAAGAATATAGACCGTGTTTGCTTGAACTAGTTCTATCTTGTTTCAGTTTATTCGATTGAACATTATTCAATCAGTTGACTTTTGTACCAATACTTTGGGTTTTAATGACGATACAGAATACAGTAGGTCTAGGGGTTAATTAGACCATCATCAATGAGAGTTTCATATCACAGTTTTCAACATAGTCATATTTTGGAAAGAGTCACTAACTAGAGGTTAATTAGGCCATCCTTAATGAGAGTTTCATATCACAGTTTCCAACATAGTCATATTTTGGAAACAGGACACAATACTTTCATCCGTACGAAACTCTCTCTAGTCCTATGAAACTTTTATCGATCTCTCTTGTTATTAATATAATACCATGTCAGCATATTTAATGTCCATAAAATTTGGATGAAACTCTATTTTCGTTGACTAGCCTTAGGTACAGTTGTGCTGTGCACCGGTGATATTACCGATCATTGTTCTGCATCCAATTGAATGGCATGTCAGTTGCGAAGAAACGAGTGGATGGTGGATATCAAAAGCAGTTGATGAAGAAAGCAAGGAAGGGAATGGTCGCTGTCTAGTCTAGTTTTTGTCATGGTCGGTGTGCCAGCGCCATGCTTTTCCTGCCTCCAAAATTCAATCGTGTCAAGTACGTACTCTCGGTGGTAGGAAGGAGATAATTCGCTGCCACGTACCGATAGGGGAGTTTCCTCTGCCTGTAATTACGTTGCCACTACTAACCTTTTCTTTTTTCGTTTTCTTTTACAATTAATTAGGGGTTGGTTGGATTTCGATTAATTAGTTGTTATTAGAAGGATCGAAAACATATGAGGTGACGAGAATACGGCTTTAGCCGACGGACGCGGCAGGAAAATCATCTCATCTCATCTCTACGTAAGTCAATTAAGTAGGCTGAGCTGGTTGGCCCTCGCTTCGCTGCTGCCGTCATCCATTCTTCTTCATATTCTTCGTCCTTGGCTTTGACCAAGACGACGAAGGAAGCCTCTGGACGGCTGCGTACACGTGTCGGCAGGGCGGTGGTCCGCGGACGGTGCGCGTGGCCGGACCACCACGTCCACGTGCAGCAGCAGCAGCAGGGCAATGCTAGCTGTTTTTGCTTTTAAATTTACACATATTTATACATCGATATCGTATCAATATCTTATTTATCTAAATAGATTTAGATAAAAAGAGGGGAAAAAAATCTAACAATGGAATTTCAACATTTTAACGTTTTATTTAACGTATAATCATGATTCCCCCCCCCCCCCCCTGTTTAAAAAAAATGCAATGCTTGAAGGAGAAGAGAAACCAAGAAGCAGGTGGTCAGGAGGTTCAAGTTCAACACAAACTTAGAGCTAGTCGAATTATTATTATTACTATTATCTAGAGAGAAAAGCCTGCTCAATGCCTCAATCAATTACTACTTACCAACGTTTCTAAGCACCACCAGCAAACTCATTTTAATTTGATGATTACCTTACCTATCTATATGTATGGAGTAGGAGTAGTATGTATTTAAGCCCAATTTAATTCAATGAGTCTCCTTTTTTTGTTAAGTTGTAGTACTATATAGTGAGTACTGTAGTAGAAACAGAAACACCAAATAATAAAATAAAATAAAATCAGGAGGGTTCAAACGAACGAACGAAAACAGACGCAGTGCTGCTGTCTCTGGGCTCTGCCTGGCACCGAACCCAACTGGCCTGGCAAAGCTTGTACTTGCAGTAGCAGAGTTGGTTTGGATTCCTGTTCCCAAACACCGCCTCCCTCTTTCTTCTCCCTGCTTCCGTACGTCCGGCCGTCCCTGACCCTGAGACCTTCCTCCTCTTTCGATTTCGATTGGGACTCTGCTCTGCTACTTGCGTTGCGTCCATCCACCTCCTCGCCATTGCCGCAGCACGCACTCCCGCTCCTCTCCTCTCCTCTCCTCTCCTCTCCTCGAGGTTGGTACAGTGCCTAATCCTCTCCTCTCCCGCTACCCCAATTCTTTCTTTCTGATCTGGAGTAGTACAGTAGTATATATCAAATCATCAACCCAAGCTCTCTTCTTCCTAATGCTTTACTCTGCTCTGCTAGGGCTGGCTTCCCCGGAAAGGAATCGCCGCGCCGGTTCCTGCAACGCCCCGCCCGCCGTCTCTTCCGCTCCAAGGTAACTGACGCCTCCTTTTCCTTCTTTCTCCGTTTCCTCGTTTCCCTGCTGCTGCTGATTACTAGTACTTGTCTACTCCGGCCGCCGCGGCATTCGCTTCTATTGCCTCGCCGAATCCGAATCCACCCAGCATTCTGCCTGCTCGTGGACTAGTTCCGTACTTACTTCCCCTTCGATTCATGCTGCTTCTGTGCGTCCAATCTTCGCGCATTCGCTGGCCGCTCCGCAACCTTTTGCTTCCCCCAATCTTCTTTCTTCTTCTGCTCAATCTACTACAGTACCTCGGTTCGGCGGCTCGGACCGGCGGAGGTAGGCGCCGATTGCTATTACAAAAAAAACAAAAACAAAAAAAAATCTTTTGTCTATTCATTCATTCGCAGAAGGGTAGGCACTCGAGTTTTCCCGGGTTTTTTTTTTCTTACACCACAAAAAAAAAAACATTGTGTTGCGTAAATTCAATTCGTGCCAGCATATCAATGATTCTGCGTCGCGTGGGTTGCCTGCCCAGTCTTGCTCATGCTCGCACGCAAGATTGTTCCACATATCAATCAATCGAGCCCAGCCGAATCGAATCTACTACTTGAGTAAAGTAATGGCCTTGCCCTGCCCTCATCGATTCTTCAGCCTTCACGTCTCCCTCTCCTCCATCATTCGTCGTGCCACTGCTAGTCCACATGCTAAAAGACATAAAGTCCACATGCTAAAAGACAGAGGCCAATGTCGATGCAGTTCTTATGTTCTGCAAAATAAGTACTTATTTGTTAGAGCATCAACCCTGTTTCTGTTTCTCTGCTAGTAATGCCTGACGCTCCATTCGTGCTGCTTGTGGACTAACTAACTAATCATTAGGTGCCAAGAGTTGGGGGGGGGGGGGGGGGGGGGGGGGGCAATAGCGTTGCCGAGGTTGATCAGTTTAGCTCTTCACCTGTTACCACTATTTATAGTCCTTCCAAATTCTGTAACTACGCTGTCAGGTGTCCACCTGTTACCACTATGTATAGTCCTTCCAAATTTCTGCAACTGCAATTTACTATCATGCTAAGCTAGACAGTCAAGGAGTGCTTGATTGCAACAGAACATGTGTGTTGTTCATCTTAGCCAGTTAACACCATGTGTATGAGTATTAGCCATTGAGCATTGGTTTATCTGACAGTATTCTAGTACTGATCTACACAGCTCTTCTGGTGCATTTTACATTTATAAATAAATATAAACTAGATGTGCTAATACCAACCTTTTCTTGCAGCAACTGAACCGTGGACATCGAGGCCGATGCCACGTTTTAGATGACATTGACTGTGTCAGTGCACGTCACACTTGACACACAGAGATGAAGATCAGCGCACTTCTCACCTCTGCGGGCATCAACATTGGCCTCTGTGTCCTTTTCCTGTCGCTCTACTCTGTTCTCAGAAAGCAGCCGGCCAATGTCAGGGTCTACTTCGGCCGCAGGATCGCTGAGGAGCACGAACGGCTCCGAGGGGCTTTTATCTTGGAGAGATTTGTTCCATCCACTGGATGGATAGTCAAAGCCCTGCAGTGTACTGAGGAAGAGATCCTGGCTGCTGCAGGGTTGGATGCTGTTGTTTTCAATAGAATTCTAGTATTCAGGTACTATGTGCAAAACTTACTCCCTTTTCTCCTCCTTATTTCATTTGTGCCCTTAAACTTTCATAATAGTGCATGTCTCAGCAACAAAATTGGCCGACTGATACATTTGTTTACATATTCAACAGCATGCGCATCTTCACCCTTGCTGCCATTTTGTGTCTTTGGGATTCTTCCGCTCAATTATTTTGGAAAGGATATACATCATGTTCGAATTCCTTCGGAATCACTAGATATATTTACAATTGGGAATGTAGAAGTGAAATCAAGATGGTAAGCCAAGCAACATCTTTTTTTAATCTATTCTCATTTGCTGCCATCGACTGCTGAAATGTTGTGCTTTTGTATATTATTATTATATATGCCGCATTAATTGCTGGCATTTTGAAAATGTTATTTGCCTTTGCTGGTAATCCACCGTGCTTCTCCACTCTTTTAAAACTTGAGGAATGACTAATGTGCATTGTACAATCGAACAAAGTTCATGTTTTGATGTTCACTTTTTATTCTGGGTTCCTTGCAGGCTCTGGGTCCATTGTGTAACCCTGTACATAATTTCTGGAGTAGCTTGCATTCTTCTATACATTGTAAGTTCACTTCTTTTTTGAAGTGCTGGAATGTACATCTCCTTGCACCCAGAATGTTTTTTATGATTCATTTTTTTTCCAATTCAGGAGTACAAGCACATTGCCAGGTTGAGGCTCCTTCATCTTACAAGTGCAACACCAAGACCAAGCCATTTTACAGTCCTTGTTCGTGGAATACCAAAGGCTGATAAAGAATCATGCAGTGATGTTGTTGATGATTTCTTCACAAAGTATCACTCATCTAGTTATCTCTTCCATCAAGTAGTTTACAAAGCTGGGAAAGTTCAGAAGATAATGGTACTTAACACTCAAATGTATTTCACTTTTCCTAATGTGGAGCATTTACTAGTATAACACTGCTGCTTCTGTTGATTAGATTTTTGCACAGATGGATAATCATTTTTGTCTTTTGACATTAATCTGTGAAAAAATGTCCAACTCTTCGAGTTCAATGTTTCTCTTTCTTTACACGTATTTGATTCTTTGGGTGAAAGCTATGTGTATTTTTATTTCACTTTATTTATGCTTTTGGTGTAACTTTAACTTTTAACTCTGACAGACTGGCGCAAAGAAGGCATATAAGAAGTTCAAACATCTCACAGATGAAACTGTCGACCAGGGATGCAGGACAATTACCTACCGCTGTTGTCTGTGTGGAGCCTCTTCAAATTCTTTCAAGAAGTTGAACACTGAATGTGAGCAGAACAGGGGGAAAGCTGACAATAAATCCATCTTGAACCCAGACGATGAGGTTAAGCTTGCATGCATTTGTTCTTTTTGCTTAATCTATGAGTTATTTGGAATAATTAGTGATTACTTTGTGGGATCGTATGCAGGAATGCACGGCTGCTTTTGTATTTTTCAAAACTCGGTATGCTGCACTTGTTGCATCAGAAATACTTCAAACATCTAACCCTATGAAGTGGGTTGTTAATCTAGCTCCAGAACCAGAGGACGTGTATTGGTCCAATCTTTGGCTACCCTATAAGCAGCTTTGGGCTCGCCGTATCGCTACACTCCTAGGCTCTATTTTTTTTATGTTTATATTTCTGATACCAGTGACATTTATACAAGGTCTATCTCAGCTAGAGCAGTTGCAGCAGAGGCTTCCTTTCCTAAGAGGAATATTGAACGAGTAAGTACAGGAATTTCAGTTGGGCTCCCCTAATGATAGTATCAAAATGATCTTGATAGAGTTTGACATATACTGCGATCTCATGTTGCTAGATGCTATTCATTTATCTGTTCCACACTGCAGCTATTGACTGTTATGTATGTGCAGGAAATACTTCATGACTCAGCTAGTAACTGGATACCTTCCCAGTGTTGTACTGCAAATCTTTCTGTACACTGTTGCTCCAATTATGATGTTATTTTCTACACTGGAGGGTCCTACATCTCACAGTGAAAGGAAGAGAAGTGCTTGCTGTAAAGCGCTGATATTCACAGTTTGGAACATATTCTTTGCTAATGTGTTATCTGGTACTGTCATAAGTCAACTGAACGTGTTATCAAGCCCAAAGGACATACCTGTCCAGCTTGCTAAAGCTGTACCTGGACAGGTAAATCACATCCTTTGTTTTGGGTTCATGCTCTTGACTAAGATTTTCATTCATATGGAAAGATACTATATTCGTTCTGTATTTAATTTTCATCTGACATTCATTTTGCTTTTCTGTAAATCTATTTTTATTCCAGGCCACCTTCTTCATCACCTATGTCCTGACCTCAGGATGGGCTAGTTTGTCATCTGAAGTTATGCAGCTATTTGGTCTGATATGGAACTTTATAATGAAATATATTCTGAGAATGAGAGAAAATACAGAATTTGTTCCCTCGTTTCCCTACCACACAGAAGTTCCAAAAGTTCTGTTGTTTGGACTACTGGGCTTCACATTGTCTGTCCTGGCTCCTCTGATCTTACCTTTTCTGCTGGTGTACTTTTGTCTTGGTTATGTTGTATACCGCAATCAGGTGAGAAGCTAGAGGATGTTTTTTGGTTAGTTACCCCAAATTTATCCATAGAATGGTAATATATTGTTTGTGTTATTTTCAGTTGCTCAATGTGTATCGAACAAGGTATGACACAGGTGGTTTGTATTGGACAATTGCATACAACACAGTCATATTCTCTCTTGTGCTCACCCAGATCATCTGCCTTGGTGTATTTGGCCTTAAGGAATCGCCGGTAGCTGCAGGCTTCACCATACCCCTTATCATCCTTACTCTTTTATTTAACCAGTACTGCAGAAACCGGCTTCTTCCATTATTCCAGACTTTCCCAGCACAGGTAATATTAGTTCCTTAAATAACATCATGTTTAAATGTACCTGAGTTTACTAGACCATAGAAGATAATTAGGGACTAGAGTTTTTCGTGATTGTGAGTTGCTATCTTGTTATGTTGACTGCTGCAATATGATTGTGTAGGATTTAATTGACATGGATAGGGAAGATGAACGATCAGGAAGAATGGATGAAATTCACCACGGACTTCATTCTGCTTATTGCCAGTTCCCCGACATACCCTTGGAGAAAATTGAAATTGTTGGTGGGGATGAGGAGCAGGGTTCAAGCTCGGGCGAGTCCAGTGGCAAAGAAACCTGCGAGGATCCCAAGAAGGACCTGTCTCACCCAACACTAAAAGGACTCCCTGTTAACCGTCTCCGTCATGCTGTGAGATCGGTTACTTTCCTGATCAGATTGCAGAAAAGAGGTTTGTCAGAACAGAAAATCGGATAATTAGTTAGCGTTTAACCCCATTTGCCTGTTGGCTCTATAAATGTACAGAGACATACATGCATATACGACCCTTCCCTAAGAAAAGAAAAGGGCTAGCGTAGAAATCTATATGAGAGCATCATCGTGAGTGTTGAGGTGCAATTTTGTTGTTTTGAGTTGTCGCATGGATGAGTTAGTGGTTGGTTCTGCATGTTAGTTATTATCTGGCAGATTCAGCTACTCAAACATTAGCCTTGCACATTTGATGTAATGCTCATGAATTTTCTTGTAAAAGATTATTGTTGCCAAAGTGATATAGTAGATATTTAATGTTCCTCCTCCCCATTGGCTTACGTGATTGAGCCTGGCAACTTTAACAAGTCTGTTAGCCTTCCAAGTTTCATGCACGGAAGGGAGGTATTGAGGATTATACTAAGTGTGTCTTTGGAGCTGTCGTACCCTGACTAGCTGTAAGCATGTTAGATTGTGACTGTTGTCGAATCCATGTTGTCAAAGGAGCATGTGCCATAATCTTGTACTTAGTAGTGGAGGTTCTTAACATGTAGCATTGAGCTGGTATCTGCATATCTGCAGCTGTTGGGAATCATATTCCTGCACCAAACTTTACAGCCACGATCTGCCTAGTCATCAAGATCTCTTAGGGGATCATCTTTGTATTGTTCTTCATACAGATGTAGGCCTCACCGATTGCAGTGAATATTTGCTTCGTCTCTGTTGTGTCCCTGCCCTCTTTATTTACAGTATACTGCAATCTTTTTCACTGTTCCTTCCTTGAAAGGAAATAATCCTCTTGCTGCTGCCGGTGCATAGGACAATGGTCTGACTTTCTGGAGAACTTAATTACCAGCAGCAACTTTTTTTTTTTGCCTGTCTCCCTCGATCGATCATGGATTTGATTTGAGAGAGTGATCTGCAGCACACAATATATGGCTGACCACCTATTTACATGTTTGTGAGTCTAATGTTGGTGTTTTTTTCTTCTTCTTTTTGCACCCAATTTGTAAGTCAATTGCTGCATGGTATTTGTCTTGCACCTATTGTCTTCTCTTCCACAGGCTAAAGGCTATGCTGGAGCTGGACCTAGCTTGGTCCCGCAGCAGCCGTTTGAATCCGGTTTTGTGTTTTCTCAGGCAGCTGCCGCTTGCCCGCTGTATTGAACGAAGTACCTGACTGCGGTGCAGTGTGTGTTCATCTGAATTTGACAAAACTGCATCTTCATATCAGTTTATAACCACATATATATAAAAGAGTAAAGACTAAAGAGACATGCTGTTGAGTTATGACCATGAAATTTTACACGAGCTCAACCGATTCCAAGCTTGACGAAGAGTGGAGGAGAAGCAGCTGCTGAAGTCAGTGATGACTTTGTGTGCACATATATATGTATATTTTTTGAAGTTTCCTGCCCGAGTCTTCAAGGGTGCGTCACCACTAGCTCAAGTTTCAAAGGTACGGTGTACTGGGTCATCGATGGCGACCCTTGGTGATGTTGCAAGTTCAGGCATGTGGTTCTTAGATCCAGTGATAGAGCAACTAGCAGCTGGTCGGGAGATACAGATACTCTTGTTTGTTTATAACCTGACGAGGGCGACTACTCACGGCTGACGCACGTATACATGATGTATGAATGTAGCTCATCTTTCTTGTGATTTTCTATGCGATATATAGCCTAAACTTGTGTAGGGTCATAGTCCATCTCTTAACCCACCCATACCCATATAATAGTAGATTATTAGGACATATAACATCATCATTAATATATGGTCTATTTTCTTCTCTCATAAAGTTTCTTAGATCGTGCATTAATGGTTTCACTTCGTTCTCTCTTCTCCTCCCTAACATAAAATTCATTTATAGTCCTTTATTATATTTGCTCTTAGTTGAGCATCGTTTTTTTTACAGTTTTAGGTGAGTATTTGTGGTTTTCTATGATAGTTGTGGTTTATTAGCATACCGTTTTTTTACCTCTATATGCTCTACTGTCATAGCCTCATTAGTTACATACTCGTATTAGTTTTGCATGAACTTTCCCATTTCACGAGTTTCATTAATTAAGAAGAGGGAAGAGTTTTATATATAACGTTTTAGAGCTTGTTTGGATGCGCATGTATCTCTCTCAAACCACATGGCTTGGAGTGGATTAGAGTGAATATTAGTTTAAATATACTCCAATATATGTGGTTTGAAGGAGATACATGCACATCCAAACAAAGCCTTACTGAGAACCACCAGCGAGATTCATGCATCTACCAAAGGGGAGAGAACATGCTACACAAATCCAGTTGATACAAAGTTTTTTTTTTTAAAGATCCGGTTGATACAAAGTGAGAACATGCTGATCGATAGCCAGATTGGTGGCATTTTCTTGATCCTATGTTTGAGATTTTTTTCAGCACAATATCTCGGTGATGAGGCTTTTCTTAGGTCATCCTCAATGGCAGTTTCATGTCTCAGTTACCAATGCTCCAATATGTTGGAAACAGTGCTGGATAATTTCATGGGGATGAAACTCTCTCTACTCTCATGAAACTCTTATCATCTCTCTCTTCATAAATAGGGTGTCATGTCAGCCTATTTAATGCCCATAAAACTCTATGAAACTACCATTGAGACTGACCTTAGGTGTCAATTTCTTCTTTTACGATCGAGCTGTATGTAAATGTAGCAAAATGAGCAGAGCGTCTTGGCCCTGATGAAAGCTTTGATGAGGTATCCTTCCATGTTTATTTAATTTGACAAATAATTATAATGCACTAGTTCAATGTTGACAGTACATAAGATTTTTCAGTCAACCCAGTAGCTAGTACAACAACAAACAGAAAAAAACAACAAAACCTCCCTGTCAAAACCACCAAACATGCACTCGGCCAGCATTCTCAAAGTATATAGTACATACAGTACGTTTACATTACATTACCAGTACATGTACGGCATGCTGCCTAGATGCTGACAATGATACCAACTGGTCTCAATCTCCGTGCTGCTCTGACACATGTCAGAGTGGTCACCGCCGGTCGTGCCCACGGACGACCGGAACATCTCGTCGAGCTCTGTCGTCGCCGCAGCAGGTCCACACGAGCCGCTGCTGGTCTCTGCAGGCAGCTGGCTCACAACGACGGCGTTCGTGCTACTGCCGCCGCATGGCATTCCGGTGGTCCAAGGCGGCACCGGTACAGCGCACGGTTGCCGTGGCGGCGGCGGTAGCGGCATGCCGGCGAAGAGGAGTTGGAAGCGCTTCTTGAGGCGCGTGTTCCAGTAGTTCTTGACGCCGTTATCAGTCTCCCAGGAAGGTGCGCGGCGATGAGGGACCACCTGCTACCGACGGCGGCGTAGAGCGCGCAGATGACGCGGTCCTCATCCGGGGAGAAGCCGCCGTGCCGGACGCCCGGGCGGAGGTAGTTGAGCCACCGCAGGCGGCAGCTCTTGCCGCACCGGCGCAGCCCGGCCTTCCGCGGCAGCGCCATCCAGCCACCGGCGGCGGCCCCGCCGCCGTGCCGCTCGATGTAGGACCGTAGCCGCGCGTCCTCCTCCTCTGACCATGGCCCGCGCTTCACCGCCGCCTTGTCGCAGCACGGCGATCGCCCCATTTTTGTTCCTGCTGCTGCTGCGCCTGCAGCTAGCTAGTACAGAAAACTGAATGGGACTTGCAAGGCTGGCCGGGTGGGGATGTGTATATATAAACCACTAGAATGTGGATGTATATATGTTTTTAAGTTCATAGAGGGGGATGAATACCTGCGGAAGGAGTTGGACTGCACCATCGCTTTCGTGTGTGTGTGTGTGTGTATGCCGACTACTTGGTCTCTGTGAATTACTGCTATATATATTATTCGCCTTCATGCAAGAACCTTTTCTGTTAATTACAAAATAGCCAAAAATAATATGATCCGGCTTATCAGCCACCGAAACGATAGTTCAGGTGATTGTATCGGTGGTTGATAAACCGACTAATATCGTTTTTGACTGTTTTGGTGTGAGAGAAAAATACTGTTTTGTAATCATGAAAGATCTCACTCTAAGCTACTACGAGTTTGCTGTAGGCTACAAAGCTGAAGACGGCCGGTTAAAACGACACTCTTATTGGGACATTGTTTGTACGCTAAAATGATATTTGTACTGGAACAAAGGGAGTATATATACTAGGGCAACGACATTAATTATTCCTAGTTTTCAATGAGATACGATATGTATGCATGATAGTATGAGACCAGTCTCAATGGCAAGTTTCAACTCACAGTTTCCAATACGTGAAACTTTGATATCAATGTAAGTTTCATTGCACGGTTTCCTATCTTATTTTAGCATTCATGGGTCGCATATGTCCCAATCATATTTTAGTATCATTTTGTGATGAAACAAATTGAGTCCTTAATGGGAGTTTCACACGATTACCAACGTCTTGGAAACAACGCTGATAAGTTTCATCCCATGAAACTTTTTCATTTTCTCTCCTCTTAGTTTCATGCAAAGATTCTCTTTTTGCTGATGTGTCACCCTAATAAATGTGCATGACATCACCATGAAATCTCCATTGAGACTGGCCTGATACATAAAAATTGGGTGGAATGTTCCGGTATCGTGAGGATTTGTAGTGGATTCATAAATAAAGAGGAATGCTATAACACACTCGATTGTCCTCTTCCTCTCATTTCCCCATCTCCGGCCTCTTCCTCTTTTCTTCCCCAACTCCATCAGGCTTAGAAGGGGCTTGTGGGAGGTAGACCGACCAGGCGGTGGGTACGACTATACGGCGGCGGTAGGTTAAGGTTCTTGCAACGTAGGAGGTGGTTGGGGACAGGGTGGTGTGGGGTGCCCATGGTGACGACGGCAGTGGAGGAAGGGAGGGGAAGAAAGAAGGCTACTGTGGGTGTACAGTAGGGTCTTGACGGAGGTCCACAGCTGTGGGTGCTGCGGTGGAGCTCTAGTGAGACCTACGGTGGCACTGAGGGGCGGTGGGCGGCGATGGGGCGACTTGAGGAAGAAGATACAAAGAAAAAAATGAGTGTTGGGAGAACCCAAAACAACCAAGTGCAGATTCTAAATAAGACATGTTCACACACGCAGTCATCCCAACATTTAAGGTAACAGAGCTGTATATGTGGTCGATCTCCCTGAGTTTATGGAATTGTTTTTCTTTTTAACTACTCATTGATTAATGTTTTTATATGGACACATGTCATGAATCTACATGTCCTCACAGTATCTTTGTGGGTATATATTTCCTCCCATTTTTTCTAGAAAAACTGGTCAAATATTACAGATATATGCAACTTAAGTTGAACCCACCTACCATTCTGTGGATGGTGTCCAAGATTTTGTAGAACAGTCATCTGTATATTTTCTTAAAGAAGAATAATTAACCAGTAATTGATTTGTGCACGTAATATATAGAGAGTACCTAAGTGTAGCTAGCTAGGTACATACATTACGGTAAATAAAAAGCCGTACAAATTTCTACGGACACTATAGGGGCACTCCTAATGCAAGACTCTATCCTAGAGTCCAAAACTATTTATTACCACTTATTTATGACATTTTGCTGATGTGGCAGTGTATTTATTGAAGAGAGATGATGAAAAAACAAGACTCCAAGTCTTATTTAGACTCTAAGTTCACAATATTCGAGGTAATAAATAGGTTTAGACTCTATGATAGAGTCTGTATCGGGAATGCCCTAAGTCACAAACTTCTAATTGGAAGGAATTGACCAAGTGTTTAGCTTAGACCAGTCTCTTTATAGATAACAGCTTGTTTAATTTGGATTGAAAGGGACTTGTCATCATCATATATACTACTTGAGATCACATCACCTCTCTGCCTGCATTAGACTTGCCATCTGATGCAATGCACAAGAAACCAATCCTGTTGGCATGTTCCAAGGATTCTGTTTCCACATGTTCATGCATGTTCCCCCAATTGCCTCTGTCACATACACCAGATATGATAGCATTAATATTGGAGTGCCAAATAATTAATCCACAGTTCGTCGTTAGACTAAAAACTGAAACGGGTTTTAATTTGACTGGAAGTACTCAATGTCGTGCTTGACGATACTCTATAGCCTAGATATGTTGACGGGTACTCTATAGCCTATATGTAGTATGAGAAAATGGAAGATAAACTTAAAGATATACTCTATAGCCTAGATATGTTGACGGGTACTCTATAGCCTATATGTAGTATGAGAAAATGGAAGATAAACTTAAAGATGACTTGTTCGCTTGGCTTATCAGCCACCAAAACAGTATTTTTATCTAAAAACAACCCAAAACAACATCAGTCGGTTTATCAGCCACCAAAACGATGAAACGAACAGGCCGATATAGAGTTTGAGAAAAACATATAGCCCATTATCTCATCGAACGGAAAAACAATACTCCCTCCATCCCAAATTATAAGACATTAACATCTCAAGTTTGACTAAACTTATATGATAATATAATAATATTTATGATGTCAACTAAGTATCATTAGATTCTTTATTAATTATATTTTAATAGTATATATATATTTGGTATCATAAATCTTTAGATTTTTTTATAATATTAGTTAAACTTGAGATACTTTAATTTAACTCTCAAAGATTCTTAAGGTGTCTTATAATTTAGGATAGATGGAGTGTAGGTACTAACAAAAAAATATATTAGAGGATATGATATAGGAAGGAGCCATCAGCTTCCTGTGCTGAGCTGACCAAGTTTGGTATCTGTGATGTTATTATAAATTACCGCCATGAGTCCTTTATTTTATTTATGCTGCCTGTCTTTTGAGTTTGAATGGTTTAACTATATAATAACCTTTAAGCTGTAAATTAGATTCTTGATTCTCACTTAAATGATATAGCAGTGCTCCTGCTGATTATTAAAAAAAAATTACTGTACTTCTGAGTACTGATGACAGCGTACCTGGCTAATAATGCACTACAGTAGTTTATTTATTTTCAGGACGCTGGAAATTAACATGGGCCATTTTGATACATTGCTACATTTAAGGCCCAATAATTCAAAGGCAGGATCGAGGCCGAGAAGACGTTTGGGCCCAGTGGAGCAAGGACACCCGGTCATGCACGCGGTTGGCACGGCATGCCCGCATGGGTCGCGTGGCCGTGGCCGTCGAAGAAAGAATAGCAGCCAGCACTCGTCGAAGAATAGCAGCCAGCCAAGAATAGCAGCGATGCCCGGCCTGCTACAAATTAAGAGCATTTCGAGGCGAATTGAATGCACTGCAAGATGCGACGTACGCCACGCCATGTCGTCGATGATAGCCGCCGCCGTGCTCTGCCTGCTCCTCTTCTCCGGCCGCTTCGCCGCGGCTGAGAAGTCGTTCGGCGGCGGTGGCGGAGGCTACGGCGGATCGGAGGCCGGTGGTGGACAGCAGCCGGAGCCGAAGGCGCCTGAGGCGAGTGGAGGTGGCGGCTACTCCACCCCAAGCGAGCCGGCGCCATCCACGCCTGCCGCTGAAGAGACGCCGACGCCGACGACCCCGGCGGGCGGCGGCTACTCCACCCCAACCGAGCCAGCGCCAACCACACCTGCAGCTGAGGAGACGCCGACGCCGACGACCCCGGCGGGCGGCGGCGGCGGCTACTCCACCCCAACCGAGCCGGCGCCAGCCACGCCAGCCGCTGAGGAGACGCCGACGACCCCATCCGCCAGCGGTGGCGGTTACGCTACACCCGCCGGCGGCAAGGGCGGCGGGGGGCTAGACCCGGACGGCGACCCAGAGGTAGGGCTAAACGAGAAGGCAATAAACGAGATCCTAACGGAGCACAACCTATTCCGAGCGAAAGAGCACGCAAACCTCCCACCATTGGTGTGGAACGCGACGCTAGCAAAGTTCTCGCAGCAGTACGCGGAGACGACGCTGAAGGGAAGCTGCCAGCAGATCCACTCGTCGTCGCCGTACGGGGAGAATCTCATGGAAGGGACACCCGGGCTCACGTGGAAGATCACCGTCGACGGGTGGAGCGAGGAGAAGAAGAATTACCATTATGCTAATGATGGGTGTGATGCTGGTAAGATGTGTGGACATTATAAGGCTGTTGTTTGGAAGACCACCACTAGCGTTGGCTGTGGACGGATTAAGTGTAACAGTGGCGATACCATCATCATGTGCAGTTACTGGCCGCCTGGGAACTACGACGGCGTCAAGCCATACTAATCATTCATTAATTATTTTTCTATACAATTAATTGATGATCATTCGTCATTATATATATTTCGATCGACATACACCTAATTTGCTTTGCTGTGTATTCTGTTTTCTTTTTTTTCCCCGGAAATCATCTATGTGTATGTATGCTGTTATTTCTGAATGTCTGAATGGAAGATGGAGAATGGATACTACTGAACCATGCATGGCAATTACGGAGTATCTGCTAAACAATATATACCAATAGCTTAGCCATTCCAATTCTCTGGCTCTGCTAATAAAAAAAAAATATACCAATAATCCACTGCATTGCACCACTTAATATAATTCTTCCTTAGGGGCAACTAAAAAGTACAGAACAAACCAGTTTACATAACCATCAACATTAATTGTGATCAATAATATATGCCTGAACTGATGTTAAATAAAGAAGTATTATATTTATATTATATATAAAAAAACAAGCAAATGATGCAAAAAAAAAGTCTAATAATGGCTACACACAAGATGGAATGGAAGCCATGCATGGTGCCCAGACAATACGTAATTAAGCGAGAAAGAAAGGACATTATTGATACTAATTAATCGGGCAGGCACTCATATGCCCCTTGTTTACAATTTACACATTATTATTTCCGGCTGCCGGTGGAGCTCCATATTTTTCAGCGTCCTCCTGACGCTTGAATTCTAGTAGCGCACCGGACATCACTCCGTAGCATAGCGTCACCAAAGCAATTAAACCCAGGGACATCCATTTACTGTCGCAATTCTTTACGAGAAGGTACACCATAGCAATGTAATATGCCCATAGACACAGCAAGACAACATTCTGCAAAAACAATAACAGCCGGCCGGAACTGACAATCTTATTAGATCCACATGCATGCATCGTACGTACGTCATGAAATTAAAATGGATCGAGAAACAAATAATGAGGGGATGGATCGAAAACATTTTAATTAATATGTAATAATGGTATTAGCATCATGCTTCCAAGTGACACGTTCAAGTTCAGGCCTCCTCCCCGTTCTTCCTTGTGCAGGTAGTATAGGATGGAGAGAGACATGATGATGATGATGAGGACCAAAACAAGGGCATTGTTGCCCAAATTTGTACATAATTGTACTCCCTCTATCCGCATAAAGATGTAATTTCTACGCTCCATTGCATGTCCGAGGAAGAATACAATTCCAGAATATCGAGGCTAGTATCCAAAGTAGCACAGGCTAGTTTGGTAGAAGTAATGATTTCAGCTGCTCTACACCAGTGTGGAGACGGGAGAAGCTAGCATGCAAGAGTGTTGTAAATTCGTAGCTCATGACACTGATTTGACCTATGATAAATAGGGTACATGCGTATTTCACTGTGCTGCTTAGTTTCTCCTTGACATCCGAGACTTGCTTCCTTTCCCAGACGGAGGGAGTATTTCATATATGCAGAAGGAGAACAATAATGCAGTGGAACATAAGTATCTAATAATTAATTAACCAATTAATAAATGGAAAAATCCATTTCCATACACAAACAATTCATTCACTTTATTCAATCAAGCATCATAACGATCACTGTCCCCAACGAACAGCTAACAATAATGAGTTAATGACAACACAATAGTGCTAGATCGAGGCCTTGGTGTGACGCTAGCTCTAGGTGCCAAGGTGAGGCGAGTTAAGGTAAGTATATTTTCATCATTGAGGCCGGCTTAATTATATATTTGACTGCACTCTAACACACCTCAACAATCCAAGTGTGTATTGCGAGGGATTAGAGTTGACACAAAAAAAAAAGAAGCTAGCTGTTCACCCCCGTACTACGTCCCCCAACACATGTGGTTGATTGGGCTTGAAGGGGGAAAAAAAAAACAGTGATGACATGCGCCTGTGCCAACTGCCAATACTTCAATATAAGTTTTTTTTTTTTTGCAAAGTACGATGTATTCCCCAACTACGACTACGACTGCAGGGGTGTTAGGTGGACTCGCTAGCAAACACGATCCAATCCTCTGTCTCCCTTGTCAGATCTCATTCGATCGGTTTTCCTCCTCAGGAATGAGACCTTTGAACAATTCCAACTACTCTGCACGTATATTCTTATAAGGTGATAGGTCCAATAATCCTAAGAAATCGATCGAATCGGACGCTTAATTAGATTAGATTTTCTCATGAGGCGACACGACACATATATACGCGAAGACAAAGCAATGCTCGAAGAGAAGACAAGACAAAGCAATCCTGCCTAGATCGTCGTCGTCAATGAGCTGATGAACTTACGAAGCAATGGTCGAAGAATGCATCCGAAAGAGACTTCTTGCTGGTGACCGCCGCCGGCTCCTCCTTGGCTGTTTTGGCCTTCTCCGCCCTGACGAGCTCTGCCGCCGCCGCCATCGTCGCCGCGCGCCGCCCGTGGAGCCTGACGACGTGCCGCCGACGATGTGGGTGTGCAGGGATTGGTTTATAGGCTGGGCGGCTGGGGAGAATAAAGATTAGATTGCGGCTGTGCCGTGTGTACGTGCGCACAGGTTTTTTGGTTATTTATATAAGTATATAAAAATACTAACTGCTGCTGCGGATTAAACGCCAACTACTCCAACAAACTGGCATGCATGCATGGTGCGTGGCGCATACACGAACTTGTTGCATTGAGGGACCGATCGATGATATATTCCGGATTCTAATAAATTATATTTCGTCTTACTTTTGTTATCCTACAAAATATGATCACTCATATTATTTAAATAACTTAAATTTAATTATATTTGCATGATTCTTTTCTTTTTAATAAAATAAAATGAGTAGTCAAATTATAATTTAGAATGAAGAAGTAGATGCCGCACACGCCTAGGCTCTGTGCTCAGACTGTGTAAATGTATTCGTTAAGTCATTTATAGCCATTGTGCCATGTGTTTTTCATTTTAGCTAAATTATTGTCAAACTCTATATTTAGATGAGTTTTTTATTTTACATAATGCTTAAATCTCATAATTGGAGATCACGTTCATCTATTTAGGACGGCATATTACTCTCGATTCACAATCACACAAAAATAATCACCTTGGCAGCGCGTAGTTAGCGCCACTTCATATGGCGCATGCAAATGAGGTCCGCGCCACACTCCTACTCCAAGACGCAAGGTAGGCACCGGGCCACATGGCGCTAAGCTCGGCTAATCTCAATGGCAAGATTTATTTTCCGGTTCTTAAAAGTATCACGCTAGCTCTGTAGAATTGGTTTGAGAAATGAAACTGGCTCTAATAGTAATATAGATATTCTGAGAGTTTCATATGTATTAAATAAGATGGCACATCCGTAAAAATATAATCTTTACATGTATTGAGGAGGAGAGAAACAATAAACGTTTCATGGGGTGAAATGAGTGAGCGTTGTTTCCAAGTTATTGGAAACCGGATGACACCTATGTTGAGCGAAAAAAAATTCATCTCCTTTGATATCGTGTGCCATCCACACCTCTAGCTTCCTCGCCAGTATAGATGGGCAACGGGCCGTGCCGCACTGTCCTGGCCCGGTACGTGTTGTGTCGTGCCGATGGCCACCGGGTCGACGAGGCATGTCGTGCTTTGCGGGCCGTGCCTCACATGCCTGTGGGCCCGGCCTTCAGCCCAGGCACGGGCCTGTGGGCATGTCGTGCCCTGCGGGCTGTGCCAGCCCATAGCTTATTTGGCCTATTTTTTATATTTTCTTTGTGCAAATTTGGCTCATTTTGATATTTTTTTTGCGAATTTGGCTCATTTTGATGTTGAACTGTAATGTGAGATAAGATGTATGTTTGGATTTAGAACTATTATATACTGAAATTCCATATATTATCGGACCTACAACTTTTAGCGGACCGAACGGGCTTGCCGGCCCACGGGACTGGGGTGCGGCCCAGTCATGGCCCGCACACCGGGCCGGGCCAGCCTCGGCTCGCACAGCACCGGGCTCATGCCGGGCCAAAATAGCGGGCCTCGTGTCAGGCTCACGGGCCCGGGCTACATGCCCAAGTACGCATCTACAGGCCCGACAGCCCACGGGCCCTGCCTGGGCCGAAGGTCAAGCCCGCAGGCCTGTGAGGCACGGCACGACACGGCACGTCATGACACGACACGCAAATCATGCATGCACTTCCACTTCCATAGATGCACAATGCATGCATGTCTGTTGACACGTACGGCATGGTCATTGGCGGCTACGCTAGCTACGTACCAAGATTGAACATCTCAAGTTTAACTAAAATTATAAAGATTTATGATATCAAATAAGTAGGTACACAATTGATAATTAATGATACTTAATTAGTATCATAAATATTATTATATAAATTTGAAAATTTTTGTAATGACTTATAATTAATTGGGATGGAGGGAGTACTTATGGCCTGTTTAGATCCTCCTCTCTAAACTTTAGAGCTAATTATTAAATCTCCACACATGTGGTCTAAAGTTAGCTCTAAACGTTAGTTTCCCTCACATTAAAACTTTAGACATCAAAAGTGAGCTAAAGTACTCTAAAATTTAAAGACCTCAAAAGTTTAGAGATGAGGGGACATAATTTTTTCCGGTTTTCGCTCGGTTTTTGGAATGTCATCGTCGTTTGACTGCTTTCCGTTCGGTTCCGATTTTCTTTTTTCCATCTTTCTCCTATATTTTTCTTTTGGGTATGATTTTTTCCCTTAGTTATATACGTTCCTCGCGATCCCACTTGGAAATTAAAGTCGAGAGATGTCTCCTCATAGTTCGCGGCAGACAAACTAATTCTGAACGGTTCATTAGGAAATATATAGGAATTACACACGTACACATGCATATAGAGAGAGAGAGGTGAGAGAGAAGAGAGATCGAGCGCTGTACATATACAGTAGAATATAAGGAATATCTATCGCTGTACTTTTGGAAATTTGGAAAGAGATTATAGTTTACTTTTATATAGTAAAAAAATAGGATCTAGACTTCCCATGCATAACTGGTCAAACAATTGTACAACATGCAAACCACGCACACGTCACGTCCGGGTATATATATTCCTGCAATGCATGCACTACGGGCACGGAAATCGTCTCTCCCTATAGCTGCTCCTCCTGCTACTTCTTCGCGATATATGATGGGCCACCGCCATGTCTTCCTCGTCTCGCTGGCTCTTCTCCTCGTCGCTACCACGAACGCCGCCGCTGGAGGCCATGCTACTCAAGCCGCCGCCGCCATCACCCAGCAGCAGGAGGTACATATATATGGATGTACTGTAGTACAGTACATGATAAAAACTATGAATATAGAAATAGAAATTTTTGGGACATTGTTTTATTTGCATGTACTCCTATTTTCTCAAAAAAAAAACACACACAGGGCACGGATGATGGTGTTGTCGACGTCGGGTCGATGCCGCCGAACTGCGAGGGGAAGTGTGGCTGGTTGTGCGTGGGTAGCTGCGAGGCCGTCCTCGTGCCCATCGAGCCGCCGGCGAAGGACCAGCAGCACAACAAGCAGAGCCGCCGTCATGGGAGCGGTGGCGACGACGACGGATCGAGGGCATCATCCGCGGCTCAGCGACGGCGGCCGTCGTGGTACGACGACGACGGTGGCCACCCCAACTACAAGCCAGTCGCCTGGAGCTGCGAGTGTGTGGGGACTAGCTAGGTGAAGGTTCTATGCATATATATATATATATATATATATATATATATATATAATATATAGCTGCGTTCATGGGCTGCAGGGTGCAGGCACCAGTGGAGGATCTTTTGTTCTTTATTTGACTAGTCCAGAAAAAAAGCTAAATCACACTGTTCGTGCTTTGACCGTTCTAAAAAAGTAAAATCAATTATTTGCTTATACATATGTATTAAACAAAAGATCAAGCCTCAAACTTCACAGAATTAAACAACTACATTGATGATATGGTTTGGAAGGAAAAATCGAGTAACTTTACATATATTCTATATATCTTCCATATATAACTCGCTCTGTTATTTTTTATCTTGTACTTGCGCTATGTGAACATGCAGTTGCATTAGTTCATTTTAGTCGTCTTTCGCGTTTGAGAGAGAATCTGCAATAGTATCTAATTAATAAATTCTTCTCAAAACCATCATGTTTTTATTTTATTTTTTTTAAAATATTGAAAGAAATAAAAGAGATCATCTCCAAGAGTTTCTAATAATTCACTCCTAAAATATACTCCCTTCATCCTAAATTATATATAAGTCATTCTAACATTTCTAAAAAAATTGGGGATATAAAGCTGTACCTGTACGCCAAATGCAATATATCCGCCCCTGGCAAGCACGTAGACACAGGCAAGCCAGGGATTCGTTGATCAGATTCAGATTTCAGATGCATGCGCTGTGGATAGAAGATAGAGGAACAAGAAGATAGCGTGAGAAGGACATAAATAAGGATGGCGGCAGCGGGGTCAGGTAAGATGCAAGTAGAGAAAATACATTATCCGTACCCGCAAAGGATGTCGGGTAAAATTTCTTATCCGCACCCGCCGGGTACCCGCCAGGTATAGCACAATCACAAAACGTGATTCATTTCACTTGGAGGCGCAGCCCACAAGCGAGTACAATTTTACAGAATAATATAACCATAGATAATTTTCAACGTGAATGCTCAGGTTATATACTAGGGTTTCTTTGTTGGGTTAGGCTATTTTATATATATGGACCCAATGACATAGTTATTATATATGTTGGAATTTGCTCATATACTAGAATTTCGGGTATTCACTTGTTACCCGCGGGTGAAGTTGCTTATTTGTACCCTACCTGCACTACTGCGGGCAAGGTTTTTAGATTCTTTTTCTGAAAAAAAAATCGGAGCTCACTGAATTCGACGAAATTTAGCAAATTCAGACCGGTATCCACTACAAATTTGAATAAAACTTGAGCAAATTTAAACAAAATTTCCCCAAACTGTAAGACAAGGCCGTGGGAATGGAAATGGTGCATGCGGGCCGTCATGGAACACACAAGCGATGGGGAGGGAGACGATAGTGCAGTGGTGGCAGAGACGGTGACGGCGTGGTAGCAAACGTCGAGGTGAGGCCATGGCATATAGGGGCGTCATCGTGGTTTTCAGCATCGTATTGATTGATATGAAAGGTCTGTGTGGGCTCTTTATTGGACAATAGAAATGGGCCGAAAATTTGAACTTGGCCGATTGGGGCTACCCAACCCGAGCATGGCTTATCTCGGGCAGGACCGAGAAATGGATGAATTTCAGTGAAATTCGGTCAATTCAGACTGGATCCCAGAACCTTGATTGGGGCTACCCAACCCGAGCTTGCCGGCGGGTGAAATTTGTTGCCCGTGCTCACGTCCATCGGGTACGAAACCTGCAGGTATCTGCCATCCTTAGGCATAATAGACATTTCATACTCGACTTTGTCTCTCTCCAAATAAAGTTGGATAAATGATTATTTCAATAAATATAATGTGATGTCCGCGCGACAAATAAAGGTACAAGCTTTTTTATAATGTACTCGTTAAAGTTTTAGATTAGTAGTGTGCATGAATAAATTAAATTAAACGAAATAATATATCTGTGTGTGTTGCCCTAAATTAATAATCGACCTAGCGATGATCGAGACCAATATACCCTCCTAGCTAGCTAGCAGTGCAGGACAAAATGTGGCCGTGTAACGTAGCTGCAGGCTTCAGCTGTCCGTTTCGTTTCAGGAGAGGATCCATTCAATCAATCAGTCCATTTATTTTGCAGATGATGTGTAGTGCAGGCCGTTGTTCCCGTAGGCGCAGGCAGATTTGCTTTGCTTTGCATTGCAGCACAAGCGAGCTGAGCAGAGCTCTCTCACTCTCACCTCACTGGTGTCTCTCTCGCTCCCTCTTCGCCTAGACCTGCTTACCACACCTTCTCTAGCTTTCTCCGTTCCTCCGTCCGTCGTCGGATCCGGATGGGCCACCATCTCTTCGTCGTCGTCCTCTCGCTGGGGCTGGCTCTTATCCTCGTCACCGCCACCGCGCACGCCGCAGGCCATGCTCGAAGCGCCGCCGGTACTGCCATCACCCAGGTACGTACACCTCACTGACTACTCGCATTCCATGCATGGTTAGCTTAGCTAGGCTTCAGCAAGATCGATCCTAGCGCTGTGACATGAACATGACAGAATATGATGAGGAGCATGGTGGGGTCGAGGCCGCCGAGCTGCGCGGGGAGGTGCTGGTGGTGCGGGGGACGCCGCTGCGAGGCCGTGCAGGTGCCCATCACGCCGCAGGAGCAGGACAAGAGCCGCCGCCATGGGAGCGGCGGCGGGTCGAGATCAGCAAGCAGAGAAGGCGGCAGAGGAGCATCCTCGTCGTCGTCGTCGGCTCAGCACCAGCAGCGGCGGCGGCGGCCTTCGACGTCGTCCTACGACGACCACTCCAACTACAAGCCGCTCAGCTGGAGATGCAAGTGCGGCGGGGGCTAGCTAACTAGGCATGAATGTGGATGATCAGATGATGGGCTTGCAATAATGTGGATGTGGATATAGTAGTACAAGTAGCTCTTGCTGTATGTCTGTGGCTCTCTCCATTGCTTATCTTAGCGACTTGTTAGTGAGTTTAATGACGAGATGTGCTGCTTAATCAATAACCAAAGTTTGTCTCTTTTCTCAAGGATACGGATGGATGGGTTTGCAATATTTTGTTACTGTATATTATTATGATTATTACCATATTAATTTTGGGAGTTTTGCTAGCTCGAGCTTTAATTTCCTTCTGTCGCTAAGGTAAAGCACGTCACGCCCAGTGCAGCTACATAGTAAACCCTGTCCATAGACAAAAAAAAATGTTTATGAACTTATCAAAATTATGTATGAAAATTTTGACTTATTCCAATCTTAAAATTGCATCCGATCGATCCTTTTGTAACAAGGGAGTATATATATGTATTTCTAAAAAAGGGACCCCTGGCGGCTTTGCCTTTTATAAAAGAATTGGAGTACGTACGGCTCTGGTTGGATAAGCTAAACTTATTATAAATAAACTGCAATATATAGCTGGAGTAAGCCAGCCAATAGCCTTTTAAGATGGGTGCTTAAATAGTGTGCAACTTACATGATAAAACTATAAGCTAGCGGTCTATTTGGTTGATTGTTTCTGTGACCGATAAGTTAATTGATACTGTTTTTGGTTGTTTTATTGTGAGAGAAAAATGTTGTACATTGCTTGTATACCATGACTACTCATAAGCCGGTCTGATAAGTTCAAGTGATCGAACAAGGTCGGTTTGAGCATTTTTCAGCACTTAGCAACTAATTTTAGGGTCTATTTGGATCATCAAAGTGTCGGGTACAAAGGTAAGGGGTACCCTAACCTGCGATCATCTAATGCTTAACATAGCAACCATCTTTAAGGCAAAACTCAACCAACCATCCGAACAATGGAGAAAGACCCATCAAGCAAAGGCCTGCCTCACCAACAAAAATGACCAGCCATGGGCCGGCCCATTACAGGAAAAACAGTAGGCAGGATACCTCCGCCTCGACCTCAACTGACGGACAGGGGTCGAACAAACGACCCCTCCGCCTCGCCTCAACCCCCCGAACAACGGAAGAGGGGCCGATCGAATCCCCCTCGACCTCAACCCCTCGAATGACGGACAGGGGGTCGATCGAATGACCCGCGCGCAGGAGGCTCGACCGGCTTACCTTCTCCCGGTATGGGGTAAGGGGAATCCGATGCGGCTACCTGCCCCCACCTAACACCATGGGCAGTCGCTGCTGCGATCGAATCCATCAACTCATCGCCCATGTCCGGATTTCCCGCCGATCGGACGACCCCCTGTAGCCATGCTCCGAGTACAGAACCCAGTGGCACCCCCTCGAGTCTTGAGTAGGACAAGCCCTCGACCACATTAACAGGGATGCGTCGGGATCCCATAGGCCTCGACCCCCCTCGACCCGGGGGCTCGATCGTCACCTCCAACCACTACGGCATGGAGCATGTCCTCTCAGGTTGCGGAGTCCGTACCCGTCTACAGGGGGCCAACTGTACTACGCCACGGCGACCGGCAGCGTTCAGTCTGCTATCACCATGCCGTGGAACACCGGAAGGACAAGGAGGCCATGCCGCTACAGCAATCGGCGTCCCACCGCAAGCATGGCACCATGAACACGCCCCCCATGCCGCTACAGTCTAGGGCTCTGTACTCCCATGCCTCCCCTTGATCTATAAAAGGGGGACGCTGGGATAGAACCGGGGAGGAGGGGGCGGGGGGGGGGGGCAGGATATCAGCTCCGACCCGCATACACCAAGAGCCAACACCCACAACACAAGCCACGCCTTGCTTGATCGACATCTCAAGCAAGGAACCGACTCACCTAGGATAGCCCTGCTAGCCCTAGGCCTCAGCTCACTCCGAGCACCCCCGTGTATACCAGCTTGTACTCACCCCCTGTACGAGCACATCGGTGCAAGATAATACAATCCATCCTCCCCCGCTGGACGTAGGGCCTTCTTTGCCCGAACCAGGATAAATCTTGTGTTCTTCTTGCATCACATCTGGGAGAGGGAGCACGCAATATACAAATTTACTAGTTGGTGGTCTTGACCCCCTGGGTCATAACACCGACAGTTGACGCGCCAGGTAGGGGGGTTTACGTGTCGATCAACTCCGAACTACTCTTCCATATGGATTCCACCGTCCCACTATTTCCATTCACCACCGTTATCTGGTTCGGGAGTCTAGAGTTCATGTCCTTGGGCCACGGCTACGACATGGTTCTACTCTCGAGTAGTGGCATGGATAGCAGCAGCTCCGGTACGCCGGGGCCAAGGAGGACCAGACAACGGTCCCACCACTCGCGCCTTTCGCCTGCGACCAGGAGGAGGCGTGAATGACGCCGCCGCACTCTTCACCGCGCGGATCCCGAGACGCCGGACGCCGTCCCCCCGGTCTCAGCTGGTGACACAGTTCCTCCCTTCGGGAGCCTGTTTGACCCATGCTTGCGGGTCGGGGGCGGGTACCTCGCCGAGTTTGACTTTGGCTTTGCCATACCGTCATCTCCGAGGGTCCCCGTGGCTTCTCCAACATACTCGGCCGCGCCGCCACGCAACCTGTTTCCACATGCTCTCTATAACAACGCCAGACTCTTTTCTGCTTTTGTAGACTCGCAAATGCAGGCACGTTATGGGTCCCCAGAGAACTTGCTACGTGCAACAACTAACCTTGTCATCTCCCCTGCACCGGATGAGCGCCCGGAGCCACAACGGGCCCCGATCCCAGGGTACTACGCCCTGGGCACGATCCGGCGACGGCTGGAGGAGGAGCGCAGGGGGTTTTTCCCCAACTTCTACCACGGCGACCCCGATTCTGACTCTCCCGACGAGAGTTACGATCCCACACGAGAATGCTTCCACCTCATCGAGCCAGTCGATTCTCAGGACGGCACCACCGACGCCGCGGCCGCGGACGCAGGAGGAGGAGGCAACGCTACCCCGGCGCAAGCCGTCGTCCCCCCGGTTCCAGACGGAGCCCATCCAACTCAAGCCGCCCAGATCGCGCAAGTCCGGGAGCTGCTCACCAAGCTCGAGGAGGAGCGCCTATGACTCCAACGGCTCGAGCACACCCTCGAGCAAGATCAAGGGCGGCCACAGAACGCAGGAGCCCGCGGCCGAGCTCGGGAAGTCCATCGGCAGATCGTCGAGGAGGGAGCGAACGTACCCCGTTACTACAACCGCGCTAGTCAGAATGTCGTGGCAGCCGCGATGCTGCTTCGCGACATGCCGACACGATCAACGCCTCAGGCGCAGCGCATCAGAGACGAGATCCAGGGGCTTCTCCAAACTGCAGCCGTCCAGCAAGCGGAGAGCTCGGCCTCGAGGCGCAAAGGAGCTGCTTCCAAACGGCGCGACGTGCCCCCTCGACAAGATCGAGAGGTCTCCGTCTACTAGAACGAGGCGCCCCGAGGCGGAGCGGAGCGGCAACTAGTTCGAGATCGCATTCTCGACAATCGACAGCCGCGAGACGCACGACACGACATCAACGACAACAAGCGACGCCGAGGCTCGAGGGTACAACGCCCATCGAGGTGGGCGCTACGACAGTGACGAGGATCGACGTCGATCCCCGGAACCACTAGGGCCACGAGTCTTCAGCAAGGCTATCCGACAAACCATTTTGCCGAGTCGCTGTCGTCCGCCCACCAGGCTGGTCAAATACAACGGTGAGACCAAACCCGAGCTCTGGCTTACCGATTTTAGGTTGGCATGTCAGCTGGGAGGGGCCGATAACGACCACTTCATCATTCGATAGCTCCCACTCTTCCTCTCCGACACCGCTCGAAGGTGGCTAGAGGAGCTCCCCCCGGACCTGATCCATGGCTTGCCCGACTTAGTCAGGATCTTCGAGGGGAACTTCAAAGGCACCTACGTGCGTGCAGAGAACTCCTAGGATCTCCATAGTTGCAAGCAGAAGCCAGGGGAGTCCCTCCGCGACTTCACCCGTCGATTTTCCAAGCAACGTACTGAGCTAACCCACATCTCCGACCATGACGTCATCACGGCGTTCATCGCCGGGATGACCTGCAAGGAGTTAGTACGGGAGCTGGGGAGGAACACCCCTAAGACCGCCAACGAACTCATGGATATCATCGCCAACTACGCGGCCGGCGAAGAAGCTGTTGGCGCATTCTTTCATACGGCCCCAGACAAAGGCAAGGCCAAGGCGGATGAGCCCGGGGGCTCGAACAGTGGGCCCAAGAGGAACACCAACAAGAAAAAGAAGAAGAATCGGCCAGGTCGACCCGACGTCGACCCCGACGACCTTGTCGCGGCGGCAGACAAGAAGAAGCCTCGAGGTCCCCCTCTGGAGGGGGGCGTCTTCGACAAGATGCTGAAGGAACCCTGCCCTTATCACAAGGGCCCCGCCAACCACAACCTGGAAGATTGTCGCATGCTCAAGAAATACTTCGACTCACTTGGCCTCAAGAAGGACGACAACAGGGAAGACCCACCCTGCGACCTCCATGTCAAGGGCGATGCAAAGAAGGGGTGCTTCCTAGAAATTCATGACTGCTACATGATCTACGGGGGACCCTCGACCCGACTCAGTTCGCGTCAGCGCAAGAGGGAGCATCGAGAAGTCTTCTCCGTTCGAGCGCAGGGCCCTCGATACCTCGACTGGTCCCACACGCTAATCACCTTCGACCGAGACGATCACCCCGAGCATGTCCCCAACGCAGGGGTCTACCCACTCGTCGTCGACCCGATCATACTCAACACCCGCCTCTCCAAGGTGCTCATGGATGGAGGGAGCAGCCTCAACATCATCTATGCCAAAACCCTCGACCTCCTGGGGATCCCAAGGACCATGCTCCTACCCAGCGCGGGGGGATTCCACGGGATCGTCCCGGGAAAGAAGGCACTCCCGATCAGACGCATCAAGCTACCCGTCTGCTTCAGCACTCCCTCGAACTTCCGGAAGGAAGACCTGACATTCGAGGTGGTCGCTTTCCACGGCGTCTACCACGCCATCATCGGCCGACCTAGATACGCCAAGTTCATGGCGATCCCCAACTACACTTACCTCAAGCTTAAGATGCCAGGGCCCAAGGGGGTCATCACCGTCGACACCTCATACGAGCACGCCTATGACTGCGACGTCGAATGTGTGGAGAACGCCGAGGCGGTCAAGGAGTCAGCCATCCTCACAGCCCTCGACGACTTCTCCAAGGAGATCCCCGACCCCAAACGGCACGTCGGCAACTTCAAGCCTGCGGAGGACACCAAGATCATCCCGCTCGACCCCAACCACGCGGATGGCAAGGTGCTGACGATCAGCGCCACCCTCGACCCCAAATAGGAAGCCATGCTCGTTGACTTTCTCCGCGCGAATGCTGACATGTTTGCGTGGAGTCCCTCGGATATGTTGGGCATTCGAGGGATGTCGCCGAGCACTCCTTGGACATCCGAGCTGGATCCAAACTGGTGAAGCAACGTCTGCGCCGCTTCGATGAGGAGAAGCACAGAATCATCGGGGAGGAGGTCGACAAGCTTTTGAAGGCCGGATTCATCAAGGAGGTCAAATCCTGTACTTGTCAAGAAAAAGAATGGAAAGGATAGAACGTGTGTAGACTACACTAGTTTAAATAAAGCATGTCCTAAGGTTCCTTTTCCATTACCACGTATTGATCAAATAGTAGATTCCACTGCGGGGTGTGAAACTCTTTGCTTTCTCGATGTTTACTCTGGCTATCACCAAATAAAGATGAAGAAGTCCGACCAGCTCGCGACTTCCTTCATCACCCCCTTTGGCATGTTTTGCTACGTCACTATGCCCTTCGGTTTGCGAAACGCCGGGGCAACATACCAACGATGCATGCTCCATACCTTTGGAAAACATACAGGGCCGACAGTCGAGGCCTACGTCGATGACATCGTGGTCAAATCCAAAAAAGTCGAGAACTTAGTCGGGGACCTCGAGATCGCGTTTGGATGTCTCAGGGCGAATCACATAAAGCTAAACCCAAAAAAGTGTGTCTTAGTGGTCCCTCGAGGCATGCTTCTAGGGTACATAGTTTCCCAACGCGGGATCGAGGCCAACCCCGAAAAGGTAACCGCCTGTCGGGTACGAAGGTAAGGGGTACCCTAAACCCTTCGATAAAATAACGCTAAACATAGCAACTATTTTTAAGGCAGGGACCAGCCCACTGCTCAGTAAGGCATGACCCATCGCTCAAGGGCCCCCTCTACACCAGCTGTGGCGACAAGTCACGGGCCGGCCCACCTCGACGCCGAATGACGGACGAGGGGTCGTTCGAACGACCCCTCGCCCCCCACCTCGACGTCAAGAGACGGACCGAGGGTCGGACGAACGACCCCTCGGCCCCCACCTCGACGTCAAGAGACGGACCGAGGGTCGGACGAACGACCCCCCGGCTCCTACCTCGACGATAAATGACGGACCGAGGGGGCGAGCGAACGACCCCCGGCTCCTACCTCGACGATAAATGACGGACCGTTGGGGCGAGCGAATGACCCCCTGGCCCCCACCTCGACGAACGAAGGACGGACGAGGGGTCGAACGAACGACCCCCCGACCTCTACCTCGACCTCTCCGACCCCGTCTCTGCTCCGACCCTACCTCGACAATGAGCGACGGACCAGGGGTCGAACGGACGACCCCGAACGAGAGGCTCGATTAACCCAACTGCTCCCGGCATGGGTTAAAGTGAAACCACCTAACGACATGGGCGCCCGCGTCCGCTGTCAAATCCGCCAACTCCCCGTCAAGTCCCCGATTCCTGTCAACTGTGCCGCCACTGTCACTACTACGCGAGTACGGACTCCAGCAGTACCCCTCGGAAAGTGAACAGTGCGGCCCTCAACGACGACTTCGGGAAAGCGACAGAGCCACGCGGGGCTCGACCCCCCCCCCTCGAACGAGGGGCTTGACCCCTTTCTCCAACAACTCCAGTATGGGGGCCGTCCCATCCGCCCCGTCCCGCTTCAGCCGTGGGATTCGTGCCCGTCTGCGGACGTTGTGCCGTGGCGACTTCTACTACCACCACGACCGGGGACGCCAGAAGGACGGGAAGGCCATGCCACCACAGTGCTCAACGTCTCTCCGCCAACACTGTGCCTCGGACACGCTACCCATACTGCCATAGTTAGGACCCTGTACCCTCGGACCTCCCCTTGGTCTATAAAAGGGGACGCCGAGGTAGAATAAAGGGGGGGAATTTCAGGATCCGACAACCTCCGACATCAGACTTCAGCTCTGATCTCCACGCATACACACCCCGCCACTCGATCGACCCCTCGGGTGGCAAACCAACAGCCTAGGGCAGCACTGCTAGCCTTAGGCCGCAGCTCACTCTGAGCAACCCCGTGTAACACAGCTTGTACCCCTCTGTACGAGCACGCTTTGGGTGCGAGATAATACAGGTCATCCCCCCCGCTGGACGTAGGGCCTTCTTTGCCCGAACCAGGATAAACCTTGTGTCCATCTTGCATCACGTCTGAGAGAGGGAGCACGCGATATACAAATTTACTCGTTGGTGGACTTGACCCCGGGGTCATAACACCGACAGTTGGCGCGCCAGGTAGGGGAATTGCGTGTCGATCAACTCCGAACTACTCTCTCAGATGGACTCCACCATCCCACCGTTTCCATTCACCGCCGTCGTTTGGTTCGGTAGTCTAGGGTTCGTATCCACGGGCCAGGGTCACTTCATAGTTTTTCCCTTCACTCGTGGCCTGGACGCCAGCAGCACCGGTACGACGGGGCCAGCAAGGGTCAAGCGACGACCCCTCCGCTTGCTCCTCTGGCCTGCGATCAGGAGGAGGCGTGAGCGGCTCCGACGCGCTCGTCGTCGTGCAGATTCCGAGGTGCCGGATGCCGTTTCCCCGGCCCCTGCTGGCGATACAGTCCCTCCTCCTGGGAATCCGTCTGACCCATGCTTGTGGGCCGAGGGCGGGCGCCCCTCCGAATGGGACTTTGGCTCTGCCACGCCGTCGTCCCCAGGGGTCCCCGTCGCCTCTCCGACACACTCGACCCCATCACCACCGCGTGACCCATTCCCGCGTGGGCACCACGATAGTGCAGGGCTCTCTTCCGCCCTCGCAGGATTGCAGATACAAACATGTGGCGGGTCTCCAGGGACTCCGCCGCGTGCGACGGCCGTTCCCGTCACCACCTCTTCACCGGGCGAGCCAGGACTACCCCGTACATGGGGCACGTTGCGGCGGCGCCTGGCGGAGGAGCGCAGGGGGTCCTTCCCCGACTTCTACCACGCCGACCCCGACTCGGACTCTCCCGACGAGAGTTACGACTCCACCCAGGAGTCCTTCCACCTCGACGAACAAGCAGACCCGCAGGACGACGTCGACGACACCGCGGCCACCGAAGAAGGAGGAGGGGCCAACGCTACACCAGCTCGAGATGCCAACCCCCCAAGTCCTGATAGAGCCGATCCACCGCCAGACGTCCAGATTGCGCAGGTCCGAGAGCTTCTCAGCAAGCTCGAGGAGGGGCGCCTGCGTCTTCAGTAGCTCGAGCACGCCCTCGAGCGGGATCGAGGGCGTCCTCAGGGTGGAGGAGCTCGCGAGCGGGCCCGAGAAGTCCACCGACAGATCATCGAGGAGGGGGCCGTCGAACCCCGAGTCTTCAACCGCGCCAGCCAGAATGTCGTAGCGGCCGCGATGCTGCTCCGCGACATGCCAGCGCCATCGACCCCCCAAGCACGGCGTATCAGGGACAAAATCCAGGGGCTTCTCCAAACTGCGGCCATGCAGCAGGCGGAGAGCTCAGCCTCAAGGCATCGAGGGGCTGCCTCTGAGCGACAAGCAGTGCCCCCCGACAAAATCAAGAGGTGTCCGTCCACCAGAACAAGGCGCCCCAGGGCCAAGTCGAGCGACGACCGGTTCAGGAATGCCTCGTCGACGATCGACCCCATCGGGTGAACAATCGATGTCGGTACGGCGACGCCGAGGCTCGAGGCTACAACGCTCACCGGAGTGGACGCTACGACAGCGACGAAGACCGATGTCAGTCTCCAGAGCCACCGGGGCCCCGAGTCTTCGGTAGAACCATCCGGCGGGCCTCCCTGCCCGTCCGTTTCGTCCACCCACCAGCCTGGTAAAGTACAACGGCGAAACCAAGCCAGAGCTCTGGCTTGCCGACTTCAGGCTAGCATGTCAGCTGGGTGGGGCCGACAACGACCACATCATCATTCGGCAACTCCCACTGTTCCTCTCCGACACCACTCGCAGATGGCTCGAGGAGCTGCCCCCGGACTTGATCCAAGACTGGCCCGACCTGGTCAGGATCTTCGAGGGCAACTTCAAGGGCACCTACGAGCGGTCGGGCAACCCCTGGGACCTTCGCAGCCAGGGGAGACCCTCCGCACCTTCACCCGCCGATTCTCGAGGCAGCGCACCGCACTGACCCACATCTCAGACCACGAGGTCAATACGGCGTTCATCGCCGGAACGACCTGCAAGGAGTTGGTGCGGGAGCTGGGGCGAAACACCCCCAAGACCGCCAACGAGCTCATGGACATCATCGCCAACTACGCAGCTGGCGAAGAGGCCGTTGGCGCGTTCTTCCAGATAACCCCAGGGAAGGGGAATGGTAAGGCGGATGAGCCCGGAGGCTCGGTCGACGGGCCCAAGAAGAACAATGGGCCCAGAAGGAACAACGACGGCAACAGCGGCCGGAAGAAGAAGAAGAAGAAGAAGAAGAAGAAGAAGAAGAAGAAGAAGAAGAAGAAGAAGAAGAAGAAGAACCAACCGGGCCGACGCAACGTCGAGCCCAACATCGAGCACGACGACGAGCCCGACGACCTTGTCGCTGCGGCAGACAAGAAGAGGCCTCGAGGGCCCCCTCCCGACGGGGGCGTCTTCGATAAGATGCTGAAGGAGCCTTGCCCCTATCATATGGGGCCGGCCAACCACCGCCTCGAGGACTGCCGCATGCTCCGAAAGCACTTCGTCCCTCCTGGCTTCAGGAGAGATGACGACAAAGAAGACTCGTCCTGTGACGCCCACGTCAGGGGCGATGTCAAAAAAGGAGGCTTCCCCGAAGTCCACGACTGCTACATGATCTACGGGGGACCCTCGACTCGCCTCACCATGCGCCAGCGCAAGAGGGAGCGTCGAGAAGTTTTTTCCGTTCGAGCCCAGGCTCCGCGGTACCTCGACAAGTCCCATACGCCGATCACCTTCGATCAGGACGACCACCCCGAGCACATCCCCAACGCAGGGGCTTACCCGCTCGTCGTCGACCCGATCATCCTCAACACCCGCCTCACCAAGGTACTCATGGATGGGGGGAGCAGCCTCAACATCATCTACGCCAAGACCCTCGACCTCCTGGGGATCCCGAGGACCATGCTCCTGCCCAGCGCGGGGGGGTTCCACGGGATCGTCCCAGGGAAGAAGGCGCTCCCGATCGGCCGCATCAAGCTACCGGTCTGTTTCGGCATCCCTCGAACTTCCGAAAGGAAGAGCTGACCTTCGAGGTGGTTGCGTTCCGAGGCACCTACCACGCCATCATCGGTAGACCGGGATACGCCAAGTTCATGGCGGTCCCGAACTACACCTACCTCAAGATCAAGATGCCGGGGCCCTCGGGGGTCATCACCGTCGACACCTCCTACGAGCACGCATACGACTGCGACGTCGAGTGCGTGGAGAAAGCCGAGGCCCACAAGGATTCGGCAATTCTCGCAGCCCTCGACGACTTGTCTGGAGAGATCCCCGACCCCAAGCGACATGCTGGCAACTTCAAACCGACGGAAGACACCAAGATCGTCCCGCTCGACCCCGGCCTCGCAGATGGGAAGGTGCTGACGATCAGCGCCACCCTCGAGCCCAAATAGGAAGCAGTGCTCGTCGACTTTCTCCGTGCGAATGCCGACGTGTTCGCATGGAGTCCCTCGGATATGCCGAGCATTCCGAGGGAGGTCGCCGAGCACTCCTTGGACATCCGAGCCGGGTCCAAACCAGTGAAGCAACGCCTACGCCGCTTCGACGAGGAGAAGCGCAGGATCATCGGGGAGGAGGTCGACAAGCTTTTGAAGGCTGGATTCATCAAGGAGGTGCATCATCCCGAGTGGTTAGCTAATCCCGTGCTTGTAAAGAAAAAGAATGGGAAGGATAGGATGTGTGTAGACTACACTAGTTTGAATAAAGCATGTCCTAAAGTTCCTTTTCCTTTACCACGTATCGATCAAAGAGTGGATTCCACTTCGGGATGTGAAACCCTTTGCTTCCTTGATGCGTATTCTGGCTACCACCAAATAAAGATGAAGGAATCCGATCAGCTCGTGACTTCCTTCATCACTCCCTTTGGCATGTTTTGCTACCTCACCATGCCCTTCGGCTTGCGAAACGCCGGGGCCACCTACCAGCGATGCATGCTCCACGTCTTCGGGAAACACATAGGGCCGACGATCGAGGCCTATGTCGATGACATCGTGGTCAAGTCCAGAACAGTCGGAAACCTGGTCGGAGACCTCGAGATCGCGTTTGGGTGCCTCAGGGCTAATCGCATAAAACTGAACCCTGAGAAGTGTGTCTTCGGGGTCCCTCGAGGCATGCTCTTAGGGTACATAGTTTCCCAGCGCGGGATCGAGGCCAATCTCGAGAAGGTAACCGCCATCACGAGGATGGGCCCGATCAACGACCTCAAGAGCATGCAAAGGGTCACTGGGTGCCTCGCCACCCTCAGTCGCTTCATCTCGAGGCTCGGAGAGAAGGCCCTACCCCTTTACCGCCTCCTGAAGAAGACGGAACACTTCGCGTGGACCGCCGAAGCCGAGGAATCACTCTCGAGACTCAAGGCCTTGCTCACCTCGCCCCCGGTCTTGGTACCCCCAAGTCCGGCCGAGCCCCTCTTGCTCTATGTCGCAGCAACTACCCAGGTAGTCAGCGCGGTCATAGTAGTCGAGAGGGAGGAGGAAGGACACGCCCTGCCGGTTCAGAGGCCTGTATAATTCGTGAGCGAGGTCCTTTCCGAGACCAAGACGAGGTACCCCCACATCCAGAAGCTGCGGTACGCGATCGTCCTCACTCGGCGTAAGCTCAAACACTATTTCCTGGGCCACCGGGTTACTGTGGTCTCATCTTTCCCCCTCGGAGAGATAATCCAGAACCGGGAGGCGTCTGGAAGGATCGCCAAGTGGTCGGCCGAGCTCATGGGGGAGACTCTCTCCTATGCCCCTCGGAAGGCCATCAAGTCTCAGGTACTGGCAGACTTCGTTGCAGAATGGACCGACACCCAACTACCCCCAGCGTAGGTTCACAACGAGCTATGGGCCATGTACTTCGACGGATCGTTGATGAAGACGGGGGCAGGCGCCGGATTGGTGTTCATATCACCCTCAGGGGTTCACATGCGCTACGTCATCCGACTCCACTTCCCTGCCTCCAACAACGTCGCCGAGTACGAGGCCCTCGTCAGCGGCCTGCGCATCGCCGTCGAGCTCAGGGTTCGATGCCTCGACGTGCGAGGGGACTCTCAGTTGGTGATCGACCGAGTGATGAAAGATTTGAGCTGCCACGACCCCAAGATGGAAGCCTACTGCAAGGAGGTCCGAAAACTCGAGGACAAGTTCTACGGCCTCGAGCTCAACCACGTCGCCCGTCGGTACAACGAAGCTGCCGACGAGCTGGCCAAAATCACGTCTACTCGAGGCACGGTCCCTCCCGACATCTTCTCGAGGGATCTTCACAAGCCGTCCGTCGACCTGGACTCGGGGGCTCCCGCCCTCGAGCAAGGGGTCGATCCACCCCCCTCGACTAATCCCCCCTCGAGCGGGGGAGAGGTCATGGAGATCGACGGGGCTGTCGCAGCGCCAACCCCTCCGACGGATTGGTGCGCACCCTACCTCGAGTACCTGACATGGGGCGAACTCCCAGAATACCGCACGGAAGCCCGTCGTGTAGCTCGACGCACCACAACCTACGTCTTGTACGGGGACGGCCGTGAGCTATATCGACGTAGCCCGTCGGGTGTACTTCAACGCTGCCTCACCCTCGAGGAGGGGAGAGAATTGCTGAAAGATCTACACTCGGGGGCTTGTGGCCACCACGCGGCGCCAAGAACGCTGGTAGGAAGTGCCTTTCGACAGGGCTTCTACTGGCCGACGGCCGTCAACGATGCCACCAAACTCGTTCGATCCTGCAAGGGATGCCAATTCTACGCCAGGCAGACCCACCTACCCGCCCAAGCTCTTCAGATGATACCCATAACCTGGTCGTTCGCAGTATGGGGGCTCGACATGGTCGGCCCGCTGAAAAGAACCAAGGGTGGCCATACCCACCTCCTCGTGGCTATAGACAAGTTCTCAAAGTGAATCGAGGCTCGACCCATCGCCAACATCCAGTCTCGACAAGCCGTGCTATTTCTTCACCGACATCATCCACCGCTTCGGGGTCCCCAATGTCATCATCACCGACAACGGCATGCAGTTCACCAACCAAAAGTTCCTAGACTTCTGTGACCATCACCACATCAGGGTGAATTGGTCCGCAGTCGCCCACCCTCGAACTAACGGTCAGGTGGAGCGTGCCAATGGTATGGTTTTGCAGGGTCTGAAGCCAAGGATCTTCGATCGGCTGAACAGGCATGGCAGGAGATGGGTCGATGAGCTGCCCGCTGTGCTATGGAGTCTCCGAACGACACCAAGTCGAGCCACGGGGTTCTCTCCGTTCTTCTTGGTCTATGGGTCCGAGGCCGTCCTCCCCACCGACCTCGAGTACGGGTCCCCTCGACTGAAAACCTAAAGCGAGCAAGCCAACATGGTAGCCCGAGAGGACTCCCTCGACCAGCTCGAGGAAGCCCGTGACATGGCCCTCTTCAAGTCGGCACAGTACCAGCAGACGCTGTGGCGCTACCGCGACAAAAACGTGCGCAAAAGGGACCTCAACGTCGGCGACCTCGTCCTGTGCCGTCGACAAAGCAACAAGGGGCGTCACAAGTTGACGCCACCTTGGGAGGGACCCTTCATCGTAGCAGAGGTGCTGAAGCCCGGCACTTACAAAGTGAAGAACGAGAAGGGCAAGATCTTCACCAACGCGTGGAACATCGAACAGCTACGTCGCTTCTATCCCTGAGGCCTCAGGGCCCTGTACATTTTCGCATTTATGTACAAATCTTCGAATGAATAAAATGTTCTCAAAACACATTTCACATTCGTTCGTAAACTGAAGGTAGCCTCGACCTTGCCCCGGCAAAATCGAGCTCCGCTCGGGGGCTAACAGGGAGGGCACCCCCCTCCCAAGTCCCCGAAAAACTCGAACGTTTTTTTCGAAACTTAGCTCTCCCTCTCGACCTTTGCCTCGAGTACGCTTCATAACTAAGTAAAGGCGCCTCGAACTCCCTAAGGGTCGAGGGTGTCGTCGAGTCAGGGACTCACCTACGCCCCAGGGCTACGGTATCCCCGCTCGCCACCCCCCTTCCAGGGATACGAGCGTGCGTCGAACACTTAGTTCACAAGCGTCGACTCAGGCAAAGAAAAGTAGAGAGAGCTCGAGAAGTAGAAATAACGAGACGCACCCGTCTACAGCACTAAGGTAGCCTCGACTTTGCCTCAACAAAGTCAAGCCTCCCTCGGGGGCTAACAGGGGGGCACCCCCCTCCTAAGTCCCCGAAAAACTCGAACATTTTTTCGAAACTCGGCTTTCCCTCTCATTCTTTCCCTCGAGTACGCTTCATAACTAAGTAAAGGCGCCTCGAACACCTTAAGGGTCGCGGGTGTCGTCGAGCCAGGGACTCCCCTACACCCCAGGGCTATGGTATCCCCGCTCGCTCCCCCCTTCCAAGGATACGAGCGTGCGTCGAACACTCTGTTCACAAGCGTCGACTCAGGCAAAGAAAAGCAAGGAGAGCTCGAAAAGCAAAAATAACTATGTGCATCTCGATCAAAATGCATTATACACAAGAAGCCCTCGGGGGCTCGGCATTGTATCAGTACAAAAGCCTAACTATTACATGGACCTTCCTATCCAGATATGGCTCGCAGGCCCGGGACTACTCATCGAGGGGGTCGCCGTCCTCAAGAAGCAATGCAGGAAGTTGGGCATCACCCGTTGGCCACATTGGAAGGTGAAAAGTCTGCAAAAATTCATCGACACCTTCCGAGGGCTACTCGGCGCCATCTCCGTCCGCCGAGGGGATCACCTCGGGCTCGAAGAGCTTCGCCAGCTCACCTCCGGGCACCTCCGCGAGATCCATCAACTCCTGGCACCTCGCGTCGTTCTCTTCCTCGGTCAGCCTCGGGTCGGTGGCGAACTCGTCGACAACAAGGTTGAGGTCATAATTGTAGACCGAGTTGACGACCGCAAGGGCCCGCTTCACGCCCACATGCAAGGCAGCACAGACGTGCTCCGTCACCCCCTGCGTCATGGAGTAGAAGCGGCGCAGCAGGGAGTCCCCTCATGCGTCGCCCTCGACCTCCGGCTCCGGCTTAACCGAAAGGTCGTCGCAGAAGGTGTTGATGACGTCCGCGAGCCTCGCATTGAGGTTCGCCTCAGTCCCGAAGAGGCCCTGAAGATTGTTCAGGTCCTCGTGGGCGCGGGCCTTATCCGTCACAAGCTCTGCCAAAACAAACACGCAACACAGTCAAAACCCAAAAGAACAGAAGAGGGTCGAGGCAGGACAGATTCTGCAACACCCTCGAAACACTCACCTTGGGCATGCGCGTCCAGGGTGGCGTAGGCCTGCTCGGTCTCCTTGAGCTGGCGGCGGACGTCGACAAGATCGGAGGCCTGACCCCTGACCTTGGCCTCGAGGCCCTCGATGGTTTTGCCTGCGTCATCGAGGGCCCTCTTCTGGTTCATCGCCACCACGCCCAGGGAGGTCGCGCGGGTCCGAGCCTTCTCCTCCGAGGCGGCCAGCGTGTCGCGCTCGCGGGAGACGGCGTCGAGGTCTCCCCGGAGCCCTCGGATGCCCTCCGTCGCCCGGGCCAGCTCCTCCTTCAGCCAGGCGGCCTCCTCCTCGGCCTTGCGCTTGGCTTAGAGGGCAGCATACCGTTCCCGCCCGACCGTGATGGTCGACTGAAGGGAGATGTCGAGCCTCGTCTGTGCCGTCTGCAAGGCCGCCCAGGCTTCCTTCTGCACGGCCTCGAAGCCGGCCCTCGCGTGGGCGACCTTCGATTCGGCATCCTCCCGGACGGCTGCCGCCTGAGCCCTCGCGCGGGCGACCTCATCCTCCGCCCTATCCAGCGAGGCGCGAAGGGTCGGGAGTTGCTCCTGCACCCGGAGGATGTACTGGGACTTCTCGTAAGACCTCACCCGCAGCGTATGACGAGGATAAAAGGGAAGACCGTCAGCAAATAGCAATCAGACAATCCAAGTACAATCTAAGGGAGAGCGAAACCCACCTCCATCCCCTGGCGTATATCCATGGCGGCGACCTCCGCGGCGCGGCGTACCGAGTGCTCAAACCAGGCCCGGTACTGCTCGACGTGCTCCCACTGTCGGAGCTCGGCTTGGTCGTCGACGTGAGGAAGAGCCGCTCGGGGTCTTGAGGGTCCGCCAGCTCGAGAACCTCCTGGCCCCAGGCCACGCTGCGGGCGGCGATCCTCTCTTCGACTGCCCGCGTGACACCCTGGCGCACGGCGGCGGGACCCCCGCGCTGCTCGACCTCCTCTTGCCAAGCAGAGAGGGGGGAGAACTCCTCCGCCTGTCCTCTCCCGTCCTTAGGGCCACCCGCGAGGACGTCGACGACCCCGCCGAGCCGTCGCCACCAAGCGAAGGAAACCCTGGCCAGTAGAACGGCCCTGCGCGGTGAAAGACTCGAAACAATTAGCACCTAGCAATGCAAACCCACTGCGTCTCGAGTAAGTCGAAGTATGGCTTACCTCGAGACAACGGCCCCCCAGCCTCGAGGGGAGGCCGAGCCACCTCCGGTTCCGCCCGAGGGACCGCGACGGTGGTCGTCTCCGCCGAGCCCACCAGCTCGGCCACCATCTCGTCCACTTCGTCGGGGGTGGACTCCATCAGCATTCCGTCCTGCGCCGGCGCAGGTGTCGCCCCGGGGCCCCTCGACCGGACCCCCGCCTCGAGCTCCGGCGTCGTCGAAGGGCCCTCGGATGCGGCGGCAGTCGTGCCCTCGCGCTCGAGCCGGAGTCGAGCCTCCAGCGAGGCTAGGCCCTCGGGCCACCGCCCCGGCGTTGGGTGAGCCGGAGCCTCCCCCTCGTTCACGGGGGCCTGGGACCCGACCACCTCCACCTCCTCGGCCGCAACCGCCGTCGACGAAAGCCCCGCGCCCCCTGGGGCGACGGGCGCGGATCCTTCCGACGGCCGCGTAGGCGCCGCGACCGTCGCTTCGGCGACCCCCGCTGCCTCGGTGGCCCTCGCAGACGGGCGGACGGGCCCGTCTCCTCTGCCAGTGGGGCGGATGCCAAGGCACCCTGCGCCGTCCCCCGCTCCATCGCCTCCCGGGCCTTGGCTGCCCGTGCTGCCTCGGGGGTGAGCGTCGAAGGGGGCGGAGCAACGGGACCGGCCTCGGCGGCCGCCCCGACGGCAGCCCCCACCTTCAATTTCTTGGCGGGGGCGAAGGACGCGTCTCCCTGCGGGCGCTTCGACCTGAGAAAGAAACCCGTGCGCAACGATGAGCACATGTCATTATCAACAAAGAGAAAAATACGAACAACACCATCGAAGGCGACTTACCCCCTCGGGACCCGGCGTTTCTGCCCGGCAACCGTCGGGCTGGTCGAACTCTTGAACACCACCGCCCGGGGGGCGGGGGTCGAGGCGGCCCTCGGCACCGTCTCCTGGGCAGGGGCCGACGGCGCCACTGTCGTGCCCTTGCTGGTCTCCTCTTACGCCGACGGGCCCGACGGCCGTTGCGCTCGACGCGGCAGGCGCCGAGGGCTCGCTCGATCGACCCCCGACGGGGATCGCGATGACTGCCCGCGCGTCTGCCGCGGCACTTCTTCCCGAGAAGCCACGGGGCGCTCCCCCGTGGCTCAGCTTCGACGGTAGGGGCCGACCTCGAGGTCGACCCCTCCCTCCTCCGGTTCCGACGGCCGCCTGTTCAAGCGCCGTCTGTTCCTCCTCGCTCCAGTTCACCTCCTCATCCTCCTCCTCCTCCTCCTCGTCCTCCTCTTCCGAGGGTGATAAATCCTCAGGGAGGCCCTCCCGCCTCTATCGGGCTCAGCGCTGATCCCTCGCCTCTTTCTCCCGGGCCCTCTTAGTCGTGGCCTCCTTGGCTTTGTCCTTGTCCGCCTTCTGCTTCTCCGCCTGGAGGCGCGTCGCCTGCTTCGCGGCCCGGTCCTCCTTCACCGGCGGGGGCGAGGGCCGGAAGGAGACATTCCCCTACGGAACGCGAGGCAGTCAGAACGCATGCAAAAGAGACGGAAAAGGCGAACACGAGGACTCTAACAAGAGGAGAGGACCTTACCAGCTCAAAGAAGCCCTCATCCGGTTTCATGGGGATCTTCGCGACGTTCTTGATGGGGAACGAGCCCGCGAAGAAGCAGCGGACGCAGCGGACCACCCTATCCGGGGCCAGTTCGTCTTCGGCGAGGCGACAACCCGAGAGGTCGACCCCCGAACCCATCTCGTCGATGCGGAGGGGTCGAGCCATCAGTGGCACGACCCGCCGCCGGTGGAACGTCGACGCGGCGATCTCCGCCGTGAGTCCCTCCTTCTTCAGACGCCTGAGCGCGTCCAGTAGGTTGTCGATGCGGTGCTGCTTGCTCGTCGGGACGTCGTACCCCCAGCGGTCTGGCTGTGCGTCGATCGTCCTCCCGGTGTACGCCGGGAACAGGTCGTCATCGTTCCTCAGGTAGAACCACCCGGAATGCTATCCGGAGTGGCTCGACGACAGCTTCCCTGGAATCCAGCAGTCCGTCCGCTTGACGGAGATGCAGCAGCACCCGGCCCTGACCATCTTGTGGGTACCCTTGTCGACCGATGCGTGGAAGATGCTTTCCTTGAAGAGGTGGAGCCACAATTCCCAGTGGGGCTCCATCCCGAGATAGCCTTCGCACACCATGGTGAAGACCGCTGCCTGGCAGACACCATTGGGGTGAGGTGTTGGAGCTCCACATCGTAGTGGTGGAGAAGTGCGCGCAGAAAGCGGCTGGGTGGGGCGCCTAGTACCATCCGGTGGAAGATCTCGAAGCTCACTACGTACCCCTCCGGCGGGTTGGGCTCGGCATGGTTCGGCGACGGCAGCACCCACTCCGGTCGCTCGGCCGAGGTGACAGGCCGGAGGAGGCCGCTCTCCACCAAGCCCATCAGGCGCGAGGCGGTCACCGAGGACGCGGGCCAGTCATCGGGGCCGACGAGGCTAAACTTGGCCATGGGATCGAGGATGATGGTGCGCTCGGGCTCAGGGGCGCAAGGTACGTTCCCTATCTCCCTTCTCTTTCTCTCTCTCGCTCGCGCAGAGGTCCGGCTCGCGGGACGCCTAAGGCAATGGCGGGGAGAAGGAGGCAGGGAAGACGAAGGCGAGGAGGCAAGGAAGGCAAGTGTGCGAAAAGAACACCCGCCTCCTCACCTTCGCTACTTATACGCGGGAGGCCAACGGACGAATCTGGTGAAACAGGCAAGAGAATCTTTACATTTAATGCGCCAGTACTCCCCTTCCTCGTATTCCTCCTGGATAAGGTGTTCCGTCCCATCATCGGGCTCCGCGCCGCACTCCGCCCTGCAACCGCCACTGTTGCGCCGAACGGACCTCGCCTAAAAAGGCGCGCGGCTGGAAGCGTTATCTTCGGAGGTAAGGAATCTTGAGGCAGCGAGAGCTGGCCCTCGAAAGAGGGTTCGACAGCTACCCTCGAGTACCCGAGGGCAGAAATGACCTCGGGTTAGGACTTCGGTCGACCCCTAAAATCTCGAGGGGACAAAGGCCGGCTCACGAACAGGCTCGATAGCCCCCCTCGAGTACCCAAGGTCGGAGCAGACCTCGGGTCGTCGACTCCGGTCCACTCCCCAGCCTCGAAGGGACAAAGGCTGGCCCCTTCGTGGGGTTCGACAGCCTCCCTCGAGCGCTCCAGCCCGAGGGGCAAAGAACACAGGTATGTCCCCAAGTTCAATATAATTACCCATTCTCCCCCCTCGGCGTTCCACAAGGCAGGACTCCTCCTCCTGAGGATAGCGTCGAATGACAAACCATCCGTCAAATCTTGAGGGAGCGAATGCTGGCCCTTACATAGGGTTCGACAACCGCCCTCGAGTACCTGAGGTCAGGAAGGACCCATGGTTAACGGACTCCGGTCCACCCCCAAATCTTGAGGGAGCGAAGTCTGGCTCCACGAACGGAGTTCGACAGCCGCCCTCGAGTACGCGAGTCAGGGATGTCCCGGGGAGGCCAGGCGCGTGCCCCTAGCTCGAGAACGAACTCTTGAGGCTCCCTGGGACATATCCGAGGCATAACCAAGGAATACCTAAGGATCCCTCCGCTGGGAGGCATCGAGTCACCAACTCCTATCGAATGGGGTTGGCACCTTGGTCATCCACATGGTCGTGCTTAGTAAGCCGTACGGCTTACTTAAAAATGAGAACGCCTCCGGGCCACTAGTCGACCCCTATCGAATGGGACACGTGTTCTCACTCGGATTTTTACCCGTACTGGGCACCATTTCTAATGGACTCATGCCCGAGAATAGCTCACCGAGGACTTCGGGCTCGTCCTAACAAGGATAGCACGATGCTCTTCACCCCACAATCCGAACGCAAGGATCCGTGGGAAGGACGCTATGAGGTAGTGAAGGCCTAGCCATTCGAGGGCTCGAGGGCCCGACTATGCACGGCACCCCTCGACGAAAGAGGGTCGAAAAACTCGTGACCTGGCAGACAGAGTCGACCTCTCGGGCGGGGCGCTCTGACTCCAGTTGTGCTCGAGGGAGCGAAGGCTGGCCCTCGGTAGGGTTCGACAGCCGCCCTCGAACACTTCTCTTTTCAGGGAAAGGAATGGAATCGACCCCTCGACAGGGTGCCACGCCTCCAGGTATCCTTAAAAAACCCCTCGATACAACATATTATAGCCCCCAGAGGAGTTCTTAATCACTCCTCTGGGACCTCGGGGGCTACCCCCGCGGGGTGCGCTCGCGCGCACCCCACGGAGAATCGAACCTCTCACTAACCCTGCAGGCCAAGGACAAAACCTCCGGGTAATCCTTACTCCCTCCGAGAAAACGTGTATCATAGCCCCCAGAGGACTTCTAAATCACTCCTCTGGGGCCTCAGGGGCTACTGTCAGGTACGAAGGTAAGGGGTACCCTAAACCCTTCGATAAATTAACGCTAAATATAGCAACTATTTTTAAGGCAGAGACCAGCCCACTGCTCAGTAAGGCATGGCCCATCGCTCGAGGGCCCCCTTTACACCAGCTGTGGCGACAAGTCACAGGCCGGCCCACCTCGATGCCGAATGACGGACCGAGGGGGCGAGCGAACGACCCCCCGGCCCCCACCTCGACGAACGAAGGACGGACGAGGGGTCAAACGAACGACCCCCCGACCTCTACCTCGACCTCTCCGACCCCGTCTCTGCTCCGACCCTACCTCGACGATGAGCGACGGACCAAGGGTCGAACGGACGACCCCCGGACGAGAGGCTCGATTAACCCAACTGCTCCCAGCATGGGTTAAAGTGAAACCACCTAACGACATGGGCGCCCGCGTCCGCTGTCAAATCCGCCAACTCCCCGTCAAGTCCCTGATTCCTGTCAACTGTGCCGCCACTGTCGCCACTACGCGAGTACAGACTGCAGCAGTACCCCTCGGAAAGTGAACAGTGCGGCCCTCGACGATGACTTCGGGAAAGCGACAGAGCCACACGGGGCTCGACCCCCCCCCCTGGACCGAGGGGCTCGACCCCTTTCTCCAACAACTCCAGTATGGGGGCCGTCCCATCCGCCCCGTCTCGCTTCAGCCGTGGGATTCGTGCCCGTCTGCGGACGCTGTGCCACGGCGACTTCTACTGCCACCACGACCGGGGGCGCCAGAAGGACGGGAAGGCCATGCCGCCACAGTGCTCAACGTCTCTCCACCAACACTGTGCCTCGGACACGCTACCCATACTGCCACAGTTAGGACCCTGTACCCTCGGACCTCCCCTTGGTCTATAAAAGGGGACGCCGAGGTAGAATAAAGGGGGGGAATTTCAGGATCCGGCAACCTCTGACATCAGACTTCAGCTCTGATCTCCACGCATACACACCCCGCCACTCGATCGACCCCTCGGGTGGCAAACCAGCAGCCTAGGGCAGCACTCTAGCCTTAGGCCGCAGCTCACTTTGAGCAACCCCGTGTAACACAGCTTGTACCCCCCTGTATGAGCATGCTTTGGGTGCGAGATAATACAGGTCATCCCCCCCCCCGCTGGACGTAGGGCCTTCTTTGCCCAAACCAGGATAAACCTTGTGTCCATCTTGCATCACGTCTGAGAGAGGGAGCACGCGATATACAAATTTGCTCGTTGGTGGACTTGACCCCCGGGTCATAACACCGACACCGCCATCACTAGAATGGGCCCGATCAGGGATCTTAAGGGCGTACAAAGGGTTACAGGGTGTTTGGCCGCTCTTAGCAGATTCATCTCACGGCTCGGGGAAAAGGCACTACCCCTTTACCGCCTCTTAAAGAAGACAGGGCACTTCATGTGGACCACCGAGGCCGAGGAGTCGCTTTCTAAACTCAAAGCTTTGCTCACCTCACCGCCTATCTTGGTGCCCCCGAATCCAACAGAGCCCCTCTGGCTCTACGTTGCCGCAACTACCCAGGTAGTTAGCGCGGCTATAGTAGTCGAGAGGGCAGAAGAGGGACACACCCTGATGGTTCAGAGGCCTGTCTACTTTGTGAGCAAAGTGCTCTCGGAAACCAAAATGAGATACCCCCACATCCAGAGCTGTTATACGCCGTCATCCTCACTCAGCGAAAGCTCAAGCACTACTTCCTAGGCCACCCGGTAACTGTAGTTTCGTATTTCCCCCTCGGGGAAATAATCCGAAACCAAGAGGCATCGGGAAGAATCACCAAGTGGTCGGCTGAACTCATGGGGGAAACTCTCTCTTACGCTCCTCGGAAGGCCATCAAGTCGCAGGTGTTGGCAGATTTCATTGCAGAATGGACCGACACCCAACTACCCCCGGCGCAAGTTCAGACCGAGCTCTGGACCATGTATTTCGACGGATCGTTGATGAAGACGGGGGCAGGCGCCGGATTGCTGTTCATATCACCCTCAGGGGTCCACATGTGCTACGTCATCCACCTCCATTTCCCCGCCTCCAACAACGTAGCCGAGTACGAGGCCCTCGTCAACGGCCTGCGCATCGCCATCGAGCTCGGGGCTCGACGCCTCGACGTTCGAGGGGACTCGCAGTTGGTGATCGACCAGGTGATGAAAACTTCAAGCTTCCACGACCCCAAGATGGAAGCCTACTGCGAGGAGGTCCGCAAGCTGGAGGACAAATTCTATGGCCTCGAGCTCAACCTCGTCGCTTGCCGGTACAACGAAGCTGCCGACGAACTAGCCAAAATCGCGTCCACTCGAGGCACGGTTCCACCCGACGTCTTCTCGAGGGACTTGCACAAGCCGTCTGTCGACCTAGGCTCGGGGGCTCCCGCCCTCGAGCAGGAGGTCGATCCACACCCCTTGACCGATCCCCCCTCAACCGATCCCCCCTTGAACGGGGGAGAAGTCATGGAGATCGACGGAGCAGCCGCGATACAAACACCCATGACCGACTGGCGCACGCCCTACCTCGAGTATCTGACATGAGGCGAGCTTCCAGAGGACCGCACTGACGCCCGACGCATAGCCCGACGCGCCAAAACCTACGTCCTGTACGGGGATGGCCGCGAGCTATATCGACGCAGTCCTACCGGTGTACTTCAACGTTGCCTCACCCTCGATGAGGGGAGGGCACTTCTGAAGGACCTACACTCGGGGGCTCGTGGCCACCACGCGGTGCCAAGAACGCTGGTAGGAAACGCCTTTCGACAAGGCTTCTACGGGTCGACAACCATCGCCGATGCTACCAAACTTGTTCGATCTTGCAAGGGATGCCAATTCTACACCAGGCAGACCCACCTCCCCGCCCAAGCTCTTCAGATGATACCCATAACTTGGCCATTCGCGGTATGGGGGCTCGACATGGTCGGTCCCCTGAAGGAAACCAAAGGTGGTCACACCCACCTCCTCGTGGCCATAGACAAGTTCTCGAAATGGATCGAGGCTCGACCCATCGCCAACATCCGATCCCAACAAGCGGTGTTGTTCTTCACAGACATCATCTATCGCTTTGGGGTCCCCAACGTCATCATCACCGACAACGGCACGCAGTTCACCGGCCAAAAGTTCCTGGACTTCTGTGACCATCACAACATCAGGTTGAACTGGTCCGCAGTCGCCCACCCTCGAACTAATGGCCAGGTCGAGCGAGCCAATGGCATGGTTTTGCAGGGACTCAAGCCAAGGATCTTCGACCGATTGAACAAACACGACAAGAGGTGGGTCGAGGAGTTACCCTTTGTCTTATGGAGTCTCCGGACGACACCAAGTCGAGCCACGGGGTTCTCCCCGTTCTTCTTTGTCTATGGGTCTGAGGCCGTCCTCCCCACCGACCTCGAGTACGGGTCCCCTCGCCTAAAAGCCTACAACGAGCAAGCCAACGCGGTGGCCCGAGAGGACTCCCTCGACCAGCTCGAGGAAGCCCGGGACGTAGCCCTCTTCAAGTCGGCAAAGTACCAGCAGACGCTACGACGCTACCACGACAAACACATGCGCAAGAGGGACCTCGACGTCGGCGATCTCGTACTGCACCGCCGACAAAGCAACAAGGGGTGTCACAAGCTGACACCACCTTGGGAAGGACCCTTCATCGTCGTGGAGGTGCTAAAGCCAGGAACTTACAAGCTGAAGAACAGAAAGGGCGAGATCCTCACCAACGCATGGAACATCGAACAACTACGTCGCTTTTACCCCTGAGGCCTTGAGGCCTTGTACATTTTCTACATTATGTACATTTATCATATCATGAATGAATAAAATGTTCTCAGAATACATTTCACATTCGTTCATGACTCTGAGATAGCCTCGACTCTGCTCTTGCAGAGTCAAGCCTCCCTCGGGGGCTGACAGGGGGGGACCCCCTCCTAAGTCCTCTAAAAAACTCGAACGTTTTTAAAACTCGACGCTTCTCTTTCCATCTTTGCCCCGAGAACGCTCTGTAACTAAGTAGAAAACGCCTCGAACTCCCTAAGGGTCAAGGGCTGTCGAGCTGGGGGCTCTCTTACGCCTCAGGGCTACGGTACCCCCACTCGCTCCCCCCTCGAGGGATACGAGCGCGCGTCGAACACTTAGTCTACAATCAACAACTCAGGCAAAGAGAAATAGAGGCGGCTCGAGAGATAAAAACACCCAGATGCATACAATAAAATTCATTAAGTTTTTGGAGCCCCTAGGGGCTCGACATCAAACTATCACAAAAACTAATCTATTTACATGGACCTTCTTGTCCAGATTTGGCTCGCAGGCCTCAATCGCTCCCGTCCTCACCGCCGTCCGTCGAGGGAAACACCTCGGGCTCAAAAAGCTTCACCAGCTCGCCACCAGGCACCTCTGCGGCGTCGATCAGCTCGTGGCATCTTGCCACGTTCGCTTCGTCGCTCAGCTTCGGGTCGACGACGAAGCCGCTGGCGATGACGCTGAGGTCGTAGGCGTAGCCCGAGCGGACAACCGCAAGCACCCGCTTCATGCCTATATGCAGAGCAGCGCGAACCTGCTCCGTCACGTTACGAGTCGTGGCGAAGAAGCGACGCACCAGGGAGTCCCCGCGCACATCACCCTCGACCGGTAGCCCCGGCTCGACCCCCATGTCGTCGCAGAAGGAGGAGATGGCGTCCTCAAGCCTCTTGTTCAGGGTCGTCTCCGCCCCAAGGAGGTTCTGAAGACTGGTCAGATCCTCATGGGCTCGGGCCTTGTCCCCTTCGAGTTCTGCCAGAACAAATACAGGACTCCATCAAAAACAAAAAACAGGGGAAGGGTCGAGACCAAGCAAGCTCAACAATACTTCTAAAAAACTCACCTTTGGCGCGTGCTTCCAGGGTGACGCAGGCCTGCTCAGCCTTCTGCAGTTGGCGGCGGACGTCGACGAGGGCTACAGCTTGGTCGCTGTTCTTAGCCCGGAGGTCCTCGATAAGCTCGCCAGTGCCATCGAGGGCCCTCTTCTGGGCAGCCGCCGTCTCCTCCAAAGTGGCGATCCGGGCCCGAGCCTTCTGCTCTGCGACGTTCAGCGCGTCGCGCTCGCGGGATATGGCGTCAACGTCCACCTGAAGCGTCCGGACCCGCTCTTCGAGGTCCGGCTCGAGCTGCCAGACACGCTCCGCCGCTCGAGCCAGCTCATCCCTCAGCTTGGTGGCCTCCTCCTCAGCTTTACGCTAGGCTTCTTGGGCGGCGTCCCGTTCCTGCCCAACCTCGGCAGCCTCCTTGAGGGCGGCGTCGGCCCTCGACTGTGCCTGGGAGGCCTTCTCCTGGGCGGCCTTAGCCCCCTCCCGCGCGGTGGCCGCCTCCCCTCTCGCCTGGGCAGCCTCGGCCTCCGCCTTCTCCAGCGACGCGCGGATAGCGGGGAGCTAGCTCCATTGCTCCCGCGATCGGAGGATGAACTGGGACTTGTCGTGCAACCTCACCCTCAGAGCCTACCAAAGGTAATGAGGAAAAGTCACATAAGGGGACAACAGAATAACCAAGGAAGATCAAAAGGGAAAGGGCGAAACTTACCATCATCCCCCTGTACATATCTTCGAACGCGACTCCCACCGCCACGCGCGTTACGTGGTCGAGCCACGCCCGAAATTCCTCCATATGCTCCCATTCTCCAAGGTCGGCTTGATCATCGAGCTTCAAGAAGGTGCGCCCCGGATCTCCGGGGTCGGGCAACTCGAGGACCTCCTGCCCCAGAGATCGCTGGAGCGGTCGACCCTCCCCCACACCTCGTCCATAATGGACTGGCCCATCTTGAGGGTACCCCCGTGGGCCATCACCCGCTCCGCGAGGTTGGGGAAGAAGGTTGCCCCCTCGAGCCGGACGATTCGGGCCTCGAAGCGGTCTTGCAGAGCCGCCATCGACCCCTCCGGGTCGTCACTTCGAGGCGGAGGAGGTCCCCACCGAGGGAACAGCCCTGGGCGGTAAAGGAAACGCATGTTAGCATCCAATGTGGTAGGCTCGCCGCAGTCTGGCAGCTCATCCCCTCCCTCCACCTCGACCGAACCAGGAGACAGAGCACCTCGAGAAGACGACTGCCCGACCTCAACGAGAGGCCGAGCAGCCGCCTTGGAAATCGTCACGTCCGGCGCGCCACTCCCCTCTGGCACCGCGACAACCCCCTCCGGCCCTAGCCGAGGGACTGTCACTGCCACCGTCTCTACCACCATCTTCGCCGCCGCCATCTCCGCCGTCGTCGTCGCCTCCGCCGCGGATGTCGCCTCGGGCTCCTTATCCCATCCCTCCTCCTCGACAGGCTGGGGGACGGCACCGAGGCCCCCTCGACAGGGGCCTCCACCAACAACGGCACCTCCAGCGCCGCGCCAACGGCTTCCCTCTCCTACCGAGCTTTCTCCTCACGCTCGCGCCGCTGACGCGCCTCCCACGACGCAAGGTTCTCGGGCCACCGCATCGACGTCGGGCGCTCCGGCGTCTCTTCATCGCCAGTGGAGGTCAAGTCGACCACCTCCATCTCTATGGAGGTTTGGGCCTCGACCCCCTCCACCGCGGCCACCCCCGACGCCAGTTCCACGCCTTCAAGGGCCGGCGGCGCGCCCCCCTTTGGCGGGGCGGCGGTCGAGGCCTCGACCCCCACTCCGGCGGACCTAGACGACACGGCGGATCGATCCGCCCCTTTCGCCGCTCGGGCTCGTTCCGCGGCCGACTGCGCATGCCCATGCTCCATCGCCTCCCTGGGGCAGGGGCGGAGGGGGATGGGACAGCGGGGCTGGCTCCGGCCGCCATCTTAGCTGCGGCCTCGACCTTCAGCCTCTTGGCCGGAGTGGGGGCCGCGGCCTCCAACGAGCGCTTCACCCTGAAAGAGAATGCACACGCGGCGGTGAGAACAATTCATAACTAACACAAAGGATACTTGGGATCAACAGGGAAGCAACTTACCCCAGCGGAATCAAGGGGGCTCGACCAGCAGGTCTTGAACCGCTTGGGGGCTTCTAGGGGGCACCCCGGGAGCCGCTTCCCCCTCCAGTGCCGGCCGTGGCGGGGGCTGGTGGTGCTCCCGGCGCCATGGTCGTGGCAGGGGTCGACGGCGTCCTCGTCGCCGCCGCCTTGGCCTCCTCCGGGGTCGACGGGTCCGAGGCCCGACCACTTGACTGAGTACCCGCCGATGGCGTACTCGACCACCCCTCGACGGGGACCACGACGAACGGCTGCGCGTTTGCTGCGCCACTTCACCTTGGGGAGCCACGGGGCGCCTACCCTGCGGCTCGGTTCCAGCAGACGGGGCCGACCCCGACTCTAACCCCCCTCCTCCTCCACCAATGGCGGTCGACCCTTGCCGCTCGGGCGCCGCTCCTTCTTCCTCGAGCCCTCGACGCGGCTCGACCTCGACCTCCTCCTCCTCTTCCTGCGCAAAGACAATGTCCGTCGGGTCAAAAGCGATAAGCCTAGCTTGATACTGCTACGCCATGCCACTGTTTCTAACAACCTCATCACCACTCGACCCTTCGTCCTCATCCTCCTCTGAGGGGGACTCCTCCTCGGGAAGGCCGGCTTGCCTCTGTCATGACCGGCGTTGGTCACGCTTCTCTCTCTCTAGCTTTCTTGCCCTTCTCCTTCTTGGCCTTGTCTTTGTCCCTTTTGTCTTGCTCGGCCTGAAGACGTCTCACTTGGGAGTCGCTCCGCTCCTCCTTCACCGGTGGCAGCGACTTCCGGAAGACGATGTTCCCCAAAGGAACACAAGGCGGTTAGGAGCCAGACAAAGGAGACCAAACAAGACAGACAAGAGGACATTGACAGAGAAAGAGGTATCTTACCAGCTGGATGTGGACCTTGTCCGGCACCATGGGGACGCTGGAGACATGCTCTTCCTCGAACGCGCCGGCGAAGGAGGCGTGGACTCGACAGACCACCCTCTCGAGGGGCAGCTCGTCCCCCACGAGACGGCACCCCGTGAGATCCACCCCAGGGCGCATCTCGTCGAGGCGTAACGGGCGGGCCATCAGCGGTACAACTTGCCGTTGATGGAAGGCCGAGGCAACAACGGCCGCCGTAAGCCCCGCTTTCTTCAGACGGACAATCGCCTCAAGCAGGTGGTCGAGACGTTTCTGCTTCTTCCGCTCGACGCCGTACCTCCAGGGGTCGGGCCTCGAGTCGATTGTCCTCCCGGTGTAGGCTGGGAACAGGCCGTCGTCGTTTCTCAGATAAAACCACCCGAAGTGCCATCCTGAGTGACTTGACGTGAGCTTCGCCAGGATCCAGTGCTCCGCCCTCTTGAGGGAGATGCTGCAGCACCCAGACCTGACCATCCTGCGGCTACCGCTCCCGGCCGAGGCATGGAACAGGCCCGCCTCGAACAGGTGGAGCCACAACTCCCAATGCGGCTCCATTCCCAGGTATCCTTCGCACACGGCGGTGAAGACCGCCGCGTGGCAAACGCCGTTGGGGGAGAGGTGTTGGAGCTCCACGCCGTAGTGGTGGAGGATCCCGCGTAGAAGACGGTTGGGGGGGGGATCCCAGCCCCGCCCGATGGAAAACTTCGAAGCTGATCACGTAACCCTCCGGCGGGTTAGGCTCACGATCCTCCCTCGGTGGCGCTATCCACTCCGGCTGGTCCGCGGAGGTGATAGGCCGGAGGAGGCCGCTCTCCACCAAGTCTCCCAAACGCCCCGCGGTCGCCGACGATGGGAGCCAGGCGTCAGGACCGCGCAAGCTGTAGCTGGCCATGTGAGCAGGGAAACGGATGCGCTCAGATGTGGGGGTGGAAGGTATGTTCCCAATCTCTCCTCTCCCTACTCTCGCACGCGCAGAAATCCGGCTCGGTGGACGGCGAAGGCAATGGAAAGAGGAAGGAGGCAGGGAAGGCAAGGGCAGGCGTGCGGAAGCCGAACCCCCATCCCAGTATCTATAACCGGAAGCCCTACGGGCGGATCCAACGAAAAGGCAGGTAAATCTCCGCATTTAATGCACCCACCTACCGCCCCTTCCTACTCCATAAAATAAGGCGCACCCGTCGTGTCATCGAGCACCTCGCCGCACCCTACGCCTGCTACAGTTACAGTCGAACGGACATCTCCTAAAAAGGCGCGCCTACGGCGGACAACGTGCAACAGTGGGCGTTATATTCGGAGGTAAGCAACGGACGTCGACCCGTCCATCGAAATCTCGAGGGAGCGAAGGCTGGCCCTCGAACAGGGTTCGACAGCCGCCCTCAAGTACCTGAGGTCAGGGAGGACCCAGGGTAAAACGGACTCCGGTCCACCCCCCAAACCTCGAGGGGACGAAGGCTGGCCCCACGAACAGGGTTCGACAGCCGCCCTCGAGTACCCGAGTCAGGGATGTCCCAGGGGGAGCCAGCTCGAGAACGAACTCTCGAGTCCCCCAGGACATATCCGAGGCATAACCACGGAATACCCAAGGATCCCTCCGACGGGAGGCATCGAGCCACCGACTCTCATCGAACAGAGTCGGCACCTAGGTAATCCACACGGTTTTTGCTTAATGAGAATGCCTCAGGGCTTCTGTCGACCCCCGTCGAAGGGGGCACGAGTTCTCACTTGGATATCCCCGTTACCAGCTCACAGAAGACTTCCAGGCTCCTCCGAACGAGGATAGCACGATGCTCTTCGACCTGCAATCCGAGCGAAAGGATCCGTGGGAAGGACGCTATGGGGTAGCAAAAGCCCAGCCACACGAGGCTCGAGGGCTAGACTACGCACGACACCCCTCGACGAAAGAGGGTCAAAAACACTCGTAGCCTGGCAGACAGAGCTGGCCCCTCGATAGGGCGCTATGACTCCAGTTAATGCTAACCCCCTCGATAAAACGCTAATCAAAGCCCCCAGAGGAGTTCTTAATCACTCCTCAGGGGCCTCGGGGGCTACCCCCGTGGGGTGCGCTCGCGCGCACCCCACGGAGAATTAGACCTTTTACTAACCCTGCAGATCATCAGCAAAAGCCCCTATGTGGATTCTTCTTATCCGCATAGAGGCTCGGGGGCTACTGTCGGGTACAAAGGTAAGGGGTACCCTAACCTGTGATCATCTAATGCTTAACATAGCAACCATCTTTAAGGAAAAACCCAACCAGCCATTCGAACAATGGAGAAAGGCCCATCAAGCAAAGGCCTGCCTCACCAACAAAAATGACCAGTCATGGGCCGGCCCATTACTGGAAAAACAGTAGGCAGGATACCTCCGCCTCGACCTCAACTGACGGACAGGGGTCAAACGAATGACCCCTCCGCCTCGCCTCAACCCCCCGAACAACGGAAGAGGGGCCGATCGAATCCCCGTCGACCTCAACCCCTCGAATGGCGGACAGGAGGTCGATCGAACGACCCGCGCGCAGGAGGCTCGACCGGCTTACCTGCTCCCGGTATGGGGAAAGGGGAATCCGATGCGGCTACCTGCCCCCACCTAACACCATGGGCAGTCGCTGCTGCGATCGAATCCATCAACTCGTCGCCCATGTCCGGATTTCCCGCCGATCGGACGACCCCCTGTAGCCATGCTCCGAGTACGGAACCCAGTGGCACCCCCTCGAGTCTTGAGTAGGACAAGCCCTCGACCACATTAACAGGGATGCGTCGGGATCCCATAGGCCTTGACCCCCCTCGACCCGGGGGCTCGATCGTCACCTCCAACCACTACGGCATGGAGCATGTCCTCTCAGGTTGCGGAGTCCGTACCCGTCTACAGGGGGGCAACCGTACTACGCCACGGCGACCGACAGCGTTCAATCTGCTATCACCATGCCGTGGAACACCGGAAGGACAAGGAGGCCATGCCGCTATAGAATCGGCGTCCCACCGCAAGCATGGCACCATGAACACGCCCCTCATGCCGCTACAGTATAGGGCTCTGTACTCCCATGCCTCCCCTTGATCTATAAAAGGGGACACTGGGATAGAACCGGGGAGGAGGGGGCGGGGGGGGGGGCAGGATATCAGCTCCGACCCGCATACACCAAGAGCCAACACCCACAACACAAGCCACGCCTTGCTTGATCGACATCTCAAGCAAGGAACCGACTCACCTAGGATAGCCCTGCTAGCCCTACGCCTCAGCTCACTCCGAGCACCCCCGTGTATACCAGCTTGTACTCACCCCCCTGTACGAGCACATCGGTGCAAGATGATACAATCCATCCTCCCCCGCTGGACGTAGGACCTTCTTTGTCCGAACTAGGATAAATCTTGTGTTCTTCTTGTATTACATCTGGGAGAGGGAGCGCGCAATATACAAATTTACTAGTTGGTGGTCTTGACTTCTGGATCATAACACCGACACAAAGTTTAGCCCATCGTTACATAATAAGCTAAATAGTTAATTAATTAATATTTAGGTCTCCTATTTGTCACCCCAAAACATACATGACCTACGTACGTTTCGTTTAGTTTAGTCTATCCAAACTCCCCCACCATTAGTAAATCCAAACAGGACCTAGCTACTTACGTACTGTTATTAATAAAGGGTTTTGAATGAATAAATGATTACAAGAATTAATGGATTTCTTTAACTAATATAATTAACTCGGTGTCATGCTGTTTACTATCTCCCTCTCAAAAAAATACAATCTAGAAGTTTCAAAATTTGTCCCATAAAAAATGCAATCCAAGAGTTTAAAACCAGGCTATAGGCTACTAGGTCTATAGCATGGAACCCACACTGGCCATGCTTGTGCGACACTTCTCATAAAAAAAAACGAAAAAGAAAAATCAGTCGCAAGATGGTTTCTCGTCCACTCGATTTACCGTGAGCCACAAAGTGGTGTTGGGCTAGCTTTGTTTACTATTTTAGTTGGTTGTTTCTAGAGTCTTCTGGCCAAAACATTGTCAATGTCTGTGACACGTGTAATATCCCAACTCTAGTATACCGGCTGCATTTTGCTACTGACAGATTATGTATATGGAATGATTATAAGCATGTCAAATCAGTTTATAGGGGTATTCTAGTAATTTTCCATGCTGCATTGGTATCTCCTCCAAGTCCTAAAATTGCAAATTTTTTCCGGAACGGAGCGAGTAACTATTAGTGTGTCTCTTCTGGGAGACAAGATTCGGATCTTGGGTGTGATCGGGGACTATAGAGAGATTAATGCGCGCGATGCAGTGTTGAGCAGGAAAGGAATACAGCGATAGCATCAATAACGTCCTGTCTAATCCAATCAAGGTCACACCCATGCATTTTATTAACTCCAGTGCAATGCGAAGCACAGTCGTTGCTTCCTCCTGAGCTAGGGTGTGTTTAGGGGGTGTTTGGTTCCAAGAGAAATTTATTTGTCGTGTCACATCAAATCTTTCGACACTAGTTTAGTCTATTAAAAATAGACTAATTATAAAACTAATTACATCACCGTGTGGGAATTAACAAGACGATTCTATTAAGCCAAGTTAATCTATGATTAGCAAATGTTTACTGTAGCACAACATTGTCAAAACATGACCTAATTAGGCTTAAAAGATTCGTCTCACGAAATTGCCTTCGGCTGACGAATTACTTTTTTAATTAGTATATTTTAAATAGACCAAATTAGAGACGGAAGATTCGATGTGACGGGGGCAAATCTTTTGCCCTGTGAACCAAACACCCCTAGTTCCCCCAACTTCCCCAACTTTCCATCACATCCCCGTCACATCGAATTCCTATTCCCCGTCATATCAAAATACCGGCACATATATGAAGTACTAAATATAGATGAAATAAAAAACTAATTACACAGTTTTGTTGTACTTTGCGAGACGAATATTTTAAATCTAATTAATCAATGTTTAGACAATTATTACCAAATAAAAACAAAATTGCTACAGTATACGTGACAAGTGTTACATATTTTTTTCACCCCATTTTCATCTTCTAAACACATCCCTACACGGCTGCATATACCTGCACTACCTGCAGGTGCACCACCAGGAGAGAGACGAGCCTGCACAAAAATGCAACATAAAAAGGCTGCTGAAAGCTGCGAATCCCTGGATGGAGTATACGCTTGGAGTTAGCTCGATCGAATGCAGCAGCCGGCCGATGCCGCTGTAGACACGGGAACGACGAACACGGAACACAGTGCACCAGTCAAGCTGAGCACACAGCAGAGAGAGGGCCAGCGTGTGTTTTTGTGTGTGTGTGAGAGAGAGAGCGCCTCTTTGTCTGCATGCGTTTTAGTTCCACGGGTGTGCATGCAGCAGTGTGTATGTAGTGCTGGACATGCCAGTCGTCGTTCCGTCGTGTTGTTCCATGCATGCGCTTAGGAAATGCAAGTGCGCTATATATGGCCAGCAGGCAGCAGCGCATTATCCATTTATTTATCCTCAACTGAATTATATTCAACTGAATAAACTGATGGCGTATTCGTTCGCCAGTAAATGTGCTCGATCGCCTGCATGCCTCCTCCTGCCTGCCTGCCTGGCCGCCGCCTGGGTCTGGCCGGGTGCATGCAGCGCAATTGCAAATTGCAGATACTCCTACCTTGGCCTCTGAATCTCTCAAGTCTGAAGAAGCCAGTGGTGGATCATCGGAGGAGCTGATCGAGTCAGGCAGGGCAGGCATGCACCAGCCAGAGACCACAGACGATAGAGAGAGAAGGAGGAGATAGATGATCCGTTCCGATGGATCCGCTCCGTTCCGATAGAATTGGCGAGCGAGCAAACAAGAAACAGCTCAAGCTGGACGTACGGATCATGCATGCCCTGCAGCCATGAGCCATGAGTACGTCTCGATCGTCCGGCCGCACAGTTGGTGTATCTACTACAACTGCAGGACAGGGACAGGACAGTGCAGTAGCTTGCTAGGGCACCAGTAGCAGCACAGTGCCACAGCCAGCCGTCAGTCAATGTGGTCTGCGCCCTGCTGTCGACCTGTCTAATCGTCATATCAAAATGCAGACAAAGATCCCGCGCTGCTGCTGCTGCTTCTGGCTCTGGCTGGTCAAGTCACTCAACACTCACAGCTCTCTCTCAGGTCAGATCAGGTGCCTGCACTGTACTGAATCGCATCTCCATGCATGCAGATGCAGTCTCTCTCCAGCCCGTCCGTGCCATCTCCACGCCATATGATGCATGCTTGCTTGTTTCGACGTGCGTAGTACTACTGCACTCGTTAGGCATCTCAGCACTGTAGTTTTAGCTTCATGACCATGGATTAGGGGGCTTGTTTGGATGGAGCCTGCCTAGGCAGCTCGTAAGCCAGGTAAGGCCACCAGGCTTCCGATTTGCTATGCCTGTGGCCTGGATGAGTTGGCTGGCAGACAACTGGTAGCCAAGGCACCATCCAAACAAACCTACCGGAGGAATCCGGCAAGGGGATCCCATTTCGCCTAGCTACCTCGCTCGTTTGTTTAGGGCTCTTTTGAAACGAAGAGAAGCAAAATCCATAGATACAACCCCCCACCGACCCACTAAGAACTAGAATAATATCTTCATGGATTAATTATCCTGAGAAAAACTAAGCAAAGGAATTTACACTATTACAAATTAGCTCTACGTCGGTGGTGTGCAATAGTTTGTACAGACAGTTTCGGTTATCGTTCATCAGTAGAAATAAAACGGTTTCAAACCGCCCACGATAAATTAATTTCTACAGGCGCCTGTAGAAATACTTGATTTCTACATACATGTTTCTAGTATTTCTACATGTGGTTTTCTTAAGAAACCGTCTATAAAAATGAGATTTCTACATGTGGTTTCTTACTAAAAATAATTGGACACTAATTTTTTCAAGTTTTTCAAACAACCTTGGATGGGAAAAAGACCAAAATAAAAGTTGTAGATCTCGAAAAGTTAGAAACTTTGTAGTTGACAACTTTTTCATTTAAAATCATCTTCTCATCGAAAACTACGTTCGGATTTGTTAAATTTGAAATTCAATTTTTTTTGTGAATGGCCTTGGATGGAAAAACTTTCTAAATAAAAGTTGTAGATCTCGAAAAGTTATAAAACTTTATAGTTGAAATTTTTTTGATTTGAGTTCGTTTAATGTCTCAAACAATCAACTTACACTCGGTTTAATATAATATGTGGGGAACTAAAACGGAATTTAGACGCAAGTGACTTATGTGTGGAGTGTTAGAGGAGAGTACGCACGAGGGTGGGGTTGTTTTATGTGGGTTCGAATCGCTGCGACCACGTAGCACGCGGTTTTACGCGAAAAATACGCAACTTGTGACGGAGATGGATGGATGGCTTATTGGTGGCCTCTACCAATTTTTTTTCTATTTTAAAAGCTCGATTTACACTTTTCTAGACAACCATTTTCACAGGCGGTTTTCTTAACTAAATCGTCTGTGGAAATTAATTTTTATGTATTGTTTTGTTCTATTTCCACTGGCCCTCCGCGTAGACGGTTTTAAAAAATGTCAGTTAAAATATGTTACCAACGGTCTCTATAGTGCGTATGTGTACTAATAATTAATATAAGATGATAGCGACATCAATAGTCTCGACAAATTGTTACAAAGCCTAGACAATCAACACAATACGGAAATGCTTAGACTTTGGAGTTTGGACTCTCGTGGTCGTACACATGTACTGTTAGTTTGGTATTGAAAAATTGCATCTCAATTGTATTTTGAATTATTCATATTTGATTTAATAAACGTATGTGTACTATAATATAATTGCTTTAAATTCCTCAATCTGCCACTGGATCGGAGGTGCTAACTGCATGCATGTTCAGCGAGTTACCTACTTCCTTCGTCCCAAAATAGATGTCGTTATAAAATACGTGTCGATCAAACTTTCTAAACTTTGACTAGATATGTAGAAAATACGTACAATATTTATACATTCAAACAAGTTTCTTTAGATATTAGTATATCCAAAGATCTATCTAATGATACTATTTATGTATTATAAATATTAATATTTTTTAATTTATGATTGGTCAAAGTTAAACAAAATTGACTTCTCAGGAAACGAAAACGACATCTATTTTAGGACAGAGAGTGGGACACAGGGAGTACGTCGTTAGGGCATGCATCAGAGTGTGGTAGTGTCGTTGCTGCCTACCAAACCAGCAGCAGCAGCCGCCTTGTTCCTCTTGAACTCCTTCCACTCGTTGAAGACTTCCGTGAGCTTAGCCTGCTTGGAGTGGAGTCCCACGAGGCAGTTAGCATGCACCGTGCACACCTTGTTAAAATCTTTACTGAGCTGGCAGAACCCGGTGAGGTAGGCCGTGTCGACGAACTGCACCCGTATGCCATGCTTGGCCGGCAGCGTGTCCTTGACCATCTGGAACACCCACTGCTCGTGCGTGTCGGGGTACGACAGCCTTGCCTTGTACCAGCTCTCATAGAACGCCATCATTTTAGGGCTAGCCTTGACATACATGAACCCGGTGTTGGCCATCTTGTCGACGAGGTCGTAGGGGTTGTCGCCGCCGTAGCTGTCGCACGACATGGCGAGGTCGACGGCGCCGATGGGGATGCGCAGCAGCGGGTTCCGTAGCCAGATGATGTCCATGTCGGTGAAGACGAAGCTGTAGCCGAGATGGACGACACGGGATTGGGACAGGAACTTGCGCCACACGATGTCGAGGTAGCCCTTGGCCATGTACGACTGCTGTGCCACGTAGTCGATGCCGCCGGGTTCCAGTTCCAGGTGGTAGCATAGCGGGTGCACCAGCTGGCACTGCTCGTACGCCTTGGGCCCATCTGCGACGATGACTAGGTGCTTCAGTAGGGGCTCCGTGTCCACGCCTTCGCGGAAACTCTCCAGGAAGAGGTCCTGGAGTGACCCTGGCGCTGTCCATGCTTGGCTCGCGAAGGTTAGTATGATGGTCTTGTCTAGGTCGTCGTCCATGGACGCTCACCTCAGCAGCTCAAGGAGCTTCTCGTCACCGGCCTGGAGCTGGAGCTGGTGCTGGTGCTGGAGCAGGGGCAGCGTGTGTTCCATTAGTGCCCCTACCATTACCAAAGAAGAGCTGCTCTTGCGGCTGTGCGGGCAAGAGGACGCGGGGGCACGGAACCTGCAGCAGCAGCAGCAGGGAGAAGCAGGCCGCGGCGGCAGCTACTCCGGAGAAGAATGCCAACAAATCCCTCTTGGTCTTCATTTTCTTCATCTCCAAGAGAATAATGAACTACTAGTAGCATGCTGAAGCTGGGCTAGCATATATACCGGCACACACTAGCTCATCTTATGGCCGTTACTCACGCCAAGATCGATTCTGGATCGAGCTATCTAAAAAATACGGAATTATTGGTGCCTTGCTTGATTGAAAAGAGAGTCCCGCATGATGACTGTAGTTGGAGCAACGACATCGAGAGTCAGTAAGCACAAGACCCCTGGCAGGCGAGCTTTGTGGTATGTAGAAGCAACCATGCAGCAAGTCAGACTTGGACGGCGACGGCGTTGCCCGTCGCTACTGTTCTTGCGTCCTTTGTCCTTTTTCACCCGTGCACCAGTACTACAAAAAAAAAAACTTTTTCTACAAACGCGGCCCCATTTTTAACAGAGACGGATGACATAAGGATCAGTGGTTACATGAGACAAAATGTTGGAGAGAACAAACAATATAAATCGTTCTTTGTGAAACAAATTTGCTACGTACACTCAAGGATTAAGATACCACACATAGAGACGTCTCCGTTTTTAATTAATGCTGGTTTCCATAGAGAACCATCGCAAAAAAAAAAATAAAAAAAATAGAGCGGTCGCTTAACATATTCGACATTATAAAAACCAGATTATTATGGACGTTATTGTTAAAAGAATCATGTAGTTATCTTAATTAGTCAAATCAACCATAAAAAACTCCCTAAAAATACCACTTTTCCTCCTCGTGACTATAGTAGGTCATGCACCACTGTAGTTGTTTATGCTATTCCTATTCATGAGTTCATTTGGAGGCAAGAAATGCAAAAATAGAGGTGGTGTTTTGTGCTTTCAATATTCACTAGTGGTTCTCTCAGCTTAAAAAAAATATTGTCTTCTCCCACCTACTCAACACATCTATCAATAAAAGGAACTCTTCCCTTTCAAACCCACCTATCGAGGAACCTTTAGTGCCGGTTGATAACACTAACCAGGATTAAAGGGTCTCCGGGTTGGTATTACCAACCGGGATTAGTCAGTCTCCTATAATTTAATTTTTTTTTTCTATTTTAAAAACTTGATTTACATTTTTTTTGGACAATCATTTTCATAGGCGGGTTTCTTAGCTAAACCGCACGTGGAAATCGATTTTTCCATAGGCGGTTCTCAAGTGACCGTTTGTATTGTTGTTCCATTTCTAATAGCCCCAGCGCAGGAGGTTCTCAAAACACTAGTGAAAATATGTTATCAACCGTCTCTATAGTACGTTTGTGTACTAGTGTTAAGTAGGTACAAAGTATATAAAAAACAACCTAATTCTCAAAAAAGACCATGAATTAATTCTATATTATTATACAAGTATATATACTCCACCTTTGAGAGTTTTGAGATGAACGCTGACTTGGTATCTGCATGTTCTTTCTGTCCAAGGTTCCAAATGCCATCTTAATTTGACGACCTTGACTTGTTTTCCCACACCAGAAATTGAATTTCCAATACAAATCTCATTCAGCTCGGGTTTTTCCACATTACAATATCTGAACATCGTCCCATCCAGCTAATTAAGCCACAAGAAAGGTCAACTTCTTGCTCAAACTTGCCCGGAATCTTCTGACTAAAATTACCCCAATATATACTTTGACAAACATCGTACTATGCCGCCACTGCTCACCTGGTTGATGTAATTACCTTAAGCACAGACCAAGACTACTATTGCCTCTGCCATACTAGTATTCCTTTTAGGACCCTAGTTCAACCGAATGAAATTGCCAGCCCAATCTTTGAGTACCCTCTGTTCGAGTAAGTTACTCGAATTCCCCATATATAACACATATTTTTCATTTATGAACTTTTGGATATACAATATTCTATAAACTATAAAGACTGCATTTGGAGGACTATTTTGTAGTCGCCTACAAGAAAGAGGACTTAATAATAATTGGGTAAAATTTGGTCTCGCATAACATTAGGTTATTATATTTCTTAAAAGAAATTTTAGCATCATCACCATAATATCTATTGTTTGACTAATTTTATATAAAAATGTCTATGTTTAAGATATCAAAAAAATATTAGCAAAATTGTTATGGAATACATTTTCATATAGAATACTGATTTGATGTTATAAATACTGATACTATTGTTTTGTAAGTTTTAGTTAAATTTTATATAGTTTGATTAAGAAAAGAACAAGATCGAGATGTATTATTTTTGGACATACACAGTAGTATTAGTTTGTAAAAAAAAAGTTATACTATCGATTTCATTTCATATAGCAAAGAGTCAAATATTAACGCTTGTGACCTACATTTGCGTTCAAAATTTCCCAAGCGATGAGCTTTTAGTTTTCTTTTGGGTCCAAGATGCGAAGGGCTTTGCTGCATTTAAAGGACATAATAAGATGATGCCATTTGATAGTATTTTTTTTTATAATGACACTCAAAAGAGTGCCTTGTATCTTATATGGGATATCTAAAGGAAAATAAAGGTCAGTACAAAAGATGGATGATAAGACAAAAAATGACCTTTAACAGAGAAATACGAGTGCTGTTTAGAGGACGAACTATGTGGCAGCTGGCCTGTAATCCAGCATGGCCCACAAGCCCAGTTCCGAACATCCAAACGGGCCAGGCCCACTTGCTTGTCATGACTCATGAGGCGCTCAGGCGACTCAGGCAGTCAGGCCTCTCACACCACACACACAGCCTCGACCTCGTCCTCTCCGCCGGCTGCTCAGTGCTCTGCTCACTGGAAGTGGAAGTGGAAGTGGAAGTGGAAGCATTCCAATTCCAACGGCGGGAATGGCGGCGGGGGGAAGAGGACGAAGGGCGTTCCGGCGCTAGGGTGGTGGCTGATGCTGGTCGGCTCCCTCCGCCTCGCCTCCGTCTGGTTCGGCTTCTTCGACATCTGGGCGCTTCGCGTCGCCGTCTTCTCGCAGACGGAGAGTGAGTGCCCACCCTCTGCCTCTCCTTCCCCTGTACAGCAGGGTCCATCTGTGTGGGGGTACGGATCTCATCTCACCGGGTCGCGGGTCTCTAGCTTGATCTGTTCTGTGGTACATGTTAAAGAATTTTTTTTTCAGTCAGTGAGACTCATTCTGGACGAGCCTTATTAGAGTAAGAAAGGATTTCGTCTTCAATTGGGACAGTTGACAGTATTCTAATAAGTTGACTTAGTGATGCAGCTCATTTTTGGGTTGAAGGACAGGTCGAAGCCAAACAACTGCATTTCTGAATTTCTGATTTCGTGAGGCTCAGACGCTTAGAGCAAGTTTAGTAATATAGCCATCTATTGGCTATATGAATCCTTGCAGCCCACCTCTCAGCCCACTCATATAATGGTTACACCTTCACAATTAATATCTGGCCTACTTGTCTATCTCACATAATTTCTTGGTTCTTGTCAGCTTATAATGGTTACACCTTCACAATTAATATCTGGCCTACTTGTCTATCTCACATAATTTCTTGGTTCTTGTGCCCAAGCTGACTGTAAGCTTACAGCCCACTCCCTCCATCTCTCCTTCCCTCTCTCCTCCACCTCAGTATTTAACCTTCTTGCAGCCCACTATTATACGCGCTCTTAGTTTTTACGTATTTCTTATATACTGAGTCTTGATGTCCTCAGAGGGTCAGAGGCCAGTCGTTTCTTAAGAGAAACAAAGAATGTTACCATATCCCTACTTACTGCAAGTGTTTGCTAGTTCATGAACTATTTGATTCAGATCACTGATCATCGCTGCTGAAGTCAGCTGTGGGACTTTGCTATTTTAGTGTAGAGCTCTGCAATCCTTATGCTGACACCATAGAAGTGCAAAACAAGTCTACCATAGAGGCATTGTGGTTATCAGTTAATATAAGTAGACCATGGTAGTTCTTAGTCGCCCCTAAATTCTGAAAGCGTTGTGTGGTGTTATTGTTATATAACCATGGTAGTTATGTGCCGTTATTTGTGAAACAAAAAAACTTGGCCTTTTGTTTTGAGCGTGATTAACAAAACATTGTTTACATGCAGTGACTGATGTTCATGGCCGTACTTTTGGTGTCTGGACTCTTTTGACCTGCACGCCGTGCTTCCTTTGCGCACTAAACCTAGAAAACAGGCCTCTGTATCTGGCCACCTTCCTATCATTCATCTATGCTCTTGGCCATTTCTTGACGGAATACTTGGTATACCACACCATGGCTGCAGCAAATCTGAGCACAGTTGGCTTCTTTGCAGGTACTAACCTTTCCTTGTGAGTGGACCATTCTTTTCGTTCACCTTTTACAAATTAGCTCTTCAGAACCTAATCAGCCTTTTTACTATCGCACTTGTTACAGTTAGGTTGATTTTCTGGTACTTTAATTTAAATATTCATTTGATTTAGCTTTAGGAGCTATACCGTTTTCCTATGCAAGCTTGTCATTTAAACTTTCTCAGGATTTCATTAGTACTTTACCTTTGCAATTTTAGCGATGCAATGCAGCATTTATCAGTTCCAGGCTTCCAGCTTTCAATGTTCCAAAATAGCATTGGAACTTGTCGTGCTTGTTGTATGTGTAGCTTGACAAATGACTAGAATTGGGGCAATTAAATCTGAAATTGTGATGGAGTACTTTGTAATAATGCTCCTTGTGTCTTGGTTGTTTGTTTAGCCACTCTGATCAGTTGTCTGATTTATTTTCATAGGAACGTCAATCATTTGGATGCTTCTTCAGTGGAATTCTCATGGGAACTCCCGTGGTTCCACAGTCATGACTGATGCTTGGGTTGTTAGCTTGATGTGGTCTGGGCCCTCTGGGGAAGAAGGATGCCTGAAGAAAGCTTGCTGGAAAGCCACCTGATGGCTTTGCGCCATTTGTACTTCAGTTTTCATCATGTTGTTTCGTTGCATGAGACATTTGTCCGACTGAGTAGGGAAAGTTTCGAACAGTTCTGCCACGGTTGGGAATGGGAATTCATGAACACTGAACTCTGACTGAATCATGTAGCCAGGAGCTCTAATATCATTCAGTCCTTACCTGAGGAACAGATAGCTATTCAGATAGTCACCTGTTGAGAGCTGAGATGCCAATAAGGAGGGTATAAGACAGAAGATGTGGGTGTATCATGTACTTTTGTTGCATCTGTACGAGCCAAAGGGTGTCTACTCTGATACTTTTCTCCTATTGATTGATGCTGCATGTTTTGTTAATGAAATAAACTGTACATTAGTACAGCAGGGTCAATAAAACTCGACAGCTTTTGAGGAGCCTTATGATTCAACGTTTCTTATGAGTTGTTTTTTAATGCTTGATGTGATGTGTTTATTCAGCCCTGACGATTTCTTGTAGCTGTACTGCAGCCACCTTTTTTTTTAAAAAAAAATGTTTGCCATTCTTCTTCTCCTTACTCCGTATCTCTCAAACGTGGGAAGGGTACTGATTGACTCAAGAAAATTGTCAAAAACAGAAACCGATGCAATTTTTGCTAAAAAAATTACACTCTTATATGTGGATCATTTCCAGAATAGCCTATTGGAGGGTTTTAGTCCATTCTATAGGAGGTTTAGAGGTTTTTAATTATTTTGTCGACATTGATCGCTGCTTTTTTTTCACTCTTCGCTGCATTTTTTTCACACTTTTATCATTAAAACAAAAACAAACCATAAAAGAAGTATATATAAATTTTTAAACAAGACAAATGATCGTGATAAAAAAAATCAAAACGAACTGCTGTCCACGCGGCTCCACTGACGACTGCTGTGCGCCTGCGCCATGGGCGGCGCCGGCGGTGACAGCTGCTCCCTCCGCCTTCCCGACGACTCCCTCTTCCTCGGTCTCGACTGCTCCACCCAGTAAGCTCTCATTCCTGCTCTTCAGCTCAAGCTTAGTCAAGCCTCGTCGCTCGCTTCTTGACTTGCTCTCCAGTCTCCACGCCCACGCCCCCGATTGCCGGCCGACTCCGGCTGCTACCCTCGCTTTTCACTACTGCGCTGACCTCGAACCAACCAATCAGGTCGCTCAAGGCCACGGTGCTGGACGCCGGCCTGGGCATCGTGGCCACCGACTCCGTCCACTTCGACTCAGACCTGCCGCACTACGGCACCCGCGGCGGCGTCCTCCGAGACAAAGACCCCGCCGAACGGGGCCGCATCGTGTCGCCGCCGCTCATGTGGGCGGAGGCGTTGGACCTGCTCCTCGGGAGGCTGCGGCCGCGCGTCGACCTCTGCGCGCGTCGCCGCCGTCTCCGGCTCCGCGCAGCAGCATGGCAGCGTGTACTGGGCAAAGGGCGCCGGTGCCGCGCTGGCCGCCCTGGACCCTGCCGATACGGAGGGCCTGGCGCCGCAGCTCGCGGCCGCGGGCGGGCTCGTGGCGCCGGAGTCGCCCGTGTGGATGGACAGCAGCACCGCGGCGCAGTGCCGGGAGGTGGAGGCGGCCATGGGCGGGCCCCTGCGCTTGGCGACGCTCACGGGGTGCCGCGCGCACCGGCGCTGCACGGGGCCGCAGATACGGAAGATGCACCAGACCCGGCCGCAGGTGTACGAAGCCACCGAGAGGGTGTCGCTGGTGAGCTCGTTCATGGCGTCGCTGCTCGTCGGCGGGTACGCCTGCATCGACGAGACTGATGGAGCCGGGATGAACATCATGGACATCGACACACGCCAGCTGCGCCAGGACGCTCTTCAGGTTCTCTTTGTTGTTCATGATTCCCTTCACTGAATCTGAGTTTCAGACTTGAGAATTGCAATTGTGTTCGCCACTGCAGATTGCAATTGTTAATAAAATGACTAAAACTTTAAAAGGATGGAAGTGACACATACTACAAATTAAGCCCAATCAGCTCTAATAATCTCAGTTCAACATTTTTACATTTCAATTTTGTAGGCTATGGCTCCAAATTTGGAAGAGCGGATTGGGAAGCTAGCACCAGCACATGCTGTGGCTGGAAAGATAGCTTCTTATTTTGTTCAGAGGTAACTACAACTGAATATCTTTCCTTTTCTTGGTGTCTGTCTGTGTTCACAACTTCACATCATGAAAGACCGGATCGTGTGGATGAGCTGTTAGATGTAGCAACTTTTTTACCATTGTTTACTCTTGACACCAGCTTGTCGGATCGATACTTCTGTTTTTATGTTCTTGCAGATTTCAGTTTTCAAGCAGTTGTCTAGTTATTCAGTGGTCAGGCGACAACCCCAATAGCCTTGCAGGTACTTAGGTTCATCTGAATCTTTTCCATTCAAATATCTTAGTATGTTCTGATGTTTGTTTGTCTACTAGATAAAAGAACGAACAAATTAATTGGACCATATATATGTTAAGACTGCTTGCATGCTGCAAACTTAAAAGGTGTTTTTAGCTTCCATACATGTGTGATTCTGCAGGCTTAACTTTGAGCAATCCAGGTGATCTAGCAATCAGCCTTGGGACAAGTGATACAGTAATCGTCTACCGCCTTGCTTTGTTACAATTTTTTGGTTGACACTTAGCAGTACATACTATGATCTCGTTCTGAAATTGGCAAAACGTGCAAACTGAACCTTACCTTTACAACAGTGGATCAGTTTGTAAAAGGATTCTGGAAAATGTACTCAGCACGTGACATTGTTTCATCCTGTCGGGTTCTAGCTGTACTAACCACTGGTGCTGATTGTGGTGTCTCTATGGCCCTTTCAGGTTTTTGGGGTCACCGATTCACCTGAACCAACCCTGGAGGGAAACATCTTTCCTAATCCAGTCGATCCCAAAACCTACATGGTTCTGCTTTGCTATAAAAATGGATCACTAACACGAGAAGGTATGGCTTGCAACTTTGCAAGTAACTTCTATTGTGCTCTACCTCCTTGCTAATATATACATTTTGTTCAGACCTTCGCAATCGTTATGCTGAGAGTTCTTGGGATCTGTTCAACAGGTTGCTTGAAGAAACAACCCCCTTGAATGGTACACCAGTCTATTATTGCTTCATCATTCAATTTACTAAAGAATCAATAGCCTAGTTTCTTTAAGCAGAACGAAATGTGAGTTTGTGTTTATACAATGGACATCAGAGAATATGTTGGGGAGCTGAGATAGCTGCATGGCAAGAAACCATAGCATAACAACATATTTCAACCATTCAGTTTACAGCGTTGCGATAATTGGCAACTCAGTGCAGTATTATAGTTATGTCTTTTGATCCCAACATGGCTAATGCAGTTACTACATAAAGCTTGCCTTTCCTTGTCGTTTACAATAGATGCTTTCATTGACCACACAAAGTAACTTTCTTGAAGATTCCTGGACTTATATGTTCTTGCTTTTGCAGGAGGGAAGTTGGGATTTTACTACAAGGAACATGAGATTCTCCCACCACTTCCAGGTTAGTTTTGTCCTTACATTTTTTCCCTTTCGCAATTCAATCTTCTTCTCAGTGCTCATTTAGATTAGATGCTCACCTACATGCATAGTTGGATTTCACCGGTATATTGTCAAGAACTTCACTAGTGGACATTTGGATGAGATGGTGGAAGAAGAAGTTGACAAGTTTGATCCTCCTTCAGAGGTTTGAAGATCTCAAAACCTGTAAATCAAACTGTTTGGCATGCTTATTTAATAGACAGTCATGATTTAGGTGCGTGCGATAATTGAAGGGCAGTTCATGTCCATGAGGGGCCATGCTGAGCAATGTGGCCTGCCAGTACCTCCGAAACGGATTATAGCAACCGGTGGTGCATCCTCAAACGCAACAATTCTCAAGATAATGGCATCTGTTTTTGGTTGTCCAGTGTACACTTCCCAAAGATCAGGTATGCACAGCCCTTACACAGGAGATACACTGATGTGCCTGCTTACGTATTAATATGCTTATACGCCTTGAAACATAGTATTAATATGATTGTCTCGGTATCAATTCCTACCCTGAAAACAGTACGATGAACAGTGATTATTCTACTTCTAATTAATCTAGTTGTTGTGCATGCTAGCAAATTCTAGTATTTTTTTTAATTTGCTTGCTAATTCTAATATGCCTATATATCATTCAATGAATACAGACTCTGCCTCTTTAGGTGCTGCTCTGCGAGCAGCCCATGGGTGGCTTTGTAAGCAGCGAGACGAGTTCGTGCCATTCTCATGTGTGTACTCAGAAAGATTGGATGGAACATCATCACTTGGCATGAAGTTGGCTGTTCCTTTTGGGGACTCTGAGGGAGACACTGAACTTCTGAATAACTACACATTGTTGGTTAAGAAGAGATTGGAGATTGAGCAGAAGCTCATTGAAAGGTTTGGCGGACGAGAGTGAAGTGATTGCTTAGTAAAACCTGTCTGTTGATATACTTTTGGTAGCAGTATTGATGATAAGATCATTGGCTGTCTTTTACACATGTATCGCTTTCAAATTGAGTCAAATGTGCAGTAGCCGCAGAAATTATTAGACATCGACCATTACCATATAACCATTAAAAATTACTATACATTAGCCACTAGGTCCGGATTCAAAATTAGCTGAGTAGATTTACTCATTTTCCTAATTTTTTTATGTTAATTGGTTCTGATCTTTTTCATTTATATTGTCAATTTCGCACTGCATTAACTCTATGCTGGTTGAGCACTACTATATTTGACACAGTTCAGAAATGTCTCATATCGCCTTTTAGTCATAGGGTGTAGGCTGACTGTGTCAAGTATCCTACAATATATTCGGCCTATTTTCATGGATTGACACCACTTGCATACTCATTCATCACTCAAAAGTCAGAATGCTGAGATGACACTCCAGGATTTGTTCACTGATGGAAAAAAAAATGCAAATGCCATGCATGTTATGCTGGTGAATGGCATCCTACTCAACAAACATGGTGAGGTTGCAGCAAGGATGGCCACCGAATTTGCAACATCTAGTTGGGAGCTACTACTGCTACTTACCACAGCAAGCATGCACTGCTCCCACTTGTATATTAGTGGATTCCTATTGTCACTACATGTCTACACCTCACTCTCTTACATGCACCAGGGCCACTATCGACGGCTCATGAAAGAAACGCTCAAGCACACCTAGATACATATGCTACAATTTCCTTGCAAAATGACAAGCTCATATTTTTTTCTCATTTAATTTGTAAAACGAAAATTATTGCTCTAAGCGCTGATTTTTTCCCCCTTTGCCATTTCATAATGCCTTTTCCTTTGTAAAATTTGTGTTGTTCTACGTGCTAAATATTTGCGCTGGGTGAAGTATAATCCATGATAATAATCTTAACTTAAGCTTCCTGGGAGAAAAGGTTGAAACTGAGATACCGTCATGCTTTATGTTTTTTCAAGGATTACAACTCAAATGAACTGAAATATGTTCACTCGCGCTTTCTTTTACCAGAAAAAAAAGGACTCGCCTTATATGGACTTGTGATGATCAAATTCAGTTAAGATAAACACATCGATTGAGGGCGACTTGGGCGGCATCCTCCGCGCCGCCACTCGCAGCCGCCCCCTTCCCTCGCCTCCCCGGCCGTCGCCGGAGCCCAATGCCGGCACAACCCGGCGGACGGCCGTGAGGGCGACGGCTGGGCCTTCTCCGCCGTGATCTCGCGAGGCGGCGTCTCCACCTCCTCCCTCCCTCTTCCCCCGGCGGCGCGGCCGGTCCCGCCCCTCCCGTGGCCGGATCCGACCCCCCGCGGGCCGAACTCCTTGGCTCCGGTGGCAAACGGCGGCCGGGGGGGGGCGGACCCGGCCGTGGCCGGCCGGACCTGCTCCGGCGGTGCTCCCCCGTCCCGATTCATCGGCCGGCGGCGGAGGCTGCTGGGGGCTAGAACCGGGCCTTGGACGGTCGGATCCTGGCCCCTGAGGTCCGGTGGCGCCCCCGGCGGTGGCTCTTGGTGGGGCTAGTCGGTTCCGAATGCCTGGGCCTGTCCGATCGGCCATGGCAGTTGGGATCGCGACCCCGCCCTCCCTCGAAGACGATCCAAGCGCCGCCATCGAAGGAAGCATCGCCGGCCTACGCATCCTGTTGGCATATCAAAAGTCGTTGGGACATCGCGACGGTGGATCTTCGACGACGACGACCTTGCGGGCGAGGAGCTGGATCCACTCAACTTCTCCTCCGTCCTCGCGACTCAGATCCAGTCGCCGCCGACCTTATCTGTGTCATGCCGCCACTGGAGGTCGCATTGCCGCTTTTCAATACGTGGTTGCCTGGGATGTCATCGTCAAGAACCACCACTTGGTCGGATCGTACGACTGCTTCGTCATTGTGGAAGTTCGTCGTACAACTTGTGCAACCGTGTACAGATCTTGGTGACATGGTTGCCAAGGGATTGTAGACTTGATGGCAGCAAATGGATCGCTCCCCTGACTTCTTTTGGCAGTTGCCGGATCACTAGGTGAAAACCTAATCCTGTTATGGATGGACGTCGGCGGCGCTTTCGGCGTCGCATACTCTCTGGAGCTTCGTCTTAGGGATCCTCGTAGAGGTCAAGGGTTTTGTCTTCGTTTTTGCAACCTTCCGTATTTTTGGAGGGCTTGCTGTCGCTAGCTTGTGCCTCCAGTGGATCCATTACTGGATGTAGGCGGCCTTAATTTAGTACCGATTTAGTATACTAAATTAAGTTTTCTCTTTTCTTTTGTCTTTGTATTAGGGTTGGCTGTGTATGTGTCTGTTCCAGCGGATCCATAGAGGCCGGAATTTAATTCCTTTATCTAAAAAAATATGGACTTGTGATTTCTCTGTATAACTGAATGTATCAAAGAATCATATGAAATGATTAAATGAAATTGTGAAAGTGACTACAATTGTTATGACACATCTGCAATTAGCAGATAGAACTAAAACAATGCAAATCTTTTTTTTTGCTTTGCACTTTATTGCTTTACCTGATATGATATCCCATGAAATGGCAGCACTCGACCAAAAAAGTCCTTGCTGGTGATCAAAAAGCATAATTGATGTTTTTGTTTGCTTGAATCCCAAAAATAAAAAATGATTTTCCACATTATATTAAGGACAGTGAAGTAACTACACTATCCTTACTGTCCTTAATATAATTGAGGAGTAGTATATGATAAGCTTGGCTTCCAGCATCAGGCTCAGGGTGTAAAGAACTTTTGATGCTCAAGTGCCAACAGGAAGAATTCTTTTAAATGGCGTTTCCAAAAGTTTGAATGTAGACAGATCAGCACAGGCTTGGACACGTGGATTATATAAATGGCGCACTGCCACGGTGGCACTAATTAAGTAGACTGTTGGGTGGGCCTACATGTTTTTAATAGGGCTGAGTCAACTTCCATGGCACTACGCTATCATTTCCCCCTATCATGCAGTGTACTCCCAACCACGTCAACATCCGGGTTCACAAACAGAATCCAAGTCACTTTTCAAGTGGAATGTACACTGCACTCATGGCCAAAACCTTGTTTCGTAAGCTATTTTTTCTTTAAAAACACAGAGAGATGGCATAAAACATAGTATGCCAGTTTTTTATTTTAATTTTTTCAGTCAATCAATCCCAGCTATATGATCCGACCGGATGGAATGACTGTTGTATCAACCTTGTCTTTGAATTGCTCCTTTTGCCATTCACGTGCGCAAGTGATCTCTTGCCCATCTCCCGCCTATCTCCATCCTCTCTCTTTTTTTTTTGGAACTACTAGTCTAACCGTGTGTTTCCTTAAGAGAAATAGAGGATTACATGTTACAATTTGTGATCTTATTAAGTTTAAAGTTGCCAATATCACAAATTAGTAGGAGGCTAGAAGCGACCTACACGATCTTGTGGGACGAGTCTTTGTGAGTACCCTGATTATTTAGAGTTTATGACCAAGTTGGCTCGGTTAACATCATTGACGTCAAACAACCAGCAATGAACCGACGAGAAAGGGTAGGGGAAGGGAAAATTTGAAGGTTGATGAAGAAGGAGGTGAATGGGAAGCCCTCACAGAGATGAAGCACATGGAGACATGAAGCTAAGGCCGAGGTGGGGGAGAGTATGTGGAGAATTGGGAGAGGCAGGGGACCGTAGGCGGGTCATTTATTGCTTCACCACATGCCATCGCTTCATCTCATGTGGTTTTCCCATTGTAAGGTTTGCCCCATATGCTCGGCCAATACTATGTGGACAAGCTTTTCTGCCTCGGTGTTTTCTCTATCCATCAGAAATCCTCTACTGCCCATGCTTGCTAGTGAATTTTTATTGTGGCTTCATATATATCAACCCCCCCCCCCCCCCCCCTCCCAATCACCAGTGTATTTACTAGATGACTAACTTAATTGTCGACCCAAGCCATTTTTATGAGTTTTTATATTTCAGGTGCCTGGATCTTTTTAGGAATTTTTAAATAACAGTATTACACAATCAACTAGACAAATTAAAATTGACAACTCACAAGGGACAATTCACAATTATTTCTATAGTAGCACAATGATAAAATTGCATGTTGTCTGAACAACAACAAAAAAGTCAGGCATCTTAGAAAATCAATATCGATGCTTGAAAAAACAATCTCCTAGATTTTGGATCGTGTAAATCCAGTAATAAGCAACTTAAAACTAACACCTAGCTAGCTACACGACTGCTAGCTAGAGCTGCCCTATTTCTTGGCATCACTCTCAAGAAAACAAAAGCATGCAGCAGGAGAAAAAGTTGTCGAGGAAAAGAAAGGCTCCATGGATCCAAAGAGAAAGGAACATTTCAAAGTAGAATGCATGCACCAATATATATATATATATATTTGCTTCCATCCAAATATGATATACGTATATGATTTTTTTTTCTTTCCCGTCCACTCAGTCATCAGAGCATCAGATTCTGCTTAAACACCAAGCAGTGTGTATATGTGATGAGTGACGACGATGCACTTGGCGCTACTTCAGGCCGGAGAAAGTAAAGCTGCCTAGCTAGCTAGCTATCCTACATACATATATGTATATATATATATATATCTCCTAGTGCAAGAGCGAACAATCTTTGCAACTTGCATGCTTGTATGATCGAATAATCACCCCTTTATGTAAACGATCATCGCCTCATCAATTAGTATATATAAAAAGATATATATAATCGGTTTGCTTAGTAGCACGGCTAATATATGTAGTGTTGTTAAGTCGTCGATCGGTCACTTGCATGGGCATGGCACGTGTACTACTCCCAGTCCTGTGTACTCCGTACGTACGTACGTTGTTGCTGCTGATTCTATGGAGGAGTAGCGTCGTCGTCGTGATGATGATGATCTGCTGCTACGACGACTACTTTGGTGTCCTTGGTCGTCCGGGCGGCGGCGGGTGGCCCTGCCTCGGCGAGCATCTGCACGACGTCGGCCATGGTGGGTCGGAGTGCCGGCATGCTGCAGGTGCAGCGCACGGCGACGCGCAGCGCCTGCACCATCTCCTCCTTGTATGGGCTCCACGCGAGGAGGCGCTTGTCCAGCGCGTCCGCCTCCGCTCCGGCGGCCACCTTGCCGGACACCCAGTGCACGATGTCCCTCGTCTCCCCAAACTCCGGCTCGATGGGCTTCCTCCCCGTCGCCAGCTCCATGAGCACCACGCCGAAGCTGTACACGTCGCACTTGGTCGTCGCCTTGGAAGAGTAGGCGTACTCTGCATATAAAAAATCAAATTTTTTTTTGTTAAAATGAAATGAAATCATACATGCACAATGCATTCCGATCGATCCTAGTTACATTACATACCTGGCGCCAGGTAGCCGTAGGTGCCGGCGATGGTGGTGGTGGAGGCGTCTCGGTCAGCGCCGGCGCCGGCGCCGCGGGCCTGGAGCACCTTGGCGATGCCGAAGTCAGCGACCTTGGGTTCGAAGTCGGCGTCGAGGAGGATGTTGGAGGACTTGATATCACGGTGGACGATGGGGAAGAGGAGGTCATGGTGGAGGTAAGCGAGGCCCTGCGCGACGCCGAGCGCCACCCGGTGTCTCGTCGGCCAGTCCAGCAGCAGGTAGCAGCCGTGCAGCGCCTCCCACAGGTTGCCGTTGGGCATGTACTCGTACACCAGCAGCTTGCAGTCGCCGCCGGAGTAGCAGCAGTAGAGCTTCACGATGTTCTTGTGCCGGATGCTCCCCAGCGTCTCCACCTCCGTCCGGAGCTCCCGGTCACCCAGCCACCCGCCGTCGCTGCTGTTGCTGTTGCTCACCGCCGCCGCCGCCCAGTCCACCTGCTGCGGCTTCTTGCTCCACCGCCGTTTCGACACCCAGAGCTTCTTCACCGCCACAAGCTCGCCGCTACTGAGCTCGATCTTGTACACGGTCCCTGATCCACCATGTCCCACGATGTTCTTGTCGATCAACGCCTCCAGAATCTCGTGCTGGTCGAAGGTGAGCTTATGGAAGCTCCTCACGTCATACGACGCCGCGCTGCACGCCGACGACGACCCCGACGCCCCCAGACCGCCGTCCTGCTCCGCGAGCCTGCGCCGCGCACGTAGAACCACCCACCGCCTTGCCAGCGCCAGCGTGGCCACCACGCCCACCAGCGCGCACACGCCCACCACCCACACGTCCCCAGCAAGCAGCCCTCGTCGGAGGCTCGGCCGCGGGCACAGCGGCAGCGCCGCCGGGTCCTCCGTCAGTTTGAGCCGGAACGCGACGCACAGCCCCGGGTTCCCCGCCACGCTCTCCAGTAGTCCTTCCTTGATGAGCTGCAACGGCACTGGCCCCGACAGGTTGTTGTCGGAGAAGTCGAGCGAGTTGGGCAGCAGCCTGCACAGCGACTCCGGGATCTCGCCGGACAACGCGTTGTCCGACAGGTTCAGCACGTTGAGCGACTTGAGTCCGGCGAGCGTCTCCGGGATGGACCCGTTCAGCCGGTTCCCCTGCAGCGACAGCTGGTTGAGCTTCGACAGCAGGCCGACGGAGGTCGGGATAGGACCGGCGATGAGGTTGCTACTCAGGTCGATCTTGACCAACCCCGACGCGGCGCCGATCTCCGGCGGGATCTCGCCGGACAACCGGTTATTAGACGCGAACAGCGACGTCAGGTTGGTGGCTCCCGCCACCGTCGCCGCCACAGGGCCAGTGAAGTGGTTGTAGTTGAGGTCGACGATGGAGGCGTGCGGGAGGCCGAAGATGCCCGGCGGCACGTCGCCGTCGAGGTGGTTGTTGCTCACCCGGAACCTGATCAGCGGCGTGCACTCGGCGTACGCCGCCGGGATCGGCCCCGTCAGCAGGTTGCTCAGCACCAGGATGTACTGGAGGTGGCCTTTCACGCAGGCGTACGGCGGCAGTGGACCCGTGAGCTGGTTCTCCGACACCTCGATCACGTTCAGCTCCGAGTACCGCCCGAGGTCACCGGGGATGTCGCCGGTGAGCTGGTTCCGGTACACGGAGAGGATGCTTAGCTGAGTTGAGTTTCCAAGCACCGCCGGGATGACGCCGGTGAGACGGTTGGTGTAGATCTGGAGCACGCGGAGGTCACGCAGCGAGCACAGCGACTCCGGGATGGGCCCCGTGAGGCGATTCTCGGAGAGGTCGATGTCGGTGAGCTCCGTGAGGTTGCCGAGCTCGACGGGGATGACGCCGTCGAGCTGGTTGTAGTAGAGCTCGAGGAACTGGAGGCGATGGAGACGCGCCAGCGAGACGGGGATGGTGCCGGTGAGGAAGTTGCCGCTGAGCTCGAGGTCGGTGAGCGACGTCATGTTGCCGAACCACGGCGGGATGGGGCCGCGCATGGAGTTGGTGGAGAGGATGAGCACGCGGACGCGGCGGAGAGGAAGGAACAGCGACTCCGGCGGCCGCCACACGTCGAACCCGGGGTTCTCGTTGAGGTTCACCACCTCCAGCGTCGTCACGTTGGCGATGGACGTCGGGAACGCGCCGGTGAAGAGGTTGTTGGAGAGGTCGAGCACACGCAGGGAGCGAAGCGGAGACAGGTCGCGCGGCACGGCGCCTGACACGCCGGAGTAGCTCAGGTTCAGCACCTCTAGGACGGTGCAGTTGAGCACGCCGAGTGGGAACCCGCCGCGGACGTCGTTGTACGCCATCCGGAGCTCCCGGAGAAAGGGGAGCGCCGCGCAGACGCCCGGCGGGAGCCTTCCCACCAGGCGCCACGACGTGACGTCGATGCCCGTCACGTTGCCGGAGCTGTCGCAGGTGACGCCGTGGAAGCTGCAGTAGTCCGGCGACGGCGACGACGTGAAGTCCCACCACCTCGACATGCCTGGCCCCGGGAACTGCTCCTTCATCTTGGCGAGGTACGCAGCCTGCGTGTCCAGCTCCAATGCCGCCGCCACGCCGCCATCGCCGGACGCGAAGAAGAAGACGGTGAAGAGAACGAACCAGAGCAAGTTTGGAGGTGAGCAAAGGAGAGTGGACACCATAGCACCAGCTGGCCACCAGGTAGGAGATACAACTTGGAAGAAGAAACTGTGCTGTATCTATGAGCAAGCTTTTTCGATCGTAGGTGCCTGCAAGCTTGTGCCGCTGCTGTTGAAAGAAGGGATCTTTGTTGCAAATGGGATGGGATGGAATGGTGAGGAGGAGCTATCAGGAGGGGAGGGAGTATATAAGTGGAGTGGGAATCTGTGGAGGGAATTGGAATTGCTGAATGGTGATGATATAAAGGAGACGACGGAGGAGGGAGAGATGCATGGCTTTTGCTGTTGGGGGGATATATGCCCTGTCCCAGCTGCTGCTCATTGTATTGCTATTGCCAATCACAACAAAACTGATTGGTACCTCAGTGCAGTGCACTCCAGTGAGCAACATTCTCCAGCCTCTTCTTGTGCTGCTCTCTCTGTCTCTTGTGCAAGCATTTTTCCTTGTGCAGTGTTCTGTTGACTGCTGTTGGTCAGGTCAAAAAATGACATACAGTCAGTCAGCTGGTCAGGTCTGGCCCAGTCAAGACCAGCATGTTCAGAATCAACAGCTAAGAGAAACAGGGCCTCATATGGGCCTGGTCACTGTTCAGCCCACAGCTGACACTGGCCCGCCTGCCCGGCTCGACCCGGCCCAGCCCGGCTGAGCACTAACTGAACCCAAATGCGTTTCACACTTCTTCCAGGTGCAGCTGCATGTCAAGTGATCAGTAAACCATGCTTTTTTAGATATGATGAGTACTCCTAAACCATATTTGCTCACCATTCACCGGTTGCTGTCAATGGATTGACATATACCGGCCGGCAAGCCATGTCAGTTTCATCAGTGTTTCTGTTCAGAGTTGACATAAATCAGTGTTTCTGTTAAGAGTTGACATGAAGCAGTGGTCAATGATAACACTGCCGATCGAAACCATCATGCTAGCATATTATCTATGCATCCAGCATATTACGTACTCCCTCCATCCTAAATTGTAAGTCATTCCAAGAACCTTGGAGAGTCAAAATTTCTCAAATTTGACCAAACTTATATAACAATATAATAATATTTATGATGTCAAATAAGTATCATTAGATTCGTTATCAATTATATTTTCATAGTATACATATTTGATGTTATAAATCTTTATAGTTTTGTCTATAATTCTTGGTCAAACTTGAGATGTTTTGACTCTCCAAGATTCTTGAAATGACTTACAATTTGGGATGGAGAGAGTACTAATTTCCTGCTGAAACCTGAAATGGAGGGCACTGTGTTGGGGTGGTGGAGAGGCATCATCACTCACTGTCAGTCATGTTAGAAGAATTGGACCTAACCCAATTGATAATTCCTATAAATCCCAAAGGCCCACTCACACATGCATGGTATGGTGGGGGACTATAGTCCCACCTTGCTACTCTAGAGGGAGTGAGCCTCACTTAAAAGGGTGAGCTATCCCCATCTAGTTGAAGCTATGGGAGTGAGAGGGAAAAGTGAGAAACCCACGCGCTCGCTCGCCTCGCCGGGCGGGGCGGGGCGAAGGGCGCGGGCGCACGGCATGCGCGTGAATGGTCCGGCGATTTCCCGGCCTCGTGCTTGCGGGTCCGCGGCTACCTTTTGCCACTCGTTATTTTTGCATGCATGGAGAAAATTGCGCTGACTGTTTTGGTAAGCAATTATTCTCGTATTAATGGTGATTGATTGAGTGATTGACACTTACCTTAATACGGTGATTGGCGCGGCTGATTACTTACCATCTGCCGCGGCGCGTCCTCCCTATTTTTGGGAGAGACGTCTCACTCATTGGCTACCGGTGCTACATCTCCTCCTCGTACCTCTGTGCTGGGCCGCCGTCCTCGCCTTCTCCATCCCGCCGCCGCCGTGTCATCGGCGCCGGGAGAGCAGGTCTCCGAAGCCCACGTCCTCTCGTGTCCCTGCACGGGGTAGGGGGCGTATAAGGTTTTTGGGAAGCGCCGTCGCGACTGCTCGCTGTCCGTCTGCTTCCCTCTACGCCGGCGTCCACTGGTCTTCACCGCCGGCCTGCTTCGACTACTATTGCGCTAGCTCCTCTAGTGCCGACAACCCCACTGTAAGAATGTCTCTCTCTTTGTTCGTTCTTATGTTTATCATGTTTCTAGCACTGAGTAGATCGAGATTGCCTCTGATCGTAGTGTTAGCATGTTTGATTCATATTTTAGTAGACCGTGTATCTGTGATAGGTTTGCCTATGATACACGTTGTTATAATTGTTGTCCTCATTACTGGAATTAGATTCATTGCTAATTCGTCTCTATTTCCAACAAGTCAGTCACAAGCTCACAGCCTCTACTAACTGAAAACACTGATGAAGGCATAAAGGACAGTGTAGTTGATCAACTTGCAAGCCGCAAACACAGTGCAGCAGCAAATCCTGCAATCTCCATGGGGAACAAGGACAAAGCCTGCCTCTAGTGGGTGCCAATCCCAATCATTGCTCACGCTTTAGGAGGATCAGCAGCATGCTGACAAATGTAAAGCCTCTTCCATCTCCTAGAAAGCAATTTTTTATAGCCCTCAAAAGCATCCGTCCCTAAACAAGTGTTCTTCTCAATTTTTTTGATGAAATCAAACACTTTCAACTTTGATCAAATATATATAGAAAATATTAATATTATAATTAGTACCATTACATTATTTTCAAAATGAACTTATTTAGAAATACAAATCTTGTTAATCTATTCCAGGACAGAGTAAGCTGATTGTAGTGTAGGTTGCACCAGAAAGTAACAGCAATTAAAAACATAGAACAGCAAGTGAGCGCTACTGCACGCTCAGCTGCTAATGCTTCTTCTCAGTAGTGGCCTGAATGATGCCATGCTTTATTGGCCAGTAGTTTGTTTGCAATGTGTGCATACGCCAATCTGTATCTTTTTCCTGTTCAGCCAGCAGTGCTTAGCAGTTTAGTAACTGAATTAGTACTTTAGTTTGCTGTATTATATTATATTCGATTATAATGGAGTAGAAAGCCTAGCGGCACGCCTGCTGATAATTGTTATGCAAGCTTTTTGGGGATAAACAAAGTTACTGTTGAGTGAGCTTGCTTGGATTTGGATGAAGACTCCATCAGTCAACATTATTCAGTCTCAGCCTGGAATAATTAATAAGAACTTTCAAATGGAATTTAGGCACTTCACCATTAGTGCTACTAGCTACAGCCACGGTAGGCATTCAGCACAAATTCTTTACTGCTATTTAACACGCCACAAGAACAATTCCTTCAAAAAATAAAATGCCACGGGAATGGAATGCACACGTGTGCTCCAATGTTTTCCTCTTTCCACAAGCCCCGTTTGGATAGCACCGAATAAAACTTCTGAAAAAAAAATTGTCCTAGAAAGAACATCATGAATATAGGAAAAGTCAAATTTATTTAGGTTTTTTTTTCTGAATTTCTCAAAGAAAAAAGGGGAATGAGTATTAAGAACAATACATTTTTGGTGGAGGTGGTCCACGTGGAGGAATCCATAGTGGATAAGGAGTTGTGGCGGGAAGGTGGTGATACATAGATGCTCACTCAAAAGGTGCCTTGCACTTGCCATTAGATAAAAATAAAATGTAACTCACTGTGGTGTGGTGGACATGGAAAAGGAGACCATGACAAGTCCTTTTTTTAGAAGAAAAAAAAAATCCCCTTGTTCATCATCATGTGTTTCTCGCGTCTCCTGATTGGTCAGAAGCATTATTAGGTTGAGAACCACACCTGGCCAATCGTTGTAAAAAAACAGTGCATAATAACGTACGGTTCGCCACATATATATGGAAAAAAGCAGGGCTGATTATCCTCATTCAGTTAACCCCAGCGTCAGTGGCTTGACCTGATAAAAATCCTCAGTGACTTGATAATCATGGGTCAAACCGTGTATCATTAATTATACATGGAGCTTAAATTAATATGGCTATTCCTATAGTTGATAGTTTAATCCTCCTTCAGATCATGAATCTGAAGTATATGGTGTAAAGAGTTTAGTCTTGTTGTAATCTGAATTATGATAGTTTATACTCCTTCAGGATCAAAATAGCCACTTATACAATATTCAAAATGCTACTGTTGCCATCTAAAAAAAGAATGTGATTCTAGATCTAGTCTAAGTCAAATAATTTTGATTTTAACAAAATATATAGAAACTATCATCAGTTATGATTTGAAATAGGTATATTATATGAAAATATATTTCATGACAAATTTATATGATGCTTACTTGATATCTTAAATATTAGTAATAGAAAATTTGGTCAAACTGAATGTGATTTGATTTTGTACTATATCTAGAATTTTTTTTTGGGATGGAGTGAATACTTGTTGTTTAATGACTTCTAGGAATTTATACTACTTTTTTCTAGTCCTACTCCTCTTTAATTGCACCACTAACTAATTAACTAACTTCTTTTCCCATGCATGACCACTATAGTGAATAATAAATGAGGGTAAGATGATCATTCCCTTTTATCTATCTCATTAAGGTCATGTCTGATCACTGTTAGACCTAATTAGCTAAAATGATCCATTATATAGGAGAGATTATGGTGCAGATTATTATAATCCACCCACCTTATTATACTAATCCTATATAATCTGCTTGAAACCTACTAATTGAAGATTATGGACGCCAAAACGACCAACTTGCCCCTCCACCTTGGCGCCCAATGGCGGAGCCAAGGGGGCTGGCAGGGGCCATGGCCCCCCCTAACATTTGACACTAACAAAAATTACTAGTATTTCTTCATATTTTTATTAAAATTAAGAGAGCAAAAATAAATTTTTTCTTATATTATATACCTATTAATGTCCTCTAAATTATAAAATTATACATCTATCAATGTCCTCTAAATTATAAAATCATAAAAAGAGTTGTTTTTTATTTTTGGAAGTTAAATTTTTGTAGTTGGCCCCCCTATAGATAATTCTTGGCTCCGCCACTGTTGGCGCCACATGGAAAAAAAACTATAACATGCATGGGCACTGTTGGTGGTCATTTGTATCTAACTAACAATAATCCACGTATTATAATCTAGGGACCTAAACTGTGTAGATGATCATAATCTATAATCTAGGCTGTTATAATCTAGTTGTGATTTTCCAAACAGGTATTAGTGATTAGTCTTGATAGTGTGCGCACGTGTGTGAAGATGGCAAGACATTATGCAATGGAAGAGTTAGGTTATGGTATGCCATGCATGGTAACACACTTTTACCTTCACCGTGAAATAAAAACAGGAGGATCGGTTAAAAGCAGGGGCGAAGCCCAATAGTGGCCTGTGGATGCGGATGCACCCCCCCAAAAAATGAAAACAAGTTACTACAATCAGATTTCGGCCCTATATGCACCCCCCTTGGGCCGACATGCTGCACCCCCCGCAGGCCGCAACGCAGCTCAGAGCAGCCAGCCCACTTGACTTGAGCCCATCGCAGGAAGATGAAAGGATGAAAAACGCAGTGCCGCTGCTTTGGCATCCGTCGCGGTCTTGCTTCCCGTCGCCTCCGTGGGAACTGGGAACGGCGATTGAAAGTCTGAATCTCCATCGCCAATCGCTGCGCCTCTGCAACTGCAATCCGGCCATCCGGCCACAGCTCCTCCACTGGTCAGTGCGTCCCTCTTGCTAGTTGTGTGCCGTCTGTGCTTGTGCTTGTGCTTTACTGAACCTGAACTTCAGTCTATGCTTGTGCTTGTGCCTCAGGTTGATGCTTGCAACGTTGCTGCTTGGATGTTGTACAGCTGTAGACTAAAGTTCAGTAAAGCTCAAAGTTGGTGTCTCCTGTTTGGCCGGTCTACAGTTCAGTCTCTAGGCATCAAGGATTTGATCTTTCAAGGTACGAAGTAGTATTTTGGGTCTGTAGCTGTAGTCTTGCAGATATTTGTCTCTATTTCTTTCTTAAGTTATTTACTAGACAGTGTACTGATGACAGATGGAAAGATTTTACAAGAGAAAAGCGCCAGAGCCTGATAGTGCCAACAATGCTCGCAATTTGTATTTGGATGATCTCAACTGGGAAGAGGAGATTAAATATGATCCAGGATTACGGAAACAAATTGATGACTACCATCCAAATTTTTTTTGTTACTTCTTTATAGTCACATCCCCCTCTGTTACGCTCTAGCTTCGCCACTGGTTAAAAGATATGAATAATCTTTTAGTAAAAGAAGAAATGATTACGGCCATTAACAATATCCTAAGGTGAAAACACTGTCATATGGCATTAGCTTTGTAGTGGGCGGGGAATGAATACTCCTTTTGAATAAGGACGCATGCTCGCCACAAATTAAAGCTACATCAATATTTCAATCACCGGTCAGTCAAATATTGCAGATATAGATATATCAAAAACTTGCATTGAATCTCCTCTTTATTTATATTAGGATAATAAAAGATTATATATGCTGGAGTAGCGCCTACCTTGCGGGTGCAGCACTAACCGGGGCATCGTATTACCGCGGATTTAGGTTATAAAGAACATGCAATGTGACGCTGAATCGCAGGATCGGTGAATTGAATGGACATCTATATATGTGATTTTTTTTCTTGAATACATTAAGGAGCTATATATGTGTCCTTATAGTAAAGAAAGGGGATGGTTTATGTTGAGTGGTTGCGCGATCAACCGTTTAACTTGAACGGTTAGGTCTTGTTTCGATGGACATGTCTCCATCTCAATTCACGTGTGTTCAAGTGGATTGGAGGGGAATTCAAACTAATTTCTACTCTAATCCATTTCAACCCATACATACTTCAATATTCCTCCAGTTTCCCTTACTCGAAGGCTCCTCATCTAGCTCAAACATGAAAATTATAGTATGTTATGATTATATAAACTCGAAATGAGTGGCGCTAAGATCTACTATATTAAGTAGTCCCTCCGCCCAAAAAAACCTTTGATGTTTTAGAATTTTTAGAAAAAATAAGTTGAACTATATATTAAATATGGTCATCCACAAGATTCAGGATGGCTAGCTTAACATGGTCAGCTCGAATTTGAGATTGTTTCATAAAAATCGGGCCCTGTTTGTTATGGAGCAGACTTTTTTTTAAGAGTACACAGTACAACGTAGACACTCAACATGCACGTACACTCGCCCCTACGAACACACGCACACAAACCCTACCCCTATGAGCACCTTCGAAGGACTGAGCCGACAAATCTTAAAGTTCACGAAGTCACCACAGACGCCTCGCTGTCGACGGAAATGTCGCCTACCACTTAATGCGTAGCACCGGAAAATCCTGAAATAAATCCAGAATAAAGTGTCCACTTATGGAGCAGACTTTAGGAGCACTGGCAATGTGACATCCTGGTTCTCAACGGTTGCAAGAGAAGGCGCAAAAGGCCCAAACGATCCATGGAAGGAGTAAAACGAAGCTGGCTCAAATGCCAAGTTGGGCCGACAAAATCCGTGTCGGAGTCTCTATTGGGCCACACTTTGATTAAATTGTCAATTAATTTACCATGATGTTTGGCAGTGCTAAAAATGAAACACTGATGTTTACCGTCTCAAATCTCATTTGCTAATAAATCGTGGCAATAAGATTTTGTTATAGCCCAGATAAAGCCCACACTTGTATACATGTGTGTTAACAACTGAGCCAGGCTTGGCTAGCCCGTTGGGCTACCTTTCTGTTCCACCCAGGCAAGGCCCAAACGAGATATAATACGGACCATAAAAGCCTACTTGGCGAACATGTTGGCCTTGCCCAAATGTGGATGTTGGAGGGTACATGCCCACGAAACTAAACTTTCTAGTACTGAGCCATGGGCCTCCCATATACAGGCTAACCGGCACTCAGAAAATTCATCTACCGGTGCTCCTTATAGTCCAGACGATGCTTCACTGGAGCTGATACGTAGCCCATCAAGATTTAAACATTTGAAACTACTTCCAAATAAGAGCATGATTTTAGAAAATATATTTGGGTATTTATTTTTAATCTTTAATTTTTATGGTGTTATATCGGCAAAATCACTAAGAAACCCGCTTAGGGTGCAAAATGAAAAGTTATAAAGAGTTGAGAAGGGTTAAAAAAAAACTAGCTTTATAGATTAGGGAGAAAAAGGATAACCACGATAGCTGAGGGAGGTAAATTGAAGTCTTTCCAATTATAAACTGGCATGGAGTCTTTCCGATTATAAATGTTTGTAAGTACAGGCCCACGTAACTAAAGGTTGCCCAAATTGATAACTGAAATGGGCGACCTGCGAACAGCTGTTGGGCTTACTCAAAGCCGAATTTAAAATGTTCGGTTCCGGATTTGTGCTCCCGCTTGTGTTGACCACCACCAAAAAAAAAACATTCTAGTAAAATAAGTTAATCAGTTATTTTGTGCTCCAGCAAACAGTTATGAAACCTACTCTAAGACTGTGAACTTTTTAACTTAACCCCAACACAACAGATGAACTGTACTCGGTTTGAAACACCTGAATCCAATTTCTCTGAATACATTCAATCAGTTTTACTAGTCTGCTGGGAAAGTTGGGAGTCGGCATGCAGAAGAAAAACTGCACAGTAGAAATTAGAAAGTGAATTGCATGCCAACTCAACATAAAGTGAACCTCTGCATGGAATCCAAGAAGAAAGTGAAGCAGAAGTTTTTTGTTTTGTGTGTGATGAACTGATGATGGCCTTATCATTGGTGCAGGCACATCATTCAGAATTCAGATGGATGGAGTCCAGGGAAGGTCAGACAGACAAACAAAGACAATCCCCGGGTCTTCCGGCCGGCACACCTGCACACCCACACCGTTGGGTGGTATTCAATTCAGAGTTTTATTGGAGCACGCCTACCCATCCTCCCTCATCAAACAAAAGTCTCTGCCTTGTATTAAACCACGGCCTCGTTCCGGCAGCGATTCCCGGGCCGGTGAAAGCTCCGCCGCCGCGACAGCGACGCGCCGACGCCGACGCCGAAGACAACTGCCTCATTATTCTTTACGCAATGCGACGACACACGGCGGCCGGGATGCCTGCCTGAAGCCAATTTCCTAACTGAAGAACCTTCCTCCTGCTCACTGCTGTCACTCAGATTCAGATCAGACGTGTGATTTGGAGCATGCATGTGGCTCATCCAATCTTCTCCAGAATCTTGAGCTGGACACGTTTTTATTTTTTTTTTCCTTTTCGTTCCTGCAGAGAATGAATCGACTGCTGGAGCCTGGAGGTGGAGGAGTCCAAGAGAAGAGAATGTTTGGTTTGTCATGGAAACAGGCGCCAAACAATCTTTACTTACTCCATTGACTGACCGACCTCTCAGCCAAACCGTACTTCCAAAGATGCCTTTGCCTGCTTACATACTTACTGTAGCATTATCTTACTGTTACCACTTAAGGCTAGTCTCAATGGGGGTGTCATCTGAGTTCCACTCACATTAAATATGTTGTCACATAGGTACTTTTGATGATATGACAGTGTATTTAAGAAGAGAGAGAAGAAATGAGTGTCTTGATGTTTCATCCGAGTTTCATTTCATTTTATATGACAAGACAGTCTTGAAAACACTGTCATGAAACTCTCCATTGAGCCTGGCCTAAGTACAACTGCAGAAGATGAACATTTTATTTCTTGACCGATTATTTCAGGCAGAATAATAATAATAATCTAGCACTACTAATCTTACTGCTACACTACACATGCTCATGCTCTAATGCTGACTAGTATGTTGACCTCAGCTGACAGCGACAGCTTCTCACACTCTCCTGCCTCCACTGACCGCCGAACGCCTCCTCCTAAGCTTCATCGATCTTTCCTTCCCGTCCTCCGGTTGGACGCCGGCCACCGCCGGCGCGGAGGGGACACGGCGAGAAATCCTACGGCGTCGCGTCATTCATTTACTTTCAGACCACCTGGACCTCCAGGACCTTGGCATCGTCGTCGTCGTCCTCCCTTGCGGCGGCGGCGTCCTCAAGCATCTGCACGACAGAGCGCATGGACGGGCGCATAGACGGCGTACGGCTAGTACACAGCACAGCAACACGGAGCACACGGACGGCCTCCTCTCTAGCCCACCCTTCCACGATCGCGGGGTCCACGAGAGACATCGCCTTCTCGCGGCTCTCGAGCCTTCGCGACACCCAGTCCACGAGGTCCCAGCTCCTCCCTCCTTCCCCCTGCACCACCGCCGGCCGTCCCGTCACTAGCTCCAGCAGCACGACACCGAAGCTATACACGTCACTCTTCTCCGTCACTTTCCACGTGTACGCGTACTCCGGCGCCATGTACCCCGGCGTCCCAGCCACCACGCCGCCGGACGACTCACCACCGGTTGACGTCGACGACGCCGAGGTGAGGATCTTCGCGAGCCCGAAGTCGGCGAGCCGCGGCTTGAAGCACTCGTCGAGCAAGATGTTGCTGGACTTGACGTCGCGGTGGAGGATGGGCCGGTCGCAGCCGTGGTGGAGGTACTCGAGCCCTCTCGCCGCGCCCACCGCCACGTCATGCCGCTCCACCCACCCGAGCCCACCACCCAGCTTCCGACCCGCGCCGTGTAGACGCTCGTAGAGGCTGCCGTTGGGGAGGTGCTCGTACACCAGCAGGCTCGCGTCACCATCGACGCTCGTCACGCTACACAGAAGCTTCACCACGTTCACGTGCCGGATCGCGCTCAGTGTTCCCACCTCCGAGTCGAACTCGCGGCACCGCACCGACGACGCCGTCCGACGTCCCAGCATCGGCGCCGTCGTGCTCACCACGCGCGTCGCCCTTCGCGTGATGTGCTTCACCGCCACCACCGCGCCGTTGCCGAGCTTGACGCGGTACACGTTCCCGGACCCGCCGCTACCGATCAGATTCTCGTCACGGACGCCGTCGACGATCTCTTTCTCGTCGAACGCCAGGATCCGGAACGACTTGAGGTCCCACGAACCATTCTTGCCGAACAGCTTCGTCGTCCCCGCCTCCGCCGCGCGCTGCCGGCGCTTCTGGAGGTATATGGCGACGCCGAGCGCCGCTAGTAGCACGGCCGTGACGGCGAGGATGCACGTGATAGCCAGGCGCGTGGCGTTAGCAGCCGACCGGCTCCCGGAGCTCGGCCCGCAGCGGCGGAGGAAGCCAGCGGCGCCGTCGTTGGTGGCGCACAGCCCCGGGTTCCCGATGAAAGTTTCGGCGTACGCCGAGATCGCTAGCGCCTCTGGAACGGGTCCGGTGAGATGGTTGTAAGACATGTTCAGGCTGCTCAGCTTCAGCGCGGCGAAGCTCGCCGGCACGGCGCCGGTGAGGTCGTTCCGTGAAACGTCGAGGGAGTTCAGCCGCTGCAGGTTGCCCAGCTCCGCGGGGATCGCGCCGGTGAGCCTGTTGCCGGCGAAATTGACCGTGCTAAGCGCCGAGCAGGAGCCGAGGCTCGCCGGAATTGGCCCGCCGATCGCGTTCCCCTCAATGTCGAGGCTGCCGAGACGAGACAGACTCCCGATGCTGTCCGGTATCTCGCCGGAGAGCTGGTTCGACGACAGGTCCATGGTCTCGAGGCTCGCCGCATCGCCGATCGACGGCGGTATCTCGCCGGTGAACAGGTTCCCTGACAGGAGAAGGTTAGTAAGCTTAACGGCGTTGCCGATCCCGTCGCCGATGCTGCCGGTGAACTGGTTTCCAACGAGGTCGATCACGTTGACGTTAGGGAGCGCCCACAGCCCCTCGGGAACCTCGCCGGAGAGGCTGTTCTTGCTGACACGGAACCTCAGCAGCGTCTTACAACCGGCGTACGTCGCCGGGATCTCACCGGAGAAGTTGTTCTCGAGCATGAGTAGCTTCATCATCGTGCCCTGCTTGCACATGTCCGGCGGGATAGGACCCGAGAGCAAGTTGGTGGAGACGTCGATGAAGTTGAACGCCGACCAGCTTCCGAGACTCTGTGGCAGCTCGCCGGTGAGGTTGTTGTTGTAGAGGGAGAGGTTAACGAGCTCCTTGAAGTCGTCGCCGAACTCGCGGGGAACCTCGCCGGTGAAGCCGTTGTAGAACAGCTGCAGCGACACGAGGCGCGTGAGCGACCGGAGCTCGGTGAGCGTGCCGGTGAGGCTGTTCTGTGACGCGTCGAAGTACTGCAGCTTGGCGAGCTTGCCGAAGCCGTCGGGGAACGCGCCGCGGAGGGAGTTGTTGTAGAGCTCGAGCTGGGTGAGGTTGGTTAGCTTAGCGATCTCTGCCGGGATCTCGCCGGTGAGGTTGTTGTCGGAGAGCTCGAGGTCGACGAGGTTGATGAGGTGACCGATCTCCGCCGGGATGGCGCCGCCGAGCTTGACCGCGGAGAGGTAGAGCGTGGTGAGGTTGGTGAGCTTGGTGACCTCAACCGGGAACCCGGCGGTGGGGGACAGGAACGGGTTGTCGCCGAGCGCGAGCACGGCGAGGTCCGGCGTGGCCAAGAGCGAGCGCCACGGGAACGCGCCGTGGAAGGAGTTGGAGGAGACGTTGAGGGTACGGAGACCGGAGAGCGGTGTGAGGTCTGGGACCTCGCCTGTGAAGCCGTTGAACGCGAGGTTGAGGCTCTGGAGCGCGGTGCAGGTTGTGACGCCGGTGATGTTGCCGGAGAGGGAGTTTTCCTGGAGGGAGAGTGTGGTGAGGGATGGGAGGGACAAGCAGAGGCTCGCGAATGGGACGGTGGTTGCGGAGAGTTTGAGGGACGGTAGGGAGAGGGATGTGACGGTGCCGCCGGTGCACGTCACGCCGGTGAAGCTGCAGGGGGCTGACGCCGCGGCGGCGTCCCACGTGGCGAAGGTCGGCAAGGCCTCGGGTGGGACGGTGAGTGCGGCCTTGAAGGCGAGGAGAGCGTTCGTCTGGGACTGGGACGACGGTGACGTTGCTGCGACGGCGCAGGTGACGATGGCTGCGACGGCGGCGGCGAGGAAGAGGGAGAGGAGGGGGGAGGCGGGCGGCATGGCGCCGGGTGGAGGAGAGGGGAGGGGAGCGAAGGACGACGACGCGTGGTTCGTTGGTTTCCTCGGTGTCAGTGTGTGAATGTTTGACTGGTTTTAAGGTAGCCGCAGTAGTAGCCGACCCTTCACTCACTAGGGGGTGGGGCCCTCTCTCTTTCGTCTCTGCAGATGCAGCTACTATGATAGATGTTGTGGACCGGATTAGGAAGAGTAGACAGCAGAGAGAAAAGGCACTACTGAAAAGGAAGCATGATACTCTACAAAATGTAATCAACATGTGCTTTGCTTAATCTGCTGGTGCCATATGTAGGAGTAATACAAACTGCACATGTTTTTAAAGGATACTCATGACTCACTCCATCCAGAAACACTGAATAGATGTGTTCGCAAAAAAAAAAAACACTGAATAGATTAGGAATTTTAGAATATAATACTTCCGTCATCTCAAATTATAATATGTTTAACTTTTTTATCTTAAGTTTGATCACTCGTCTTATTCAAAAATTTATGTAAAATATTTTTTTTGTCGTGGCCTTCTTTATTAATAAAAGTTCTTTAAGCATGATTTAAATTTGACTATATTTGTATAAACTTTTTGAATAAGACAAGCGGTCAAACTTAGAGTTAAAAAAGTCAAACATCTTATAATTATAAGACATTCTAAGAATAATATGGGATCAAACTTGAGATATTTTCACTCTTTAAGATTCTTATGATGTTTTATAATTTGGGATGAATGGAGTACTTATTTTGAGACAGAGAGAGTTTGTAGCTTGTTTTAGAACATTTTAGCCATGCCATAGTCGAGGGTTAGCGTGTCATCGGTTGCTAGAGAGTTATCCGGCCAGCGAGTTATCGGTTGCTAGGGAGTTTCATTAATCCTTAGCCATTGGAAAGATCAGGGAGCTAACGTGTGTCAATACCAGCTAGCACAGGAGCCCGGGCACGGGCTCAGGGTGGCCGGGCCTTGGCTTCGCCCCTAGATGGAGGGGTATTCATAGAGCACACCTGAAATTAACAGTTACAAGTCCACTCGGTCTAAATACACTAATATTTGAACATAACTACTTAGGCCTGTTTAGATACGTATGTATCTACCTCAAACTATATGGATTGAAGTGTATATTAGTTCAAATACACTCCAACATATGTGGTTCGAGTGAGATACATGCGCATCCAAACAAGGTCTTAGATATTTAGATAGTGGCCCTACAGGAGGCGTGGATTTTCGCCGGCTCTGCCACTAACTGGAAGTGCATACATGAGATGGTGGGAGCAAGGTAGAGGATGAACTTAACGAGCATGCAGCATGACATATACATTTATCTGCTTGATTGGAATTAAGATGAGCAATGGAGTGATGGGGGTGTGCAAGTGAAAGTAATGTCGTTTGGCACTAGGTTCTGACTGCTGAGCGGTCGTCGTTGTGTGAATTGTGATGATGAGGATGGTGGTGTGGTCAAAAGATGGGTGAGAATGAAGAAGCAACGTACTAACGCTCGACGACAAGCCTTGGGTTGTTGGTCACTTGGACCTTGGACTGATATTTGACTAGGCGTACTTCACTAGCAATGCAATGCAATGCAAGTAGTATCTCTATCATCCCCACTGCGATTTTTTTTAATTTTATTTTTTTTAACTAAATTTAATTCTAACATCGAATAACTTTTTTTTATTTCTAACCTTTTTGGCCGCTCCATCATCCATGGAGCGGCATTTCTCCTTTGTCGCTCTATGCATGGTGGAGCGGCAAGGTGCTGACTCATCACAGGACCGGTCAAAGGCGCAGAGGTGGGCCCGCTCTTGCCGCTCAATGATCTGCGGAGCGGCAAGGGGAGGCCTTTAAACGGTATCTTTTCTTTTTTCTTTCCTTTCTCTCACGCTCTCTCCTAACTCGCCTGCACTCGCACGCTCGCTCTCTCCCACCCGCCTGCACGCCGCCGCCCCAGCGCCCGGGACGAGGCCCCGCCTCGGCGCCCCGGGTCCCGCCCGTCCTCGGCCGGCACCGCCGTCGGCTACCGTCCCCGGTCCGCCGGCCGCACCCAGCCTCCACCGCCCGCCGGCCGCTGCCCCATGCCCTCGGCCTGCACCGCCCGTCGGCCCCCACGCCCCCGCCAGCTGCTCCGCGGGCGCCTCTGTCGCGGCCGTCGTCGCCCCACCGGTTTCCTCCCAGTGTGCCAAGGTAATTTTTTTATTGTATTGGTTTATACTGTTTTTAGGTTAGTTTATTAATTAGGTTAGTTTTATTAGTTAGGGATTTAGTTTACAAATTAGTTTAGTTAGGTTATTTATATGGTTTAGTAGCTTATAAATTAGTTTAGTTAGACTATTCTTAGTGGCATTTTGTAGATTAGTTAGGATAGTAGTAGTTAGCTATACAATTTATATAGACTATTGTTAGTTTATTAAGTTAGTATACTTATGTAGATTCTAGTTATTTATGATTTATTGTTAGGTAACTAATAACTATAGTGGCCAATAAAATCGACCATTTGATAAACTTCGGTGGGATGGTTTTGTAGATGGATTGTTCTGTTCGGGTTTTCTATGGTGGAAGTGTTAGGAAACAAGATGGTGTTTTTGAGGATATGGAAGATGAGTTAGAATGGTTTGATGAACCACCGACCTTCACTGACCTGTGTGCCCGCTTGAGTTTAATGTTTGGTGGTGATTTCACAATTAGGGGTAGATATGACAGTGGGACAAAATATAACAATTATGGTTTGATGTTCTTGTCTTCCTCTGCTCACTGGACCCGCTACATTAGCATCCTCCAAAGTTGTAATGCACACATGGCTGAGGTGGTTGTTGAGAATGGCTATAGGTTGGAGGATGTTGATGAGGGTGTTGGAGGCGGTGACGAAGAATTTGGTGCACAAAGAGATGAAACTCTGGATAACATGGACATGGACAGTCAGTTGACGCAGGAGCAGTTTGATACCCATGTAGAAGGTCGTATAAACAACGACTATGATGTGGGGGAGTTTGAACGTGAAGAGGGCAAGGAAGCTGAAGATGAGAGGGTCCCTGATGTTGTTAGCAGTGATTTCGAGTCTGAGGACGAAGGGGATGAAGGGGATGATGGGGGTACACCTGCTTAGAGGACTCAGGTGCCTCCTAATGCAGTACCGGCTCATGCCATGCCCTCATATGTTCCTGTGTCGGCACTTCATACAATGTCGACTCATGGCACGTTGGTCCATGAGTTACCAGAGGGTGGTGCACCCTATTATGATCCATGGGGTAGGGTTAGCGAACCGATTCAGTATGTTCCACCTCCCCCTAACACACAGAATGAACTAATGCAGTTGAGTGAGGGTGGTGTACCTTTTACTGGCGTTCCAAACTACAGAGATGTCAGCATGACACATATGGCAGTCTGTGACACGGGTTTACAGATGGCAAGGCAGTCGGTGCATAACCCTCAGACCCTAATGCTTAGTAAGGGCATGGTCTTCAATACAATGGCAGAAATGAAGCTTTTTCTTCAGGACTATGCTGTGTTTCACCACAATCCTTACGTTGTCACTCATTCTGACAAAGAGTTGAGGTATCAAATTATCTGTAAAGCAGGTTATCTATGCATGTGGAAGCTTAGTGCGAGGAAGAAGCGTGATGGGAAGTGAAAGATACAATTTGTGGTCCAACCCCACAAATGCTTGGATAACAGCGGGAATGAAACACATCCGCAGCTCACTGCACGTTATCTTGGTCGACGTATTCTGGCTATCGTTAACAAGGACAACGATATCTCAGTGTCAATGTTACAGGTGAACATATTTAACCTTGTCAGCTACCATGTGAAGTACGGCAAGGCTTGGCGTGCTAAGCAGATTGCACTTGCGATCCGATGGGGTAGTTGGGTGGAGGCATACAACCGTATACCCCGAATATTGAGTGCAATGCAGTTCTACAACCCAGGCATGAAATGGTTTTTGGATGAGACTCGTCTTAGGCCTCTGCACAACCCGATGAGACTTGTACTAGACCGTTTTTTTGGTTGTTCTCCCAGATGGAGTGGGCTTTCCAGTTCTGTAGGCTTGTGGTACTTATTGACGGCACTTTCCTTACCGGAAAGTACAGAGGCACTTTGATGATGGCTGCTGCTGTTGATCCTGAGAATCAGATAGTTCCCCTTGCCTTTGCTTTGGCCGAGGGAGAGAACAATTCATCGTGGTCATGGTTCATGAGGCTTCTACGTACCCAGGTCCTTGGTGTGACTCGCACCATATGTGTGATCTCGGACCGACATGCAAGTATTCTTCATGCTTCCAATGAGCATATCGAAAGATTCCTGGCCATAGTTCATAGATGGTGCATGTGTCATTTCGGCACTAATTATTGGCGACGCCAGAGGAAGAAGGAGGTATGTGAGAAGGTGAAGACACTATGTAATGTACGAACAAAGACTCGGTTCGAGGAGACATTGAAAGAGCTAAACAAGGTATGAACGAAGCCGACAAATTATGGTTATATGACTAGATGGAACAAAAGGAAAAGTGTGCACTAGCATTTGACGAGGGTGGTTGGAGGTATGACATCATGACCACCAACGCGCCCGAGTCTTTCAACCATGTGTTTTGGGGAGTCCGAGGGTTGCCAGTATCAGGTGTTGTTGAGTACTTGTTTCTGAAGTGCAACGAATATTTTGTGAAGAGATGGCAGCTTGCGCAAAGAGGTATACTTGAGACTGGAGTGTGGGGATAGGCAGCCCAGAATTTTATTGAGGAGGAAAAAGGCTATTTCAAGCAGCAGACTGGTGAGCCATATGGAAATAACGGTTATATCTGTAGTGTCAGAGGGCTTGGTGGCACAACTATGGGCGGAGAGCGTTATGGTGGACGTAACTACCGCGTTGATTTAGAGACCGTTCAGTGCAGTTGTAACGTCCCACAGATCATGCACACCCCTTGCTCTCACATGATAACAGCCTATAAGATGCGCGGATTTGACTACCTGTCTTCGAGGTTTATGTCTCCATTGTACCTCCGGTCAAACACCATAAGAGTATGGGAGAAGAGTTTTGAGCCATATCTTGTCCCTTCGCAGTGGCCCCCATTTCATGGACCTCAGTATGCCCCTAATCCAGACCTTAAGAAGTTAGGTAAGGGTAGAAGAAAGAAGAAGCGTCTAAAGGGATACATGGACGCTATGAGAGGGTACGGTGATACTTCAATGAGAGACGTGGTCAAAATTTGTGCAGTGTTTGCAAAAAACCGGGGCATAAGACTAACTATCATAGACGATCTGGGCAACAGGTCCGTTTATATTATTTTCTCTAAATAATATATGTTGTTTACTTGAATTTGTAATTAGCCAACATATTAGTTTATATTATGCTTTAAATTTGTTATCATGCTCATATTTTGTTTGGACTAACTTGTTTAAAATGTATGGCAAACAGGATGGCTCCAGTTCAGCACCAGGAGCACGCGTTCCTTGAGCAGGAGTACGACAAGGACCACCGTGGTGCTCGCCACGAGTACGGCACCTTGGACGAGGAGTTGCCGCTTCTGAGGGCACGCACTCACACCCGGCAGCTTCGGTGGGACGAGCGTTTCGCGCCTTACATACGGCGTGCTGGCTTCATGGAGATAGTACGTGTCGTACTACGGGGACTTCCTACCTTGAACCCCTCACTTTTTAGTGTAGCTTTGGACAAGTAATCACCCTTGTTCGTTTATATCACTCACTGTATTTGTGTCAGTTCACTTAATTTTTTTGGTGCACAGATGGAGGCCCGAGACTCACACGTTCCACCTTCCTTGCGGGGAGATGACCATCACACTAGAGGATATGAAGGCGATTATGTGCCTTTGTATTGACGGCCTCTGTGTCAGTGACATCGTGGACAGCGACAACTGGAGGGACAAGGTGGCCGCCTTCTGTGGCTAGGTTCCCCCTGACGACGAGCAAGCAAAGAAACATAAGTAAGTATCTAAATTACCTTCTTGTACTTCTCTTTATTTGTCTTATTTGCCTCTAATTTTCTTCAAAATTTGTAGGAAATCTTCTGGTGTCACCTCACAGTGGCTCATCGACAACTTCAACTATGCAATTCCCGAAGATGCTTCGGAGGATACAGTGGACAGGAGAGCTCGAGTGTGGCTGTGGCACTTCCTTGGTACGTTCTTGTTTCCAGACGCGTCCGGTAACGTGGTCAGCTAGATGTTCTTGGACATACTATCCCAACCATGGGAGAACATTGCCAGCTACAGTTGGGGCAGCGCTGTTCTGGCTTGGACGTATAGGCAGTTCTGTAATGCCTGTCGTAGCACGGCCAAGAACCCCTCCCTAGGGGTTGCTCCTACCTCCTGCAAGTTTGGTTATGGGAACGATTTCCCATTGGGCGGCCCAAAATATCTCGATTTCCTGTCATTAGATTTATATATTATGTAACTTCGAATTCCTTTTGCCTTATTAAATGACTAACACTAGATTGTAATGCAGGTTTGGAATGCCGAGGACGTGTTGCCCATGACTTTGTGGGTTTGGAGTGACATAGAGCTGGTCACCAGAAATGCAGAACGCAAGTACAAGGAGTACACCGACATGTTTGATACCATAACACACCTGCATGTTTATTCATTACTTTAATTTGTATGGTTTATATTGTTTGCACACTATTTAAATTGTACCTAAGTTTTTGATATTATGTCTAGGTCGTCTGGGAGCCTTGGGACGATGATGAGTATCGTGAGTTGCTCAGTGCACGGTGCTGGGAAGAGAAGGACAAGTTTCGGTGGGACGTCCCGCTCATTTGCTTTCATATGGTTGAGATGCACTTTCCGTACAGAGTTTGCAGGCAGTTTGGCAGACTTACGGGGTACCCACCACCGCTCTACTCCACTAGCCAGCATCTGCATTGGTGATCTACTTTATTTGATTTAGACTGTTGCCTAATTAAATTATGTCGTATCCAACTAATCATATATTTACTGCAGTCTTGACCGCAGTGTAACACCCTAAAATTTGAAATAGAAATTAGATTTGAATTTAAATGAAATTTTATTTGTTTCAAACAATTTTGTGATCATAGAATTAAATAAAGAAAATAATAAAACAAATCACATGCTAGGGTTACCACATGTTTGTGCATCTCATGCCGCTGCATCTTCTTTGTGTTGCTTGGTTTACAAAACTCAAGGAAAACAATTCAAAACCCTTTTGAAAATTCAATTTGGAAAAACTAAAGAAAAGAAAAAGAAAATAGAACGCCCTCCCTCCTTTCGGCTTTTGGCCCAACTGAGCAGCCCGGCCTGCTTTCCCCTCCCTTCCTCCCTTCCTCCCCCACTTGGGCCGGCCTCCCTCGCCTCGGCCCAGCCGCTCCGCAGGCCCGCTCCGCGCTGGAGCCCTCCTCCCTCCTCCCTCTCGCTGACACGGCGGCCCCGCCGTCAGCGCCTTCTCCCACCTCAGGCCGAAGCCGCAACGGACTCTGCTCCGAGCGAGCAGAGCCGCAACCGCCCCTGCTCCCTTCCCGCAACCTTCGCGCGGAAACCTCCGCGAGCAGGCAAATCCGCCCCGGATTCTCTGGCTCTCGGCCGCTATAAGTAGCACAGCAAACCCCTATGCCGTTCTCATCTAATCCCGGTCCTCGCCTCGCAGCAGTAGCCATTGCCGAGCAGAGTACCGCCATCGAGCCGCCGCGCCGCGTTCCTGCCGCCGTAAGCCCCCCCTCGACCTTCGCGTCGTCTTCGCGCGTCCGCCGAACGCCTCCCGTCTCCCTTTTCCCTCTCTTTTTGGCTCTGGCTGACCTCGCCGTCGCATCGCAGGGAACCCGAGTCGCTGCTCCACGCCACCGGCCATCTTCGTCCACCTCCGAGCCTTGTCGTCGTCTCTGGTGAGTCCGCATTGGTCTCCTCTTGCTCCTCGACCCGTTCCCGTGCAAAACCGAGCACCCGAACCCCTTTTCCCCTTCCTCCGGCGAGCCGGCCATGGCGCCGCCGTGGAGCTCCATCGCGGAGCCCCTGTACCCGGCCGGGGCCCTGTTCCCCGAATGGGGATCCCCTCTGTCCCCCCCCTTCTAATCTCACCCCTCCATCTCAGATCCAAGGGGTCAGATCCACTGATACCCCTTCGCATGGTACTTTTGCTAAAGAGCCCCCTGAGTTTTTGGCCCTCAACCCACAGTCCTATGGCCCCCCAGCTTTATGCTTCACCCTCTGGAAAGCGTATTCCTTTTTAGATCTATTTTTATTTCAAAATTAAATGAAAACCCTTATTTACATTTTTGCCACTCATCTTTAAATGCTAATAATTTGCTCGTTTTAAATCCAAATCGATCCGTTCAAGTTGCGTTAGATCCGTAATTTTATGCTCTATCCAGTAGTATAGATTTCATCTATGTTAATAACTTTTTAAAATCTAGATTAGATTAATTCTTTTAATGCTTTAATCTTGCTCTTTAAAATCTTGTTTAATCTATAGTTTATTTGTTTTAGATCCGTTTAGCGTGATTTCGCGTCTTTGTGATCGTAGTATAGTATAGATCTGTTTTATAATCTTTTCAAAACCTCTTTATTGTTTTTGGTGTAATGTTCTAATTATATCTTGGTTGCTTCGTGTATGCTTGTTCGGATGATTGCGTGGTGATGTTGATCGAGTACAGCCGGTGAGATTTTTGGTGTTCCAGAGTTCTTTGCAGCAGATCAGGACCACCAGGAGCTTTGTGATCAAGGCAAGTTTAACATGGGATCATCCTTGTTACCTATTCACCTTAATTCACCTAGTCATGATTGCATGTGTCTCAATTGATTCCTATTTAGATCTTTACCATAGCTTGTTACCTTGTACCTTGTCACCATGGGTTTCTATGCATATGGGTAGCTCTGCTATGCTTTACATGATGAATATTGAATCGAATAATGATTAATGATATATGCAACAATGAGATAAAATTGGCTTTTGTAGCAACATGGAATATGACCCCACTGTAGGGCAAAAGCTGGGACTCAAATGCAACCATGAGTGCTATAATGGCTCTGGCTTTAGTTAAGTATGAAGTTTGGACTAGCATGCTTGTGGTTCGTGAAAGGCACCTTTGCCGAGCTGGTTATGGGGTATAGCTTGTGTGGGGACCGCTGTGGGTGGTACCATCGGGGTGTCCCATATACCCCTTTGCATTGGGTCCGTAAGGTCCGCTACATGCTAGAAAGGGCTTTTGAAAGACTTCATAGTGTTCCCTGCCCACTCACCTTGGCAGTGTTTTGGGAGTTGCAAACCCGGGCATATGGGCAACACGGCTTGTGGGTAAAGTGTATAACCTCTGCAGAGTGTAAATCTATCATGATAGCCGTGCTCACGGTCACGAGCGGCCTGGAAAACTCACAATGTAGATGATCATGTTGTTTAATTGTTAATGTTGATTACTAATCTTATCATGTGGTTATTAATTGGGTTATGCATAACTAAAGCTAAGTGTTGGTAAAACTTGACCAAGTTAAAAGCAACCGTAGTACAGACAGTGTCAGCCTTTGAGCTTCATAACCCTGTGTTACTCTTGCTGAGTACTTTAAGTGCTCACCCTTGCTTTCTCACCCTCATCAGATGGCTATGAAGACTACCATGAGGAGTACTAGGCTAGTGGTCAACCAGTCGCCGTTCCCTGTGAAGTGGAGCTTCGTCGTGAGAGTTATCTTTATTTCCGCTGTTATGTTTAAGAATATTATTCGTTATGTAATAAGCACTCAGTGATGGTACTATTTAAAGATTTGTCGGCTTATGTGTGTGATTGATCACTGGGCACACATGAGTTATTCACATTCAATTTTATTCTTAAAATTGGGTGTGACACGCAGGTTGCGGATGAAGGAGAAGGACTGGCGTCTGGTACACGCCGAATACATACAGAGGTGGGATAGGCGGGAACGAGTACCGTATGAGCAGGACCCTCCACACGACCCACACGTGTTCAACAAGTACCTCAAGTGGCTTCACAGGTCTACACGTACCCATTTGAAGTCGGTTTACAGGAAGGTCGCCCTGCGTGAAGACTCTGATGGTGACATCGTCGAAGACCCGTATGATCGAGTCACTAGACACGGGACGCAGCCACAGAGAGCCCCCCTACAAAGATTTGTGGTAAGTTTTATCAGCATATTTCATTGTTATTAGTTTAAAATGCAAACTTGTAGTAATCCGTTGACCAAACTCGTTTTTTAAACAGACTACAAAATTGGCGGAATTATCTAATGCCGCGGAAGAGGCTGTTTACAAGAACCGACAGCAGAAGAATCGGCCCCCCACGGATAGCCCGCTTGAGACATTTGTCCATGTAAGCATAACATTTCTATTCTTTTTCTTCTACTTGCAGTTGATAGATCAATATATGTTAACTAAACTTGTCACCGTGCAGAAAATGAGCATGTTCTTGAAGAAAATGTCTTAGAAGATGAGTTGCATGAGCACTGATTGGGTGCCTCCAGATATGCCTCCTCGTCCTTCTCGTTCATCAGCTTCTACCTCCCTGCGGACGCTAGGTGGATCTTCGGACCCCGTCACTGGGTCCAGTTCGAGTATGCAGACACCCAACTATAGTACCGGCAAGGCACCAGTATATGAGGACGTGAGGGTTGACGAGGACTCTGAGGAGTCAGACTCCGATGAGGCACCGAATTTTTAGCACCATGGAGCATCTCAGCAGGGTTGGGCTAAGCAGGGTACGTCTCTGCATGGAGCTTTTTAGTATGGGACATCTCAGCAGGGGCTGTTTCAGCAGCAGTGGACTTATGAGCAGCAGCAGGGGCCGTCTCATCAGTCGTGGACGTATGAGCAGCAGGCGCCGTCTCAGCAGGGTCCATTTCCACAGCAGCAGGGTCCATTTCCATAGCAGCAGGGCCCGTTGCAGTTCCAGCAGGGCCCGTTCTAGTTCCAGCATGGCACTTTCCAGTTCCAGCAAGTGCCTCAGCAGGTTCCTTTGCAGCCCAGCTCTTACCAGCATATCCCGTACCAGCAAGAAATCGGTCAGTCCCAGCTATATGATGCACCGTTGGGGACCCAAGGAGAGGAACAGGTACAATTTCCTAAGTTCTTTTTGCCTAAAGCTTTACTAATAATGTAAAACTTGAGCTTATATTTATCTTCATTTCATTTGCAGAGGTCGATGAACGTGCAGGGGACGGGTGAGGCACAGGGACAAAGGCGACACCAACGTCAGCGGGACCACACTGACATTGGGGCGCCGAACGTGTTGCCGACCAATCCAAAGAGAAAGAGGCAACCAAAGAACCCTTACACACCAGGGCCTTAGAGTGCACGTAAGTATACAATACTATGTTAGTCATGTATGCATATGTATTGTATGTTTTTAACAATGGCAACACCACTGTAGGTTGACAGGCACGAAAACCTACATGGAAGACAAGGACGTCCATGATTTATCTTTTTATCATTGTACTAGGAAAGAACCAAATGTTCCTTTGAACATGTGTATCTTTATATATTTGTGCTAGGTGGACATAATGTATCTTTACATTGCACTTCTATATGATTGTTGGACCATATGTATGAGACGTAATGTATGTTCACATTGCACTTCTATATCACATTGTTGGACCATAATGTTTCAATGTCATTTGTTTGTATAAAATTACATGACTCAACTAATTGTATTCAAAGTACAATGATTCTGTCATTTGGAATGGTCTGAGCACATACATAAACAAAAAACACCAAAAACTGCCGAGTTCTGCTTGGTTCTAGCATTTTATTGCTGCCGCTCCATGACTGGGGGAGCGGCAAGGCTGCCGCTCCCCTAGCCATGGAGCGGCAGCAATAAAATGCCAGAACCGAGCAGAACCCACCAGAAGTAGAAGCGGAAGCGGAACCAAGCAATCTATACAACTGTCAAAGGCAGGAAAATAAAGGTATTTGTCGTATGTTTTTACCTTAGGGTGAAAGGGTACTTTGATTAGAGAAACAAAAAATAATAGCAAACGATAAATTTCAAAAGTACTTCACAATACTAAATGGTGATAAATGATAGCAAAAAGTACACTAGAGATAAATGGTGCTAGTTATGTTCCAATCCAAATGGTACCAACATAGAACTTCATACTAATACAATATCAGATAAAGCGTAGACCTAACACTCGTCATCCGAGCACCAATCCTCGACTACCACGTCTTTGCTCTTGCTAGACTCATCGTCAGCCTTCTGCCGATGGTAAGCGGCCTCTGCATCATCTATGTCACTTAGATCCTGAGAGAAAAAGTCATCCTTGGCCTCGTCCTCCTTCAACCCAGCCTCAGCTAGAGCGATTAGTTCACTGAGCCTGCCATAAGCGGGGTCATCCTCATCGTTGATCTCCTCCGCCTGTAACCCAGCCTCGACTAGAGCGATGAGTTCGCTTAGCCTTGCGTGAGCAGGGTCAGCAGGGTCGTCCTCCTCCTCGGCTGCAGCATCCACCACAATGGGATGGTGCACGGTAGCACCAGCTCGACTGTGTCTCTTTTGATGCTTTCTCTCCACGTGCCTTGCACGAGTAGCGTCTGCTTCGAAATTCCTGGTGCATCCCATCTCTGCAAGTCAAAAGTGCATCAAGTCAGCAAAGTAATTGTATTGTCGTTCACGGACTTCGACATAAGAAACTAATAATGCACAAAGATTCCAAATACTTACTGGCACATAATGAAGCAATATTGTCGTTCACAGACTTCATTAATACTCTCTCTTCCTCAACTGCAGCCTTCCAAGCCCTTTCCGTCTCCATTCTCGCATTTCTCTCAACTACCCACTTGTTCCATGCGACACTCTGAGGGCTCGGAATACCTTTGACTCTAGCTTTCTGTCACACCCGGTTTTAAGAACAAAACCAGATATACCCTATATGTGAGCCCAGAAAGTCAAATCGCACATATAGTCACAGAACAAGGTAATATCAAAGGACAATACTTAATTACGTAACATATAAGGTCAAAGAAATAACCTTAAGAGAGCAAACAGCGGAAAGACACTCCAATCTTCAGGCGAAGACTCCACTCCACAGGGACCAACTGACTGGTTGATCGCAAGCCTAACTGCTCAAGACTCTTGCAAACTGGTACTCATCCGAGATTTTTATCCAAATATTGAAAAGAATAAACAAGCGTAAGTACTTTCGTACTCAACAAATATTCATGGGGTTCATGAGGCTCAAGAAGGTATGACACTGGTTTAACTGCATAAGCTTTTAAGTGATCTCAATTTTAGCATTACATTAGCATCAATGTTATCAATAGCCCAATAACCATATGATCAAGTGAACGAGATGAAATGCTTATATGAACAAGTAACAATAATAAATCACCGATAACAACTGATGAGCCATGACATAAGGACATCACACAGCAAGGAGCCCAAGCCACTCGTAACCGTGAGCACAACTATCATGATAGTTTTTAACTCTGCGCAGAGGTGTACATCTTTACCCATAAGTCGTGATTCCTATGTGCCATCACCTCTACCAAGGAAGTGGAGCAGGGTACACTACGAGACCGTTCACAGGTTCCATTGGTAGGTAACAACCCGTTATTCGTTTCCTCAATGGTTAGTACCACCCCTCTTACGAGGGAACTAAGGTGAGCCCCTCTTGCGCCCTTTCGGGTAAGTTGTCACAAACCAGTAGAATTCTAATACTGAGCCAAGCCAGAGCCCATTAGCTTATGGTAGTACTGTTTTCTCGGGTAATCTCTTACAGAAATATCCCTATGGGTGAGAACATAGGTGTGAGTTCCTGATGTTCCACCTATAGTCCACGTTGCTAAAAAGTCATCTTTTATTGTCATTTCATATATCATTAATCAAGTTCACATGATCATAGTTATTCGTAAAGAGCACTAGCTTGATCTACCCAAATGCATAAATTCCCAGGGTGACAAGGTATAAGGTACAATACTAGGATAATCTTATAGGGTAACAAGGAAACACATGCATATGATTAATGAGTGATTATCATGAATAGGACAACAAGTATAATCCCATGTAATACTTTCCTTAAAAGCTTAGATCCTTTGCTCAACTGCATCTCAACTTCAGACGACTTCTTCTTGATCACCAACGCAAAACTCACCGATTGGACAATAATTTAACAAATCACCACACAAGCATTCTGATCATACAAAGCATACAAACATGACTAAATTATAACAATACACCAATCAATGAAAAGGATTTAAAAGGAGCTTTACGCAACTCTACGATCACACAGTCGCGAATAACACACTAAACGGAGCTACGATGAGAAAGATATGACTAACGGAAGATTTGCTTTTATAAAGGAGAACTATAGGCTTTATCAATTTTATCTATATAAAAGAGTGGATAAAGTATTTCAAAGAAACACCCAAGTTAGATTAAGTCAAAGTTATATTTGGATCTCGAAATAAAAGTAGAACTAATCATATTTTATATATAAAACAAGTTGCATAGTTATTAATCAAGTTTAGAAGTTAACCATAAAATTACAGAGCTATTAACATGGTATTAACGATCACTAATGAAAAGTTTATGCCGATACGAAGCCAACGCAACTTGAACAGAACGAAACGGATTTAAAACGGAGAAGATATGATTTAAACAAGTTTTTCTATACAAAATTAATTCATTAAAAGGGATTAATCTAAACTTTATTTTCAAAAGACTTTAACATAGATGAAAAATGTACCATTAGATAGATCATGAAATTACGAAGCTAACGCAACTGGTTTGGGTCAAAACGGATTTGAAACGCATCTTTTATAAGCGTTTGAAAGTGGATGGCAGATCTGTGAATATGGATTTCCAATTTATTTCTGAAACAAAACGAAACCGAACGGAATACGCTTTTCAGAAGAGAAAGCGTAATCCAGAGAGTGCGCTAAGGGGACTGCGGTGTGGGGCTGACCAGGGCCACGTGGCGCGTGGCGGTTGGGTGGTGCACGGTGGACCGGCTGAGGTGGCCATAGACTCGGGTCCACCAGTCCATGGTGGACCGGTTGTGAAGGGGTATGCCCCGATCTAATCTAAGCCACTGGTTTCGGATCAGGCGGCTAGGAACAGATCCAGGGGAGAGGGAGAGGAGTTGGCCGGCCAGAACAGGGAGGGCGCGGCGGAGGCCATGGCCGGCGACGAGCTTCTCGTCGGTGGATACTGATACAGCGGTTCTGGGCACTAAGCGACGAACGGATAGCGCCGGGAGAGAGAGGAGAACGACGCAGACTCACCTGGGGCTCTCGCACGGACAGAGGAGGGACAAGGGCGGCTGACGGCTGGGCACGGCGGTGTCAGGCTCCCTGCGAACGACGACCGGCCTGTGAGGCCAAAGAAAAGCGAGATTGAGCACGGGGTGAGGTACAGGGGTCCTCTAACCTTGTCCAGAAGAAGAGGGAGGGCAAATGGTGGACGGAGGAGCTCGCCGGCGCGTCAATGGCGGTGGCGGACTCTGTGCTCGTGGCGGCGGCGCTCTGGGGCACTGTTGCGGCTGCCAAGGATCGGAACGGGGGCGGAGGAGGTGTGGCACCGGCTTAAATAGCCCCTGACCCCGTCGGTGAAGGAAGGAGGAGGATTCCCTGCTCCATAATCGCGCTCGGCAGAGATACGTCGACGCGGGAGAAAGGAAAGGAGAGAGGGAGAAGAAAGGAAAGGGGGGGGAGAGGGTGGATGTCAGGCGGGTCCCACCTATCAGCGAGTCGGAGAGGCGCTGGCGAGCAGGGCCAGAGTGGCAGTGGGAGAAAGGGGGGAAGTAGGGGAGGCGGCTTTGCGCTGGGCCGTCTGCCCAGTTGGGCCTGCGGGGAAAAGGGAGAGGGGGTCGAGCTGTGCCTGCGCGCTCCAAGCCCATGCGGGGAAGGAGTGAGGGAGGGAGGGACTTCGGGACTGGGCCGGGAAAACCCTACGGGCCAGATTGGAAGAAGGAGAGGGGGAGGGAAAAGAATCCTTTTTCTTTTATTTTTTGGATCTTCAAACTCTTTTACAAAACCTCTTTGAAACTTTAGTTTGAAAAATTTGGAAAAACCACATAAAGCAAAGCACTATGCATCGGCATGTATGCAACACATAAGTTTCTAACTCCTAATAACTTTTAATTCCATGAAAAGTTTTATTTCCTATGTTTTTATGAGCACCAAAAATCATAATTAAAAAAAAAATTAATCCTATTTTCAGGAAACAAAATGTTGGGTGTTACACTTTCTCACGCATATCCCTCTTCCGGTTATTGATGAAATGCTTGACGTAATCAGGACCAAATCCTTTAGCCTGTCCAAATCTTTTCCTCCCATGAATCTCCTCGAGGAATTTTTTCTTTCCAGCTGAACCTTCCCACATGCATTTCCGAGTACTCTGTTAAAATAGTTAGATAAATTATTCCAAAACAAATTGACGTACGCATCAATTTAAGGAGTCAAAGAACAAACCGCATCGTAGTCAATCATATGCCCACAGTAGTGGTCAATGCCTAGCTCAGAAGGAAGTAAGCCGTAGTTGGATTGCACACCACATTCGCACATCACAACAGTTTAGCGGGTTCCTCCACCGGCTCCACATGCCTCTGCTTTTCCTTTCCCTTTTCCTTTGTCTGTGGCCAAAGATCCTTAGGATCGTAGAGCCATTCCCTGAAACTACACCTAGGCATACACAAATTCTACAAAACAATAGGTAAAAACGTATTAGTACACGAAAACAGAAAGATATGACATTTGCCAACTGATACGAGAGTTTATCACCATACGACAACTTACCTCATGCTTGAGAGCACAAATGAACTCATTCGAATTGTTACGGTTGATCACTACTCGCTCTCTGCAATCGCACCGAGGAGGCGACTCCAGACGTCTAGCTGTTGCGTAGGTCTTCTCTTCATTCGTCAATGGAGGAGGGTTAGGCAGAGGTGGAACCGCTTGAAGCGATCCGCGGAGTTATGAAAGTTCCAAGTAGAGAAAAGCAAGATCCTAGGATCACACTTTTCTGGACCATCAATCCACTGAAAGAAAAAACACCTAGTATGGTCCTACAAAACAAAATTGTTTGAAATTAAATTGTAACTGAAGAATATAAAATGATGAACTCATTGATGACACAATTACTTACACAAATGCGGCTACATGTGTAGAAGCAACGAGCCGCGGTGTCCGACTGCCTCGACTGTTGTATGTCGGCCGGAATACCACAGTCACAGTTAGGGACCGGAAGTTCAGGAGGAACGGGGCCATCCAAGCTAGAACTCTCAATGTATAATTCTTTAGGTCGACCACGCTTTTTCCAATACTCCGTACGATAAAGGTCTTGCATCTACTAACATCAAATAAAAAATAGGTACGTATGTATTAACAAAATGACATATAAAGCAAATATAACAACTAACTACAATAACTAAACTTAACAAAGTTTACTAACTAGTTTACTTAATTAATCAAAATAACTTGAACTAACTTTATTAATCAACTAAGTCAACTACATATCTAACCAAATATTCTAACTAACTAAGGTAAGCTAAGTTAAGCTAAACCCTAAAGTAATGATAGTAACTACACTTAATTAAACTAAGGTAAGTTAGTAAAGAAAACTATACTACTTAATTTAGTAAATCAACTAACTAAATACTAACAATGCTACTAACCTTTAAAGCACGTCGGGGCAGAGGGAGGTGGAGCTTGGGAGCTTGTATGGGGTCCGCCGGGTGGCGGAGGCGTGGGAGTCGCCCTCGGCGGCGCCAGGCTGAGCAGCAGCAGCAGCAAAACGAAAGAGGGGGCGAGAGAGGGAGGGGAAGGAGGACTTACCGGTTTAAAGGGCCTCCCCCTTGCCGCTCCATGATCTGGGGAGTGGCAAGGGCGGGTCCACTTCGCGGCGTTGACGGTCCACGGCTGAGTCAGCAAGCTTGCCGCTCCAGAAATGTCGCTCCATGGATGATGGAGCGGCCAAAAGGGCTAGCAATAAAAAAAAAGTCATTCAGAATTAGAATTAAATTTAGTTAAAAAAAGTTAAAATTAAAAAAAAACTCCCCACTCCACTATGGCTATGATTAGATTTTATCAGACTAGCTTCTTTAAGTTTTGATCGACCTAAAGTAGCTATATTATTAACGTAAATGATATTTATTTAGTATTATAAATGTTAGTACATTATTCCAGGATGGATTTAGTAAAATTTGAAAGTAAAATTGTTTGACATATAGAAAAATGAGAATTTTATTATCTTAGAGGTGGAGGAAGTAGGAACAATAATGATGTACTATAAATTATGTGTGTTTATCATGCACGTGTCTTAATAATTAGTATATATAATGTTAGTAATACTAAGATATATATCTGTATATGCCAGGACGTCCACTTGCTAGCTAGTAGTACAATGTAATGTAATATATCATTTGTTTTTTAGTGATGGAAATTAATGTAATAAATAAAATAAAATAAATGAAGACATACGGATCGGAGTACATTGAAAAGAAATGAGGTGGCGATGCACGTTCAATTCGATAGGGGAAAAGAAGGAAAGAAATTAGAGCGCGCGAGCTAGTGATGAAGTGCGTGGTTTGGCTACTTTTTTTTTTCTTCCCTCTCTTTCACACCGATTTGCCACGTGCGCACTAGTACGTGGAGACAAAAAGCTAATAACATCGATGCGTCCGCGGGTGCACGATCTGATCTGATGGAGAGCACAAACGTACTAGTACCAAACCAAAGGTATAGGTGACTAGTGCGTGCTGCCCGCATGTCTCGATCATGCTATGCTAGACAGAGAGTGAGTGTGAGTGACAGAGGGAGCATGCTAGGTCTCGAACTCGATCACATGATCCATGATCCAGTGCACTATCTCGTCTTGGTGGATTGGTGCACGGTGCACTACCTCGCAAACTTTAATAACACATCTCTCTATAAAGGATTTTTCATATATGACCCTGCTATTCAGCACTCAGCGCTTTAAATAGTTATTTAGAGCGTCACTTTCGCAACCGTAAAAATTATTATTATTTCTCATCCCGCGACCGTAAAAGCTCAGTCATTAGCGAACTTCATCACCGCAATCGTAAAAGTAACTAATGTTCTCATCCCAGAACCGTAAAAATGCGGATTCGGTTATTTAGAGCGCAGAGATAAATGGCAGTTATTTAGCTCGCCCCTCATGCATAATTGACTTTTAGAGGTGGAGGACCGATGAAATACCAACCATCTTCTATAGAGAGAGAGAAAAAAAGGTTTTAAAAACGTACGGTGGGACTTTAAAAATCAAATCGATTTGCAAGAAGATGGATTTTCCTAATTAATTAAACAATTTATTAGAGGTAGAAGTGGCCGGCCAGAACAAGTGTAGCACTGGTCGAGGTGGCGACGGACGGAGCGGATCCGATCGACGACGGAGCAACCGCACCGCAATAGACCGCCTGCCGCTGCCGGCATCCATACATCCATGATTCTGTAGCTGTAGCTGTAGCTGTACAGTAATAAACTCGCGGCCGCCGCCTGCCGGCCCCGGCCAGGATGGAGACGGAGATGCATCGATCTATCGACGCCAGCAGCAGCGGCGGCAGGGCACTTTGATGAATGAAAACAAAAGAAAGCTAGGCAGCTACTAGCTGTCACCGATCGATGGAATGGATCAGTAGTGCTGTCTGTGCATATCGATCCATCATCCATCCAGGGGCCCGGGGCCGGCTACTGAACTCTACATACTGACGACGCAACTAACACCGCAAAAGGCCGCCGTATTTGACTTCGTCGCCCGCGTTTCCATGCAACAGCAGTAGGTGGACTCGTGCTCGTGCGTCCAGTGCATGGAGATGGAGATCGATGGAGAGTGCGGTGCCGCCGCCGGTGAGGACGGAGGGTGCTCTGCTCTGCTCTCATCTCATCTAATCTACACACTTTTGTGTCTGCCCGACCATACAGCACATATGAATTTTTTTAGATAAAGAATAAAATATCTGGTTTCAACTACCCAATGATAAAATCAGGCTAATTATTACAAACTCCGAACCAGAACACAAGATTTGGTTGTGTTAACTGACAACCACTCACAATACTAAAAAAACAATGGGAATTGAATGAAAGATACAGTATTCTCGTCAGATCGTCACGGCACCGCACGACCGGCATCACTCCTTCCGTCTTAAATTATAAAATTATAAGATATTTTAAAATTTTAAAATGTTGATCAAAGTTATATGATAATAATATAATAATATTTATAATACCAATTAAACAGTACTTAGATTCTTTATCAATTATATTTTTATAATATACCTATTTGATGTCATAAATCTTTATAATTTTTTTTCTTGTCATACATAATAAACTGAAGTGAAGCTGAAGCATGTAAAGAAACCCCCTTACTCCTCACTCGGTGGACCTCCCTAGCTATAGCTTCTCGATTACTCCATGTACTAAAATTATATCGTAGTGATGAATCATTTTTATCTCTCATCTCAAAATGAACTACACCTTTAGAAGCAGTCAAAGAAGCTATGTTTTGATGGCTCCTGTCCCCTTTTAGTATGGAAAAGGGCTCATACCCTCTGTAGTTTCTTTTACGGAATCATTTTACAAGATAGTGTGTTTAGCAGGGCTTCACACATATAAGTTAGAGCTCAAGTCTCTAAATAACCCTTGCAAAGGAGAGCCTTTCGCTTCATGGGTTTTGGCTCCTCCCGTGTATCGCAGCAAGGAGCCAAAAATGGATGAAGCCGCATCGTAAAAAAATAGCAGTACAAACAATACTAATCTGAGGACATGTTTGTAACGTTGGGTAAAAAATCATGCTTCTATGTTTTCCTTGTAAAATTAAACCGATCTAAAGGTGAGACGGCCAGGGCTCTCTAGCACCCCTACAGTCCCCCGACTCATGGAGCCCCTTCTTAGTCCTCCTACATTTTTTTTTGTTGCCAAAGATAAACTTTGAAAAGACACTAAGAGCTTGTTTGGATCATAAGGCTAAAAAATAGCTCACCTTAATGGAAATAGATTAAACATGAGCTAGTAAAGGCTAATAATGATCTCTAAACATCAATTATCTCTCAGTAGCTCTTATTAATCCTAAATTAACTCATGTTTAGGCTTTCTAATTGGTATAAAAAAATAGGCTCTTGAATCCAAACATCCCCTAAAACTATTTAGAGGTTAAAGAAGAAGGCTCTCCTAGATATTTTGCTCGCTGTTGTCGCTGGCTCGCGGAGCCTTCTCTTTTCTTTTCATTTCACCTCGTGTCCACAGAACAGACAGGGATCAGCGCTGTACGTGTGGTTCCCGTGACCAGGAAAACAGTTCAGATCTATATGCCACACGTGCGTAGACTGACCACAGCATCTTCCTCTGTCTCTCTCTCTCGATGTCGACTCGATGGCAGCTTGTTCACGCAGGCTTCCGATTCCCTTCCTTTGGCTAGTTGGATGTTTCTTCTTCCTGCACTACGGTCTACACCTGTCAGCTCTCCATCGTCGGCATCATCGATCACTTACAGTAGTGTCACAGTCAGTCAGTCACAGCACAGCATCTGTACGTCGCGCATCTCAATCCTGTTGGCCGCCGGCCGGAGTACACTCACCACTCGTAGAGCAAGTACAAGTTGTAGTATGTATTTATCCCTTTGACCGGGTACACACCTGCTTCTAGAAGGCACGGCAGCAGGCGCTGCATACTGATATCGATGGTAGGGGTAGGGTCGGTACATGTTGCTGTCAGTCTCCGGCGGCAGGCGGCAAGCTGAGAGTGTGCGTCGCCGTCACACCGATTTCTAGCAATCTCTGCATATATTTTCATATTTAGGTTTTCCATCACTTTGTCCTCGATCTCCCTAGTTTCATTGAGCTGCATGCTGAGCACACCATATATCAGAGGCGGATCCAAAATGAGGACCTCACGAGGCTAAACAATGAAGATTTAGAGCTAGAACTAGACATTAACAGTAATTTAAAAACTAAGTAGCAGTAATTTAAAGTTAAAACCAAGACTTACAGCGGAGGCTGCATTTCCATAGCCCCCTGCAAACCATACAAAGCATGCATATCCTCCTCCTCCCTTCCTCTTCTTCTTCGTCACAACAACGATAGGTGTAAGCTTTTTCTTTTCCTCTTCTTCTTTTCCTTTTCCCTTCTTCAGTGACTAATGTCTTTTTTTTTTGTTTTTCCTTTTACCTGCAATAAAAAAAATATCTCTATTTTCATTCGAAAAGCGAAATGACTAATAAGTCCAAAGCGTGCTTCCACTACGCATAATTAAACAACTATCACGTATCTGGGTCATCGGCAGGTCAAAAGATAGAACTAATTAATTAAAGTGATATGTACATGCACTGCATCATCAATATATATATTTCTGTCGTTGTTAGTCGCCGTGGGTGCACTAGCTAAGCACGCACTCAACAGTGCAGGGATAACTGTGAGATGTGTATGTACCACTTATTACGCTTTTGTTGCTTTTGCACGCTTCAGCTTATCAGACACATCAAAAAGCAAGCCTTTTAGTATGATCGATCTTGTCTCTTGACTTGGGAAACTATCCTCTGAATGCAATGCAAACCTTATAATTAAGGTAGTAGTACTGTATTCATCTCACGTATATACGGAGTACTAGTTAATTTCCAAGTCAAAAATTCAGTTTTTTGCATGCTCGAGGTACATGTGTGAAAGCTTTAATTTTCACTCAATTTTCTTTATTTGTGAAGTTATGTTATTCTCTAGAAACATAAATTTCTTTTTTCATGCTGGAGCTCGTAGTACCTTTTATAGCTAGCTAGATAGAATGGCAGCACAGGTTGAGACTAGAGAGACCACATGCATGGAGATAAAATCACTGTTGCGCCACACAAAAATAATAATAACAATTAAAGTCACTACCATATCTAGTAGTATTAGCTAGTACTAGTTAGGACCACATGGAGATTATTAGCTAGATATACTGGCGCCAATGCAAGTGCTGTGCATACTGCGTACGTAGTGTGCATCATCGTCATCTTGGTTTATCACAAAAAGCTAGCTCTAGTCGTCTAGGTCATTGATTTAGTGGTGCTAAACAGATGCACCGATGTGTACGTGAGACCGAAACAAGATGTAAGCAACATAAAACAATTGTAGGGGAACGACGACTTGACTAAGCTAGCTTCCTACTACCGGATTCTGCGCCTAAATCTTCTGGATTTACAGCAGTGGCGGACCTAGCTGGATGTAGCCAAAGAATATGCTGCATATTATTTGGCAAAAATCATTTGTTTATTCAGTTAATTAGGATTTACACAGACGGACAGTCTATCAGCTTGTGTTACAATGGTTGGAATCGCTTACTATCGTTTCCCATCGCCTCCACCAAATAATATTTTTTTGTAGATTTTATTCATGTAAGGGCAATATCATCATTACGCATGGTAGGCCCCAGCGGATCGGATCGGAGCAAACTACATCGCACCGGGGATGGTCACAATCGCCGGCGAGCTACCCCTCGCCGACCCGGCCACCGACGTAGACCGGGCGCGGCAACAGCAGCTGGGATACAGGCAGGAGCTCAAGCGCGTCCTCTCGTACGCGCGCTGCCGGTGCCCGTGCAACGCTACAACTCGTTCGCTCGTTCCTTCTTTGCCACCGCTAGCTGCTTCACAGGATCACAGAATCACTCAGCTCGTTCGTTCTTTGCCGCCGCCGCTATAGCTGCTTCACAGGATCACATAATCTTCTTCTTTCTTTTTCTTTTCTTTTTTGCAAAATAGGACCAGTAATCTTTAGAGGCAGCGTTGGACAATGTGAACACGAGCTGCAGCTGTAATGCAGGCATTAGTAGTGTACACTGTACAGTAGTAATCTCATTAGTATATGCTGATTGAATCGCCGTGCACCATAGTGGGCGGGCACCGTGAGCGTGGACTTCTCGCCGGCGCAGCTCATCTGGTGATCTTGCTGGGCACCGGCGGCCAACTGCGGCGGCTACGTAACAATCAGGGTGGTGCCGACTCCAGCGGGACAAGTGAAATTACCCTTTTACCCTCTGCTAGAAAAAAGAACTGCGAAAAATAAATTACCACTTCTCTATTTAGGCTCCTAATGTCCTCAATTTCGGAAGCGATGGAAGACAACCTGACGCATATGGTCCACCGACCACAGACACACCTATCGCCTCTTATTGCCTTATTTCTATCGCTTTTGATCGCTTTCTCATATTCTGGACCCACCGATATAGATACACGTATCGCTTCTCATCGCCTCTCCAACCATTGTAAAAAATTTCGTGTTAGATTTGTGTACTAGTGACACCTAACCTGACGCTCGCCCTTGCTGCCTCTGTCCCACCTGGCTTCAGACACTCCTGCGCCCCCTGGATCTGCCGCCAGCCACCATGCACCCATCCTAAATCTCCTTCGTCTTTGTCGTCATCTCTGACTAAATCTCCTCCATCGTCACGCTAACTCGGTGGAGATCGCCTTAGCTATCTCCGCCTCACCCCATAATGCCCTAGCGCCCGCCACCACCGTTGGGCCGGCCTCTCTCCCCCCCCCCCCCCCCCCCCCCATCAACCCTACTAAGCCCACTGGATTTAGGTAAAAGCTCTCAAATTCTCGAACCATAAACCTACCATTGCCGGGGTTGAAGAAGAACACTATGTGGCCTTCTTGGATAGAGAAAAACTCGGGCGAAAGCAGGTCTTGAATTACTCATGGGATAGATGTTTAGTTTTACTGTTTGTTGAGAGACATTTTATATATATATATATATATATATATATAATATATATATATATATATATATATATATATATATATATATAAACTGTATACACATTTAATTTAGCGTATAAAAATTGCATCTTTTGCATAATTGAGTAGATTAGTAAGTAATGCTCTTTTGATTAATGCATGCATGCATGTCGACTTTGTACCACTTTTTTTTTGGTGTCGTTGTCATGAAAAACGCGTCTGAAATAGTTTATGCATGCAGCTGGCTCATCACAATAATATTGGTGGACAGACATAGATGGACCAGGTGAGACAACATGCACAAACTATGGGAGACGCATGCGTGCATTGCCTGCTAGCTAGCTGCGGCTTGTCGTACGTGTACGTCCATTTCAGTGATGATCCACCATGCATATACCAAGCCCGTCCTGTTGGTCACGTTCGCATGAACTCTCAGCTTGTTTTATCTTATTTTAATTTTTCTATAGAATATTATTTAATATTTTTTTCAAAGAACACTATTCAATCAGTTGACTTTTTCGCTAGTTGAACTGATGGTGATGAAGTACTTATAACGGAATTATTGGTGTTATTACGTGTTGTTGCAAAGAATATTGTCGGGTACGAAGGTGAGGGGTACCCTAAACCGTTTGATAAATTAACGCTAAACATAGCAACTATTTTTAAGACAGGGACCAGCCCACTGCTCAGTAAGGCACGACCCATCGCTCGAGGGCCCCCTCTACACCAGCTGTGACGACAAGTCACGGGCCGGCCCACCTCGACGCCGAATGACGGACGAGGGGTCGTTCGAACGACCCCTCGGCCCCAACCTCGACGTCAAGAGACGGACCGAGGGTCGGACGAACGACCCCCCGGCTCCTACCTCGACGATAAATGACGGACCGAGGGGGCGAGCGAACGACCCCCCGGCTCCTACCTCGACGATAAATGACGGACCGAGGGGGCGAGCGAACGACCCCCCCGGCCCCCACCTCGACAAACGAAGGACGGACGAGGGGTCGAACAAACGACGCCCCGACCTCTACCTCGACCTCTCCGACCCCGTCTCTGCTCCGACCCTACCTCGACGATGAGCGACGGACCAGGGGTCGAACGGACGACCCCCGGACGAGAGGCTCGATTAACCCAACTGCTCTCGGCATGGGTTAAAGTGAAACCACCTAACGACATGGGCGCCCGCGTCCGCTATCAAATCCGCCAACTCCTCGTCAAGTCCCCGATTCCTATCAACTGTGCCACCACTGTCGCCACTACGCGAGTACGGACTCCAGCAGTACCCCTCGGAAAGTGAACAGTGCGGCCCTCGACGACGACTTCGGGAATGCGACAGAACCATGCGGGGCTCGACCCCCCCTCGACCGAGGGGCTCAACCCCTTTCTCCAACGACTCCAGTATGGGGGCCGTCCCATCCGCCCCGTCCCACTTTAGCCGTGGGATTCGTGCCCGTCTGCGGACGTTGTGCCGCGGCGACTTCTACTACCACCACGACCGGGGACGCCAGAAGGACGGGAAGGCCATGCCGCCACATTGCTCAACGTCTCTCCGCCAACACTGTGCCTCAGACACGCTACCCATACTGCCACAGTTAGGACCCTGTACCCTCGGACCTCCCCTTGGTCTATAAAAGGGGACGCCGAGGTAGAATAAAGGGGGATTTTCAGGATCCGGCAACCTCCGACATCAGACTTCAGCTCTGATCTCCACGCATACACACCCCGCCACTCGATCGACCCCTCGGGTGGCAAACCAGCAGCCTAGGGCAGCACTGCTAGCCTTAGGCCGCAGCTCACTCTGAGCAACCCCGTGTAACACAGCTTGTACCCCCCCCCCCGTACGAGCACGCTTTGGGTGCGAGATAATACAGGTCATCCCCCCCCGCTGGACGTAGGGCCTTCTTTGCCCGAACCAGGATAAACCTTGTGTCCATCTTGCATCACGTCTGAGAGAGGGAGCACGTGATATACAAATTTACTCGTTGGTGGACTTGACCCCCGGGTCATAACACCGGAAGTTGGCGCGCCAGGTAGGGGGAATTGCGTGTCGATCAACTCCGAACTACTCTCTCAGATGGACTCCACCATCCCACCGTTTCCATTCACCGTCGTCGTCTGGTTCGGTAGTCTAGGGTTCGTATCCACGGGCCAGGGCCACTTCATAGTTTTTCCCTTCGCTCGTGGCCTGGACGCCAGCAGCACCGGTACGACGGGGCCAGCAAGGGTCAGGCGACGACCCCTCCGCTTGCGCCTCTGGCCTGCGATCAGGAGGAGGCGTGAGCGGCTCCGACGCACTCGTCGTCGTGCAGATTCCGAGGCGCCGGATGTCGTTTCCCCGGCCCCAGCTGGCGATACAGTCCCTCCTCCTGGGAATCCATCTGACCCATGCTTGTGGGCCGAGGGCGGGCGCCCCTCCGAATGGGACTTTGGCTCTGCCACGCCGTCGTCCCTAGGGGTCCCCGTCGCCTCTCCGACACACTCGACCCCATCACCACCGCGTGACCCATTCCCGCGCGGGCACCACGACAGTGCAAGGCTCTCTTCCGCCCTCGCAGGATTGCAGATACAGACACGTGGCGGGTCTCCAGGGACTCCGCCGCGTGCGACGGCCGTTCCTGTCACCACCTCTTCACCGGGCGAGCCAGGACTACCCTGTACATGGGGCACGTTGCGGCGGTGCCTGGCGGAGGAGCGCAGGGGGTCCTTCCCCCACTTCTACCACGCCGACCCCGACTCCGACTCTCCCGACGAGAGTTACGACTCCACCCGGGAGTGCTTCCACCTCGACGAACAAGCCGACCCGCAGGACGACGTCGACGACACCGCGGCCACCGAAGAAGGAGGAGGGGCTAACGCTACACCAGCTCGAGATGCCAACCCCCCAAGTCCTGATAGAGCCGATCCACCCCCAGACGTCCAGATTGCGCAGGTCCGAGAGCTTCTCAGCAAGCTCGAGGAGGAGCGTCTGCGTCTTCAGCAGCTCGAGCACACCCTCGAGCGGGATCGAGGGCATCCTCAGGGTGGAGGAGCTCGCAAGCGGGCCCGGGAAGTCCACCGGCAGATCGTCGAGGAGGGGGCCGTCGAACCCCAAGTCTTCAACCGCGCCAGCCAGAATGTCGTAGCGGCCGCGATGCTGCTCCGCGACATGCCGGCGCCATCGACCCCCCAAGCACGGCGTATCAGGGACGAAATCTAGGGGCTTCTCCAAACTGCGGCCGTGCAACAGGCGGAGAGCTCAGCCTCGAGGCGTCGAGGGGCTGCCTCTGAGCGACAAGCAGTGCCCCCCCGACAAAATCGAGAGGTGTCCGTCCACCAGAACAAGGCGCCCCAGGGCCAAGTCGAGCGACGACCAGTTCAGGAACGCCTCGTCGACGATCGACCCCCTCGGGTGAACAATCGACGTCGGTACGGCGACGCCGAGGCTCGAGGCTACAGCGCTCACCGGGGTGGGCGCTACGACAGCGACGAAGACCGATGTCGGTCTCCGGAGCCGCCGAGGCCCCGAGTCTTCGGTAGAACCATCCGGCGGGCCTCCCTGCCCGTCCATTTCCGTCCACCCACCAGCCTGGTCAAGTACAACGACGAAACCAAGCCAGAGCTCTGGCTTGCCGACTTCAGGCTAGCATGTCAGCTGGGTGGGGTCAACAACGACCACGTCATCATTCGGCAACTCCCACTGTTCCTCTCCGACACCGCTCGCAGATAGCTCGAGGAGCTGCCCCCGGACTTGATCCAAGACTGGCCCGACCTGGTCAGGATCTTCGAGGGCAACTTCAAGGGCACCTACGAGCGGCCGGGCAACCCCTGGGACCTTCGCAGCTGCAAGAAAAAGCCAGGGGAGACCCTCCGCGCCTTCACCCGCCGATTCTCGAGGCAGCGCACCGCACTGACCCACATCTCAGACCACGAGGTCATTACGACGTTCATCACCGGAACGACCTGCAAGGAGTTGGTGCGGGAGCTGGGGCGAAACACCCCCAAGACCGCCAACGAGCTCATGGACATCATCGCCAACTACGCAGCTGGCGAAGAGGCCGTTGGCGCGATCTTCCAGATACCCCCAGGGAAGGGGAAAGGCAAGGCGGATGAGCCCAGAGGCTCGGACGACGGGCCCAAGAAGAACAATGGGCCCAGAAGGAACAACGACGGCAACGGCGGCCGAAAGAAGAAGAAGAAGAACCAGCCGGGCCGACGCAACGTCGAGCCCAACGTCGAGCACGACGACGAGCCCGACGACCTTGTCGCTGCGGCAGACAAGAAGAAGCCTCGAGGGCCCCCTCCCGACGGGGGCGTCTTTGATAAGATGCTGAAGGAGCCTTGCCCCTATCATATGGGGCCGGCCAACCACCGCCTCGAGGACTGCCGCATGCTCCGAAAGCACTTCGTCCCTTCTGGCTTCAGGAGAGATGACGACAAAGAAGACCCGCCCTGTGACGCCCACGTCAGGGGCGATGTCAAAAAAGGAGGCTTCCCCAAAGTCCACGACTGCTACATGATCTACGGGGGACCCTCGACTCACCTCACCACGCGCCAGCGCAAGAGGGAGCGTCGAGAAGTTTTTTCCGTTCGAGCCCAGGCTCCGCGGTACCTCGACTGGTCCCATACGCCGATCACCTTCGATCAGGACGACCACCCCGAGCACATCCCCAACGCAGGGGCTTACCCAATCATACTCAACACCCACCTCACCAAGGTACTCATGGATGGGGGGAGCAGCCTCAACATCATCTACGCCGAGACCCTCGACCTCCTGGGGATCCCAAGGACCATGCTCCTGCCCAGCGGGGGGGGGGGGGGGGTTCCACGGGATCGTCCCGGGGAAGAAGGCGCTCCCGATCGGTCGCATCAAGCTACCGGTCTGTTTCGGCGTCCCCTCAAACTTCCGAAAGGAAGAGCTGACCTTCGAGGTGGTTGCGATCCGAGACACCTACCACGCCATCATCGGTAGACCGGGATACGCCAAGTTCATGGCGGTCCCGAACTACACCTACCTCAAGCTCAAGATGCCGGGGCCCTCGGGGGTCATCACCGTCGACACCTCCTACGAGCACGCATACGACTGTGACATCGAGTGCGTGGAGAAAGCCGAGGCCCGCGAGGATTCGGCAATTCTCGCGGCCCTCGATGACTTGTCTGGAGAGATCCCCGACCCCAAGCGACATGCTGGCAACTTCAACCCAACGGAAGACACCAAGACCGTCCCGCTCGACCCCGGCCTCGCGGAAGGGAAGGTGCTGACGATCAGCGCCACCCTCGAGCCCAAATAGGAAGCAGTGCTCGTCGACTTTCTCCGTGCGAATGCCGACGTGTTCGCATGGATTCCCTCGGATATGCCGGGCATTCCGAGGGAGGTCGCCGAGCACTCCTTGTACATCCGAGCCGGGTCCAAACGGTGAAGCAACGCCTGTGCCGCTTCGACGAGGAGAAGCGCAGGATCATCGGGGAGGAGGTCGACAAGCTTTTGAAGGCCGGATTCATCAAGGAGGTGCATCATCCCGAGTGGTTAGCTAATCCCGTGCTTGTAAAGAAAAAGAATGGGAAGGATAGGATGTGTGTAGACTACACTAGTCTAAATAAAGTGTGTCCCAAAGTTCCTTTTCCATTGCCACGTATCGATCAAATAGTAGATTCCACTTCGGGATGCGAAACCCTTTGTTTCCTTGATGCGTATTCCGGCTACCACCAAATAAAGATGAAGGTGTCCGATCAGCTCGCGACTTCCTTCATCACTCCCTTCGGCATGTTTTGCTACCTCACCATGCCCTTCGGCTCGCGAAACGCCGGGGCCACCTACCAGCGATGCATGCTCCACGTCTTCGGAAACACACAGGGCCGACGGTCGAGGCCTATGTCGATGACATCGTGGTCAAGTCCAGAGCAGTCGGAAACCTGGTCGGAGACCTCGAGATCGCGTTTGGGTGCCTCAGGGCTAATCGCATAAAACTGAACCCTGAGAAGTGTGTCTTCGGGGTCCCTCGAGGCATGCTCTTAAGGTACATAGTTTCCCAGCGCGGGATCGAGGCCAATCCCGAGAAGGTAACCGCCATCATGAGGATGGGCCCGATCAACGACCTCAAGAGCGTGCAAAGGGTCACTGGGTGCCTCGCCGCCCTCAGTCGCTTCATCTCGAGGCTCGGAGAGAAGGCCCTACCCCTTTACCGTCTCCTGAAGAAGACGGAACACTTCGCGTGGACCGCCGAAGCCGAGGAATCGCTCTCGAGACTCAAGGCCTTGCTCACCTCGCCCCCGGTCTTGGTACCCCCAAGTCCGGCCGAGCCCCTCTTGCTCTATGTCGCAACAACTACCCAGGTAGTCAGCGCGGTCATAGTAGTCGAGAGGGAGGAGGAAGGACACGCCCTGCCGGTTCAGAGGTCTGTCTACTTCGTGAGCGAGGTCCTTTCTGAGACCAAGACGAGGTACCCCCACATCCAGAAGCTGATGTACGCGATCGTCCTCACTCGGTGTAAGCTCAAACACTATTTCCTGGGCCACCCGGTTACTGTGGTCTCATCTTTCCCCCTCGGAGAGATAATCCAGAACCGGGAGGTGTCTGGAAGGATCGCCAAGTGGTCGGCCGAGCTCATGGGGGAGACTCTCTCCTACGCCCCTCGGAAGGCCATCAAGTCTCAGGTACTGGCAGACTTCGTTGCAGAATGGACCGACACCCAACTACCCCCAGCGCAGGTTCACAACGAGCTATGGGTCATGTACTTCGACGGATCGTTGATGAAGACAGGGGCAGGCGCCGGATTGGTGTTCATATCACCCTCAGGGGTTCACATGCGCTACGTCATCCGACTCCACTTCCCCGCCTCCAACAACGTCGCCGAGTACGAGGCCCTCGTCAGCGGCCTGCGCATCGCCGTCGAGCTCGGGGTTCGACGCCTCGACGTGCGAGGGGACTCTCAGTTGGTGATCGACCAAGTGATGAAAGATTTGAACTTCCATGACCCCAAGATGGAAGCCTACTGCAAGGAGGTCCGAAAACTCGAGGAGAAGTTCTACGGCCTCGAGCTCAACCACGTCGCCCGTCGGTACAACGAAGCTACCGACGAGCTGGCCAAAATCGCGTCTACTCGAGGCACGGTCCCTCCCGACATTTTCTCGAGGGATATTCACAAGCCGTCCATCGACCTGGGCTCGGGGGCTCCCGCCCTCGAGCAAGGGGTCGATCCACCCCCCTCGATCGATCCCCCCTCGAGCGGGGGAGAGGTCATGGAGATCAACGGGGCTGTCGCAGCACCAACCCCCCCCCCCCCCCCGACGGATTGGCGCGCACCCTACCTCGAGTACCTAACATGGGGCGAACTCCCAGAAGACTGCACGGAAGCTCGTCGTGTAGCTCGACGCGCCAAAACCTACGTCTTGTACGGGGACGGCCACGAGCTATATCGACGTAGCCCGTCGGGTGTACTTCAACGCTACCTCACCCTCGAGGAGGGGAGGGCGTTGCTGAAAGATCTACACTCGGGGGCTTGTGGCCACCACGCGGCGCTGAGAACGCTGGTAGGAAGTGCCTGTCGACAGGGCTTCTACTGGCCGACGGCCGTCAACGACGCCACCAAACTCGTTCGATCCTGCAAGGGATGCCAATTCTACGCCAGGCAGACCCACCTACCCGCCCAAGCTCTTCAGATGATACCCATAACCTGGCCGTTCGCAGTATGGCGGCTCGACATGGTCGGCCCCTGAAAAGAACCAAGGGTGGCCATACTCACCTCCTCGTGGCTATCGACAAGTTCTCGAAGTGGATCGAGGCTCAACCCATCGCCAACATCCAGTCTTGACAAGTCATGCTATTCTTCACTGACATCATCCACCGCTTCGGGGTCCCCAACGTCATCATCACCGACAACGGCACGCAGTTCACCGGCCAAAAGTTCCTGGACTTCTGTGACCATCATCACATCAGGGTGAATTGGTCCGCAGTTGCCCACCCTCGAACTAACGGTCAGGTGGAGCGTGCCAACGGTATGGTTTTGCAGGGTCTCAAGCCAAGGATCTTCGATCGACTGAACAGGCATGGTAGGAGATGGGTCGATGAGCTGCCCGCTGTGCTATGGAGTCTCCGAACGACACCAAGTCGAGCCACGGGGTTCTCTTTGTTCTTCTTGGTCTATGGGTCCGAGGCCGTCCACCCCACCGACCTCGAGTACGGGTCCCCTCGACTGAAAGCCTACAGCGAGCAAGCCAACATGGTAGCCCGAGAGGACTCCCTCGACCAGCTCGAGGAAGCCCGTGACATGGCCCTCTTCAAGTCGGCATAGTACCAGCAGACGCTGCGGCGCTACCACGACAAAAACATGCGCAAAAGGGACCTCAACGTCGGCGACCTCGTCCTGCGCCGTCGACAAAGCAACAAGGGGCGTCACAAGTTGATGCCACCTTGGGAGGGACCCTTCATCGTAGCAGAGGTGCTGAAGCCCGGTACTTACAAGCTGAAGAACGAGAAGGGCGAGATCTTCACCAACGCGTGGAACATCGAACAGTTACGTCGCTTCTATCCCTAAGGCCTCAGGGCCTTGTATATTTTCGCATTTATGTACAAATCCTCGAATGAATAAAATGTTCTCGAAACACATTTCACATTCGTTCGTAGCTCAAAGGTAGCCTCGACTTTGCCTCGGCAAAAGTCGAGCTCCCCTCGGGGGCTGACAGGGGGGCGCCCCCTCCTAAGTCCTTGAAAAACCCAAACGTTTTTTCAAAACCCGACTCTCCCTCTCGACCTTTGCCTCGAGTACGCTTCATAACTAAGTAAAGGCGCCTCGAACTCCTTAAGGGTCGAGGGTGTCGTCGAGCCAGGGACTCACCTATGCCCCAGGGCTACGGTATCCCCGCTCGCCACCCCCCTTCCAGGGATACAAGCGTGCGTCGAACACTTAGTTCACAAGAGTCGACTCAGGCAAAGAAAAGCAGAGAGAGCTCGAGAAGTAGAAATAACGAGACGCACCCGTCTACAGCACTAAGGTAGCCTCGACTTTGCCTCAGCAAAGTCGAGCCTCCCTCGGGGGCTAACAGGGGGGCACCCCCCACCTAACTCCCCGAAAAACTCGAATGTTTTTTCGAAACTCGGCTTTCCCTCTCGTTCTTTCCCTCGAGTACGCTTCATAACTAAGTAAAGGCGCCTCGAACTCCTTAAGGGTTGCGGGTGTCGTCGAGCCAGGGACTCCCCTACACCCCAGGGCTACGGTATCCCCGCTCGCTCCCCCCCTTCCAAGGATACGAGTGTGCGTCGAACACTCAGTTCAGAAGCGTCGACTCAGGCAAAGAAAAGCAGGGAGAGCTCGAAAAGCAAAAATAACTATGTGCATCTCGATCAAAATGCATTATACACAAGAAGCCCTCGGGGGCTCGGCATTGTATCAGTACAAAAACCTAACTATTACATGAACCTTCCTGTCCAGATATGGCTCACAGGCCCGGGACTACTCATCGAGGGGGTCGTCGTCCTCAAGAAGCAATGCAGGAAGTTGGACATCACCCGTTGGCCACATCGGAAGGTGAAAAGTCTGCAAAAATTCATCGACACCTTCCGAGGGCTACTCGGCGCCATCTCCGTCCGCCGAGGGGATCACCTCGTGATGAGACTGATGACGACCCGTAGGGTTCGCAATCCGATCTTTCGATGAGAGTTGGTGGATAACTCGATTTGTGGATGGATATGACATTCACGGCTCGACTACAATCGTCCAAGGACGCTGCGCCTTAGCAACCGATACACCACCTCCGATGGCTGCCGTGATCTTGCGGCGCGACAACCAGCCACTAGGGCTCCCGTCCTGCAAGCAATCGAAGAACCAGCAAGAACAAGATGAACAAGCACTCAATTGCAAGATGAATATGAAGGTTTCAATCTGAGAACACAATATGGTGAGCTTCTGATGACAATCAGACGGACGGTTGATCCAACACGCGCGCTGAAAGGCGGTAGCAATAGCTAACTCGACGAAACAAAACCTAAACTGTTTGTGGCAGCTCTAAATACTTATAAGGAGTTGGGAGGACGACCACAAGGGTGTTGGGGTCATTCTCCAACCCTAGGACGCGTCCCTAATGGACCCAACTTGATACATGGCCCATCAGCCCAAATTAAGGCGACGCAGCACCGGTGGACAGAAAAGGACTCGGTACAAAAACGACTACTCTGGATGTGTCCGATAAGATATAGCCTTGGTTCTGGATCCGTTGGAAAGTAAACTTGATAAGCTTTCCAAAAAGTGCGAGAATGTCCCAATCGGAGTCTGTATGAAGTCGTGGCATCCATCACAAGTTGGTGCTGTCCTACAGTCCAAATCCAGCTAGCGCCCATCCCGTGTCCCGCTGATCCTCTCCATTGTTCCTGAGCAAAACAAGAGTGCACATGTCTCTATTGTCTAAATATAATGGACAAGAGTTTGAGAATAAACTTACTTGATGGTTGAGTTCACGGGCACGAGCACGAGTAATAGGACCAAGTGGTGCTGGAGATGGTGTTGGTGTGGTGTTGATGTATCACCGGCTTAGATATGACCATGCCAACCACTTCTATACCAAAGGTGAAACCATTCTATATGAGGTTTATCATTGTTACATTTGATGAATGGGTGCTGCACTATGAAGTGTGTATGTTTTCATTTTCAGAATTGCTTACATGGATCAAGGAAGGGTTAGATTGCATATGGAAAACATTGATGATCAATGAAGTTGATTGGGGACCAAATCCAAGTGTTCCTAACGTCCTCCACCAGGCCACCACGTCACTTTGGATCCAAGGAAACAAAGAGTCCAAGTCCAACACGTTTTGGAAAGTTCAATTCGGACTGCAGAAGAGTCCAAACTTGCGACGGTTGCCACGACTTCATACAGACTCCGATTGGGACGTTATAGGACTTTTTGGAAAGCTTATCAAGTCTACTTTCTAATGGGTCCAGACTCATACCTATATCCTATCAGATGCGTGCGTAGTAGACAATTTAATACCGAGATCTTTTCTGCCAACGGTGCTGCGTCACCCTATTTTGGGCCGATGGCCCGTGTATCAAGTTGAGTCTATTAGGGACTCATCCTAGGGTTGTAGGACGACACCAGGACCCTTGTGGTCGTCCTCCCTCCTCCTTATATCCCCTAGAGCCACCACAAACAGATTGGGTTTTGTTTAGATGAAAGTTTAGCTGCTGCTACTTCCTTGTAGACGCGTGTGTCGACTAGACCATCCGTTCTACTTGATTGGGAACCCCACCTTCATGTGTATCACATCTGATCCTTCATCTCTTATTTGCAATTGAGTGCTTGTTCTACTTGTTCTTGCTTGTTCTTCGATTGCTTGCAGGAATAACCCTAGTGGTTTGGTTGGTTGTGATCCGCAAGATCGTGAGCAACCGCTGGATTTGGTGTATCGATCGCTAAGGCGTAGCGTCCTTGGATGGTTGTAGTCGGATCGTGAACGTCTCTCCAGTCAAATCGTAGTTATCTATCTCCACCGAAAGATCGGGACACCCATACACTCATCAAGTGGTATCAGAGCAAGGTTCATCGGTGAGAGATTTCAGTTTACTATTAATTTCCTATAGTCCAGAACAACCAATAAAAATAGTAGATTTGTTTTCCCATAATCCTATAAACCCTTTGTGCCTTTTACTAGTATTACTTAGTACGAGCTTGTTGTGTTTGGTTTACATCGGTTGAGTCGTGTTGCTGGTTTTAGGGTTAGGCTTTTAGAGTTTCGAGTTCTTGTCACGTTTTGGTCACTATATTTGTATACATATCCACTGTCACCACCACCACCATACATATTTCCACTACACCATATATATCTTCATTGCAATCTACACCTTTGCTGCACCATATCCATCTCCGCTATTTTTTTTCACATCCAGATCTGATTTAGGCACACAAAAAAAATATCAGCATTGCTAGTTCTTTAAGAAAGAAAACACATTGTTACGTTGCTTATTGGAATCTGATTTGTCAAGATCCAATTTTGTTATAGTTGTGCAAAGTAAAAGAAAAGAAGAAGAAAAAAATCAGAAACAAAATAGAAAAAAAAAGAAGAAAAGAAGAGAAAGAGAAAGAGAAAAGAAACAAAAGAAGAAAAAAAAGAAGAGAGGAGGAAAAGAAAGGGAGTGTTTTGCTTGCTATTCTTGTGCCTTTTTTTTACTGTACCGTGACTTCGTTTGTGTCTAGGCTCGCGTCTCTAGCACTGTCTAGCCTAGGACCAGCACGGTACCTCTGTTGAACAATTTCTCAACTTGCTTTTGTGACTAATGTGGTGCTAGTACTTCCTTGCATATTATTTTTAGCCCTCCTATAGCTCCACATATCCGGATACATCTTGACAGGTGTTGTTGCTACGGTGTCGATACACTACATCCAAGGTTTCCGACTTGCTGGTTGTTGCAACCCCCCTGTTTTGCTGGGTAAGAACTTGTAAGAATTTGTTTGATCGAGTTTAGAGTGAGAGAATTACAACAACCACATCCTACTAGTTAATAGGAACATAAATACTATTGTGTATGTTTCTTGTTTTGTTCTAATCATGACAGGAATCTACATGGAAATTGGAGATGATCAGATTGTCTATTCCAATCACTTTGCTAGGGGTGTGACAAGTGATAACCATGCTACTCATGAGGTATGTGATGTTTGGTTTGATAAAATAAAATCTGCACTACCTTATTTTGAAGGAAACTATGATCCTTATACATATATTGAATGGGAGCTACATGTAGACAAGGAATTTAAAAAGTATGATCTATCTGAAAAACAAAAGGTTAAAGTTGCTTCAAGTGTTCTTATTAAGTATGCTTTAACTGAGTGGAAACACCTTTGTAGATTTGCTAATGCTCCTCAATCATGGAAAGATATGAAAAGACATTTTAGAGATGTTTTTGTTCCTATCTATTATTCTGATATTTTGTATGATAAATTGCAATCTATAAAACAAGAAAACAAAACTGTAGCAGAATACTTAGATAGACTAAAATTATGTTTGCTACGTTGTGGCTTTGAAGAAAACGATGAGTTTCTAGAACATAGATTTTTGCAAGGTCTTAATGTGCAAATTCAGAATATCCTTGTTGATAAACATTATAAGACTTTTGGTGAGTTGTTTGATCTTGCTTGTGAATTTGAAATAACACTAAAAATAGATCTCACAAATACTATAGAAGCATATGTCTCTCCTATTACTAACAATTTGCAGCAAGCGGATGCCAATATACCAATGGGCATTGATCAATCTGAGATTAGAGGTGACATATTAAACGAGAACATGAATCTAGCTGCAAGAACACCATTTGCGAAGAGCATCAAAGGTAAGTTAGATGGTTGTAACATAAATCAAGGTGAGCATGCTTTAGTTGAACTGCATTTGTCCACTAATCTTGATATCCTAGATCAACCAATAGTGGAACCCATCGCTGATTTTCCTTTGTCACACTTTCATATGCTTGATATTCCATGTGACAAAGAAGAGTTGTGTGATAATGAATTACTTATATCCATACCACAACTACCAAATAAAGCTAAAAATTCTAAATCAATGAGTGCTGAATTCCAGCATATTGTTCATATTGTAAATGAAAAAGAAGAAGTTCAATTGTTTTCATCTTTACATACAATAGGGTACATTGAGTTCAAGGATCATTGTGAGCTTAGCGATTTGCAGAATAATCTGATTGCTAGATTTGAATTGCCATGTTCTTCTAATATCAGTTTTCATGCTATTGGCAAATATAATTATGAAGATGAGTATATGGTAAACCGAATTTACATTTGCTCAAATATACAAACTCCTTTTATAGTGAACAGAACTAATCAATTAGAAGTATGCAATAACAATAACCATGCCATATCAAGCTTCCCTAGTTTTATTTTAAAGAAACAGGATAACTATCAAGAATGGGAGTATGGTTTGCTTGTATCTACAACACATCCTCCGACAGTGGTCAAACCGAGGACGGTTTGCTGTCAAGAAAGGGAGAATGATGAGGACATCACCGGCATAGATATGACCATGCCAACCACTTCTATACCAAAGGTGAAACCATTCTATATGAGGTTTATCATTATTACATTTGATGAATGGGTGCTGCACTATGAAGTGTGTATGTTTTCATTTTCAGAATTGCTTACATGGATCAAGGAAGGGTTAGATTGCATATGGAAAGCATGGATGATCAATGAAGTTGATTGGGGACCAAATCCAAGTGTTCCTAATGTCCTCCACCAGGCCACCACGTCACTTTGGATCCAAGGAAACAAAGAGTCCAAGTCCAACACGTTTTGGAAAGTTCAATTCGGACTGCAGAAGAGTCCAAACTTGCGACGGTTGCCACAACTTCATACGGACTCCGATTGGGACGTTATAGGACTTTTTGGAAAGCTTATCAAGTCTACTTTCCAATGGGTCCAGACTCATACCTATATCCTATCAGATGCGTGCGTAGTAGAACAATTTAATACCGAGATCTTTTCTGCCAACGGTGCTGCGTCACCCTATTTTGGGCCGATGGCCCGTGTATCAAGTTGAGTCTATTAGGGACTCATCCTAGGGTTGTAGGACGACACCAGGACCCTTGTGGTCGTCCTCCCTCCTCCTTATATCCCCCTAGAGCCACCACAAACAGATTGGGTTTTGTTTAGATGAAAGTTTAGCTGCTGCTACTTCCTTGTAGACGCGTGTGTCGACTAGACCATCCGTTCTACTTGATTCAGAACCCCACCTTCATGTGTATCACATCTGATCCTTCATCTCTTATTTGCAATTGAGTGCTTGTTCTACTTGTTTTTGCTTGTTCTTCGATTGCTTGTAGGAATAACCCTAGTGGTTTGGTTGGTTGTGATCCGCAAGATCGTGAGCAACCGCTGGATTTGGTGTATCGATCGCTAAGGCGCAGCGTCCTTGGATGGTTGTAGTCGGATCGTGAACGTCTCTCCAGTCAAATCGTAGTTATCTATCTCCACCGAAAGATCGGGACACCCATACACTCATCACCTCGGGCTCGAAGAGCTTCGCCAGCTCACCTCCGGGCACTTCCGCGAGATCCATCAACTCCTGACACCTCGCGTCGTTCTCTTCCTCGGTCAGCCTCGGGTCGGTGGCGAACCCGTCGACAACAAGGTTGAGGTCATAATTGTAGACCGAGTTGACGACCGCGAGGGCCCACTTCACGCCCACATGCAGGGCGGCACGGACGTGCTCCGTCACCCCCTGCGTCATGGAGTAGAAGCGGCGCAGCAGGGAGTCCCCTCGTGCGTCGCCCTCGACCTCCGGCTCTGGCTTGACCGAAAGGTCGTCGCAGAAGGTGTTGATGACGTCCGCGAGCCTCGCATTGAGGTTCGCCTCAGTCCCGAGGAGGCCTTGAAGATTGTTCAGGTCCTCGTGGGCGCGGGCCTTATCCGTCGCGAGCTCTGCCAAAACAAACACGCAACACAGTCAAAACCCAAAAGAACAGAAGAGGGTCGAGGCAGGACAGATTCTGCAACACCCTCGAAACACTCACCTTGGGCATGCGCGTCCAGGGTGGCGTAGGCTTGCTCGGTCTCCTTGAGCTGGCGGCGGACGTCGACAAGATCGGAGGCCTGACCCCTGACCTTGGCCTCGAGGCCCTCGATGGTTTTGCCTGCGTCATCGAGGGCCCTCTTCTGGTTCATCGCCACCACACCTAGGGAGGTCGCCCGGGTCCGAGCCTTCTCCTCCGAGGCGGCCAGCGTGTCGCGCTCATGGGAGACGGCGTCAAGGTCTCCCCGGAGCCCTTGGATGCCCTCCGTCGCCCGGGCCAGCTCCTCCTTTAGCCGGGCGGCCTCCTCCTCGGTCTTGCGCTTGGCTTCGAGGGCAGCGTCCCGTTCCCGCCCGACCGTGACGGTCGACTGAAGGGCGATGTCGAGCCTCGTCTGCGCCGTCTGCAAGGCCGCCCAGGCTTCCTTCTGCATGGCCTCGAAGCCGGCCCTCGCGTGGGCGACCTTCGATTCGGCATCCTCCCAGACGGCTGCCGCCTCAGCCCTCGCGCGGGCGACCTCATCCTCCGCCCTATCCAGCGAGGCGCAAAGGGTCGGGAGTTGCTCCTGCACCCGGAGGATGTACTGGGACTTCTCGTAAGACCTCACCCGCAGCGCCTGACGAGGATAAAAGGGAAGACCATCAGCAAACAACAATCAGACAATCCAAGTACAATCTAAGGGAGAGCGAAACCCACCTCCATCCCCTGGCGTATGTCCATGGCGGCGACCTCCGCGGCGCGGCGTACCGAGTGCTCAAACCAGGCCCGATACTCCTCGACGTGCTCCTACCGTCGGAGCTCGGCCTGGTCGTCAAGCATGAGGAAGAGCCGCTCGGGGTCTTGAGGGTCCGCCAGCTCGAGAACCTCCTGGCCCTAGGCCACGCTGCGGGCGGCGATCCTCTCTTCGACCGCCCGCGTGACGCCCTGGTGCACGGCGGCGGGACCCCCGCGCCGCTCGACCTCCTCTTGCCAAGCAGAGAGGGGGGAGAACTCCTCCGCCTGTCCTCTCCCGTCCTCAGGGCCACCCCGCGAAGACGTCAACGCCCCCGCCGAGCCGTCGCCACCACGCGAAGGAAACCCCGGCCAGTAGAACGGCCCTGCGCGGTGAAAGACTCAAAAAAATTAGCACCCAACAATGCAAACACACACTGCGTCTCGAGTAAGTCGAAGTATGGCTTACCTCGAGACAACGGCCCCCCAGCCTCGAGGGGAGGCCGAGCCACCTCCGGTTCCGCCCGAGGGACCGCGACGGTGGTCGTCTCCGCCGAGCCCACCAGCTCGGCCACCATCTCGTCCACTTCATCGGGGGTGGACTCCATCAGCATCTCGTCCTGCGCCGGCGCGGGTATCGCCTCGGGCCGCTCGATCGGACCCCCCGCCTCGAGCTCCGGCGTCATCGAAGGGCCCTCGGACGCGGCGGCAGTCGTGCCCTCGCGCTCGAGCCGGAGTCGAGCCTCCAGCGAGGCTAGGCCCTCGGGCCACCGCCCCAGCGTTGGGTGAGCCGGAGCCTCCCCCTCATTCACGGGGGCCTGGGACCCGACCACCTCCACCTCCTCGGCCGCAACCGCCGTCGACGAAAGCCCCGCGCCCCCCGGGGCGACGGGCGTGACTCCTTCCGACGGCCGCGCAGGCGCCGCGACCGTCGCTTCGGCGACCCCCGCTGCCTCGGTGGCCCTCGCGGGTGGGGCGGACAGGCCCGTCTCCTCTGCCAGTGGGGCGAATGCCAAGGCACCCTGCGACGTCCCCCGCTCCATCGCCTCCCGGGCCTTGGCTGCCCGTGCTGCCTCGGGGGTGACCGTCGAAGGGGGCGGAGCAGCGGGACCGGCCTCGGCGGCCACCCCGACGGCAGCCCCCACCTTCAATTTCTTGGCGGGGGCGAAGGACGCGTCTCCCTGCGGGCGCTTCGACCTGAGAAAGAAACCCTTGCGCGACGATGAGCACAGGTCATTATCAACAAAGAGAAAAATACGAACAACACCCTCGAAGGCGACTTACCCCCTCGGGACCCGGCGTTTCTGCCCGGCGACCGTCGGGCTGGTCGAACTCTTGAACACCACCGCCCGGGAGGTGGGGGTCGAGGCGGCCCTCGGCACCGTCTCCCGGGCAGGGGCCGACGGCGCCACCGTCGTCCCCTTGCTGGTCTCCTCTTGCGCCGACGGGCCCGACGCCCGTGCGCTCGACGCGGCAGGCGCCGAGGGCTCGCTCGATCAACCCCCCGACAGGGATCGCGATGACTGCCCGCGCGTCTGCCGCGACACTTCTTCCCGAGAAGCCACGGGGCGCTCCCCCTGTAGCTCAGCTTCGACGGTAGGGGCCGACCTCGAGGTCGACCCCTCCCCTCCTCCGGTTCCGACGGCCGCCTGTTCAGGCGCCGTCTGTTCCTCCTCGCTCCAGTTCACCTCCTCGTCCTCCTCCTCCTCCTCGTCCTCCTCTTCCGAGGGCGATAACTTCTCAGGGAGGCCCTCCTGCCTCTGTCGGGCCCGGCGCTGATCCCTCACCTCTTTCTCCCGGGCCCTCTTAGCCGTGGCCTCCTTGGCTTTGTCCTTGTCCGCCTTCTGCTTCTCCGCCTGGAGGCACCTCGCCTGCTTCGCGGCCTGGTCCTCCTTCACCGGCGGGGGCGAGGGCCGGAAGGAGACGTTCCCCTGCGGAACGCGAGGCAGTCAGAATGCAGGCAAAAGAGACGGAAAAGGCGAACACGAGGACTCTAACAAGAGGAGAGGACCTTACCAGCTCGAAGAAGCCCTCGTCCGGTTTCATGGGGATCTTCGCGACGTTCTTGACGGGGAACGAGCCCGCGAAGAAGCAGCGGATGAGGCGGACCACCCTATCCGGGGCCAGTTCGTCTTCGGCGAGGCGACAGCCCGAGAGGTCGACCCCCGGACCCATCTCGTCCATGCGGAGGGGTCGAGCCATCAGTGGCATGACCCGCCGCCGGTGGAACGCCGACGCGGCAATCTCCGCCGTGAGTCCCTCCTTCTTCAGACGACTGAGCGCGTCCAGCAGGTTGTCGATGCGGTGCTGCTTGCTCGTCGGGACGCCGTACCCCCAGCGGTCTGGCTGCGCGTCGATCGTCCTCCCGGTGTACGCCGGGAACAGGTCGTCATCGTTCCTCAATTAGAACCACCCGGAATGCCATCTGGAGTGGCTCGACGACAGCTTCCCTGGGATCCAGCACTCCGTTCGCTTGAAGGAGATGCAGCAGCACCCGACCCTGACCATCCTGCGGGTACCCTTGTCGACCGATGCGTGGAAGATGCTTTCCTTGAAGAGGTGGAGCCACAATTCCCAGTGGGGCTCCATCCCGAGATAGCCTTCGCACACCGCGGCGAAGACCGCTGCCTGGTAGACACCATTGGGGGTGAGGCGTTGGAGCTCCACGCCATAGTGGTGGAGAAGTGCGCACAGAAAGCGGCTGGGCGGGGCGCCTAGTCCCGCCCGGGGAAGATCTCGAAGCTCACTACGTACCCCTCCGGCGGGTTGGGCTCGGCATGGTCCGGCGACGGCAGCACCCACTTCGGTCGCTCCGCCGAGGTGACAGGCCGGAGGAGGCCGCTCTCCACCAAGCCCATCAGGCGCGAGGCGGTCACCGAGGACGTGGGCCAGTCATCGGGGCCGACGAGGCTAAACTTGGCCATGGGATCGAGGATGATGGTGCGCTCGGGCTCAGGGGCGCAAGGTATGTTCCCTATCTCCCTTCTCTTTCTCTCTCTCGCTTGCGCAGAGTTCCGGCTCGCGGGACTCCTAAGGCAATGGCGAGGAGAAGGAGACAGGGAAGATGAAGGCGAGGAGGCACGGAAGGCAAGTGTGCGGAAAGAACACCCGCCTCCTCACCTTCGCTACTTATACGCGGGAGGCCAACAGACGAATCTGGCGAAACAGGCAAGAGAATCTTTGCATTTAATGCGCCTGTACTCCCCTTCCTCGTATTCCTCCTGGATAAGGCGTTCTGTCCCATCGTCGGGCTCCGCACCGCACTCCGCCTTGCAACCGCCACTGTTGCGCCGAACGGACCTCGCCTAAAAAGGCACGCGGCCGGAAGCGTTATCTTCGGAGGTAAGGAATCTTAAGGCAGCGAGAGCTGGCCCTCGAAAGAGGGTTCGACAGCTACACTCGAGTACCCGAGGGCAGAAATGACCTCGGGTTAGGACTTCGGTCCACCCCTAAAATCTCGAGGGGACAAAGGCTGGCTCACGAACGGGCTCGATAGCCCCCCTCGAGTACCCGAGGTCGGAGCAGACCTCGGGTCGTCGACTCCGATCCACTCCCCGGCCTCGAAGGGACAAAGTCTGGCCCCTTCGTGGGGTTCGACAGCCTCCCTCGAGCGCTCCAGCCCGAGGGGCAAAGAACACAGGTATGTCCCAAAGTTCAATATAATTACCCATTCTTCCCCCTCGGCGTTCCACAAGGCAGGACTCCTCCTCCTGAGGATAGCATCGGATGACGAACCATCCGTCAAATCTTGAGGGAGCGAAGGCTGGCCCTTACATAGGGTTCGACAGCCGCCCTCGAGTACCTGAGGTCAGGAAGGACCCATGGTTAACGCACTCCGGTTCACCCCCAAATCTTGAGGGAGCGAAGGCTGGCTCCACGAACGGAGTTCGACAGCCGCCCTCGAGTACGCGAGTCAGGGATGTCCCGGGGAGGCCAGGCGCGTGCCCCTAGCTCGAGTATGAATTCTCGAGGCTCCTTGGGACATATCCAAGGCATAACCAAGGAATACCTAAGGATCCCTCCGCTGGGAGGCATCGAGCCACCAACTCCTATCGAATGGGGTTGGCACCTTGGTAATCCACATGGTCGTGCTTAGTAAGCCGTACGACTTACTTAAAAATGAGAACGCCTCCGGGCCACTAGTCGACCCCTATCGAATGGGGCACGTGTTCTCACTCGGATTTTTACCCGTACTGGGCACCATTTCTAATGGACTCATGCCCGAGAACAGCTCACCGAGGACTTCGGGCTCGTCCTAACGAGGATAGCATGATGCTCTTCACCCCACAATCCGAACGCAAGGATCCGTGGGAAGGACGCTATGAGGTAGTGAAGGCCTAGCCATTCGAGGGCTCGAGGGCCCGACTACGCACGGCACCCCTCGATGAAAGAGGGTCGAAAAACTCGTGACCTGGCAGACAGAGTCGACCTCTCGGGCGGGGCGCTCTGACTCCAGTTGTGCTCGAGGGAGCGAAGGCTGGCCCTCGGTAGGGTTCAACAGCCGCCCTCGAACACTTCTCTTTTCAGGGAAAGGAATGGAATCGACCCCTCGATAGGGTGCCACGCCTCCAGGTATCCTTAAAAACCCCCTCGATACAACATATTATAGCCCCCAGAGGAGTTCTGAATCACTCCTCTGGGGCCTCGGGGGCTACCCCCGCGGGGTGCGCTCGCGCGCACCCCACGAAGAATCGAACCTCTCACTAACCCTGCAGGCCAAGGACAAAACCTCCGGGTAATCCTTACTCCCTCCGAGAAAACGTGTATCATAGCCCCCAGAGGAGTTCTAAATCACTCCTCTGGGGCCTCGGGGGCTACTGTCGGGTACGAAGGTGAGGGGTACCCTAAACCCTTCGATAAATTAACGCTAAACATAGCGACTATTTTTAAGGCAGGGACCAGCCCACTGCTCAGTAAGGCACGACCCATCGCTCGAGGGCCCCCTCTACACCAGCTATGACGACAAGTCACGGGCCGGCCCACCTCAACGCCGAATGACAGACGAGGGGTCATTCGAACGACCCCTCGGCCCCCACCTCGACGTCAAGAGACGGACCGAGGGTCGGACGAACGACCCCCCGGCTCCTACCTCGACGATAAATGACGGACCGAGGGGGCGAGCGAATGACCCCCCGGCTCCTACCTCGACGATAAATGACGGACCAAGGGGGCGAGCGAATGACCCCCCGGCTCCTACCTCGACGATAAATGACGGACTGGGGGGGCGAGCGAACGACCCCCCGGCCCCCACCTCGACGAACGAAGGACGGACGAGGGGTCGAACGAACGACCCCCCGACCTCTACCTCGACCTCTCCGACCCCGTCTCTGCTCCGACCCTACCTCGACGATGAGCGACGGACCAGGGGTCGAACGGACAACCCTCGGACGAGAGGCTCGATTAACCCAACTGCTCCCGACATGGGTTAAAGTGAAACCACCTAACGACATGGGCGCCCGCGTCCGCTGTCAAATCCGCCAACTCCCCGTCAAGTCCCCGATTCCTGTCAACTGTGCCGCCACTGTCGCCACTACGCGAGTACGGACTCCAGCAGTACCCCTCAGAAAGTGAACAGTGCGGCCCTCGACGACGACTTCGGGAATGCGACAGAGCCACGCGGGGCTCGACCCCGCCCCCCCTCGACCGAGGGGCTCGACCCCTTTCTCCAATGACTCCAGTATGGGGGGCGTCCCATCCGCCCCGTCCCGCTTCAGCCGTGGGATTCGTGTCTGTCTGCGGACGCTGTGCCGCGGCGACTTTTACTGCCACCACGACCGGGGACGCCAGAAGGACGGGAAGGTCATGCCGCCACAGTGCTCAACGTCTCTCCGCCAACACTGTGCCTCAGACACGCTACCCATACTGCCACAGTTAGGACCCTGTACCCTCGGACCTCCCCTTGGTCTATAAAAGGGGACGCCGAGGTAGAATAAAGGGGGATTTTCAGGATCCGACAACCTTCGACATCAGACTTCAGCTCTGATCTCCACGCATCACACCCCGCCACTTGATCAATCCCTCGGGTGGCAAACCAGCAGCCTAGGGCAGCACTGCTAGTCTTAGGCCGCAGCTCACTCTGAGCAACCCCGTGTAACACAGCTTGTACCCCCCGTACGAGCACGCTTTGGGTGCGAGATAATACAGGTCATCCCCCCGCTGGACGTAGGGTCTTCTTTGTCCGAACCAGGATAAACCTTGTGTCCATCTTGCATCACGTCTGAGAGAGGGAGCACGCAATATACAAATTTACTCGTTGATGAACTTGACCCCCGGATCATAACACCGACAAATACGGAGATGGTCATCATCATTTCAATCAAAGAGGATGCCGTACGAGACCGGCCGTTCAGTTGTAAAAACTATCAGCCGAACAGTATGTTGCTATTGTGTTGCATGCATTTTTGGAACAAGACAAAACGTTGCCACTGTGTGATGTGCTCTTTGCATTCCACTACGTATCATTGGAGACAAAACCCACCAACTATCCTAGCTAAAAGACACGACCAAAGCATTAGCTAGGTAGCGATAGCTAGTACTACCCCATGTTCCCATGCCTTTTTCTTTGTCCCCCCCTTCTCTAACCTCCACGCAGGTAGTAATCATGGATGGTGGAAAGTGTACCTTTTTCCTTTGCTTGTTGATCGATTGCATCAGCACTTTCAGCAGCATCAGGGACAAAGAAGAATCATGGCTTGGTTCACACATGTTCACACTGCTGGTGGTGTCAAGAAATCGAAATGGAAGGGATCGGAGCATCAACAAAGAGACGGAAGGAATCAGTCAGGAGCAAACCTGCTGCGCGCTAGCTAGCTGGGCGTCACCTCAGCTTATATTACTATACACACGGCCGAACTTGTCCGCGCTCATTGGGCCGGCATGAAGTAGGCCCATGTTCTTGGCCCGACCCATCACGGCTTACGTGCTGTTGTCCTTGGGCTCATTGAGTGACACGACCTTGTTTCCTAATACAGTATATATTTGAATGAAAACAAACTGTACATTGAGTATATATATTGTAGCTACAGTCTGTGTTCTACTATTATTCTTGTTAGAACGGGATGCATATATAGTGACATTTTGTCTGGATAGGTATATATCTAGCAAAGTATTTCAAAGAACTTTTTTTTTTTGGAGAAGTTGATAGATTAGTTAGTAGTCATCGCATCATATTAGTAATCTAGCTAGTAATAGAATATGCATGTGTCGTCTTCATCAGTTGCCTGAATCCCGCGACCAACCAACACAGAGCTCATAACAGTATAGCTATAGCTAGAAAAGCGCAAGAATACAAGAGATGCTGCGTCAGGACGATATGCCTGCAGCTCCTTTTGCGTCTGAACAACCATCCGCCGAATAGGCCGAGATGATGCATTGCATGCTTGCGGAGCTGATAGATGAGTTGCTGTTGCTGACCAGTGACCAACCCAATTGCAACGAATTCACGGCACAAGAAACACAACGAGTTATATATATTATGTCTGGCCCGGTAAGTAGATCCCAGCACACGCACGCGTGGACTAATTAGATTATTATTAGAGTGGATTATAGGAAGGAGGTTACTGTTAGCTCTACTGTTCTTTTTGGTTTCCTTGAAAAAAAAACGGTGTTAGCTCTACCGATAGTAGTATAGTACTCTAGTAGCCAGCATAGTAGTGTTCCCTTACCTATATATTAGCTTGCAAGAAGATGAATCCAATCTCTACAGTTAGTGTTGTTGGAATGAACAATATGGAACAGATGAGGTAATAGATAGGTAGATTATAGGGTAGGCATGCACAGGCGCCAAACAATCAGTAAGCTATCCAGCTGCCAGCCTGCCATGCATGCGTGATTTGTCATTAATTTTTTTTTGAAACAAGTCATTAATTTGTGTATGGCTAACACATTGACAAGGAAAAGGGCATCACCACATCAGCTGATCAGCATCATACATAAGGTTTGTTATGAACAGAAAACCTCTGACGACATGCAGTTTGATTCTAGGCTTTCAGTGCTGCTCTGAATTTCATCATCATCGTCTAATAAGCCACTGGTGTCACAAGTGATTTGCTCGCTGATCATACACGCCCTGCTATATATACATGCTCCGTCAGTATTTCTTTTCTCCTCAGTTTCAGGTTGCGGCATTTCAATCAAGATAGTGATTGCCCTTGCAGTTTCTTTCTTTGTTTCATAACTTTTGCCCTGATGTTATCTGTTTTATTTTATTTTCCCTCCTTTTTTCTGGTTGCTAGTCTGTAATCTATGAACTTCCATTCTAATTTAATTCCTAGTTCCTTTTAAAAAACAAGATACTGATTCAGAGCAAATGCAACACGTACTGTATAGGAATACTGACAGTATAGAGCAAATCGAAGCAACAACCAGAATGTACAAATCGCAGTGTGGCAATCAGTCAGTGTTGGTAAGGGGCTTGTGCCTTGTTGCGCAGGCGCGCAGCACGCGTTGAGCCCCTCTTCCAATCACCTGTTATGCTTATGATATATATTCGTAGTTGCTTCCGGTAGTGGTGTGGTAATTCTTTTTAGCTTTGTTGCTTTGTCGCGGTTGTTTGATATTTTGGGAGGTGTTTGTTCATTCATTGCATGCACAATTAATTGGAGGCTAATATACCGGAGACCATATATGCCAATAGGGACGAGAAGTGTTCTTCTGGTTCGATTTAACCACTCTGCTGGGCAATTGGAGCCCCTTTATTTGAGACTAATTTTCATGGAGGCTCGGAATTGTTCCATCCAATGATCCGTAATCAAAGTTAGAGCAAGGAGCAAGTACCTTAGCGTCCTAGAAAAAAAAGGGACAATGTTACGGTATATATTTTACTTGCTAGGAGGTATATATACATCAAATAAATCTAAATCATTGATTTTTTTTAGATTTTAAATTAATTAATTAATCTAGAAAAAAAAGATCTCAAATCCCTTTGATCAAGAGGACACGGATGGCATGCAGCCCGGCCCTTTTTTCATGTGCATGACCGTATCATTATTTCTTCCTTTTTTGCATGACTCGATTAATAAAAATGTATATATATTGCATATATAAAATGATAACAACTAATGTGTTAATTAATCCAAAAACTTTAGTAGTATAAAATATATTGCATGATCGAGTATGTATATTATACTAACTTGATTGAAACTATATTATATAACTGAGAGGCCCTTGTTATAAAACATGTAGTTACAATATAGTTTTATTTAGAGTGAAATGTGTTGCGGGTCCTTAAACTTTTGCTCACTTCTCACCTAGGTCCATGAATTTTTTTTCGCTCATCTAGGTCCATGAACTTTTCTCCACTTCTCATCTAGGTCCATGAACTTTTTTTCTCTCATCTAGGTTCATGAACTTTTACCCACTTCTCAGCTAGGTCCACAACAAACCACATAGGACTCTCCTGCCTGCTTGGCCGCTAATGTGGTGTCACATGGTCTTTTTTTTAATTTCAAAAAGTAGTTGAAACTTTAAAAAATTGTATAAAATCACAAACAAATGTAAAAAGAAAAATCAAGTTTTGTTAGATTCCACGTGAATAGATCTATGCAATAGATATATAATATAATATAATATAATATAATATAATATAATATAATATAATATAATATAATATAATATAATATAATATGTTTTATTTTTTTGTTATTATAGCTATAAATCTATGCAGACCTATCTATTTCTGTGTTGAATTCAAAACGCAGCTCATGTGCTACAATTGTGGTGAAATTTATATAATAGGCTAATTATTGTATGCTTGAGCAATGGTAAAAAATTCAGCTTCAGTGGAGCATGTATGATAGAGTTATTGATTTACCTATGTTTATGTTTGTTTAATAGTTAATAAAATAGTTAGTCTACTAAACATTTAATTCGAAGCTAAGATTTTTATGGGTTATAATAAAACATAGTTACTATAAAAATATTACATGCCTACATAGATCAATTTATGTGGAGTCTAACAAAACTAGACTTATTTTTACGTTTTTAATGGTTTTATGCAATTTTTAAAGTTTCAACCAATTTTTGAAATTAAAAAAGTGCATGTGATGTCACATCAACAGTCACATAGACAGCAGAGTCTTATATGGCCAGCTATGGACCTAGGTGAGAAGTGGGAAAAAGTTCATGGACCAAAATGAGGATAAAAAAAGTTCATGGACCTAAATGAGAAGTGTGGAAAAGTTAATGGACCCAGATGAGCGAAAAAAAGTTTGTGGACCTAGGTGAGAAGTGGAGAAAAGTTTAAGGACCTACCACACATTTCACTCTAATACACATAAAGTTTTATGTATGTGCATTAGTATGTATGTACATTTTGCACGTAAATACATATATTTAGTTTGTGTGACTAAGAAACATGCGCTAAAAAAATATTAGTTTATTCTGATTAAGTTATGTTATATCTAGAGTTACAAAAAATAAAAAGATTCACTATATTTAATAGATCATATATGCATCAATTAGATCTAAAAAAGATTTTATACCTAAAACTTTTCTTATTTCACATATTACCTCTTACAAAGTAATATATGATTTTGACCATCCGATTTAATTAAATGAACGACTCATAGTTATTTGGGTGTACCACAACAAAGTCAAAAAAAAAAAGAAATACCTTTCAAGCTGGCCTGACAGATGATGCATAACACAATCCATGAGAGTTTGCCAAAAGAAACACGTTGGAGCTGAGTCCGCCGTAGTGTAACCATATCATAAATGAATGATATACACATACCTTTCTTATGACTTCAGGCAACAATTGCATGCTCAAACATGCTTATACAGTATATATACTTGGATGCGTGCAGCTGAGTGCTTTATGAGCTGAAACAAATTTAGTGCTCACATAGCTTAATATAGGATCTATGGCGGTACAAGATGAATGTACTATGAAGCATTGGAGGGCACCAAAATATTATTGTCTAGAATCTTCTTTGTAATAGAAGTGTAACTCGCAATAAGATGCATGAGAGCATATTCGCCCACGCAATAAATCTAAGGAAACCCACCTTAAGGTGCACACACCCGTGCCGATTAGCTAGATCGACAATCGCTTTGACGGATCGTATGTCCATCCAGCTGCTTGAGCTCGTACCAGTCGACGACTAGCAACAAGTGCTGCATCGTGAGCCGCCCCCTTTTGCGGCAGAGTCGGCATCGCTTTCCCTCGCGTAGTTTCGATGCCGGCGTCTATCCTGAGTGTGAACATTCATAGTTGTCAACTTGTGATACATGATAGTTCCACCATCAGCGCCCAACATGCAGCAAAATTCTATGGAGAGACTGTGTTTTATAGCAAAGCGCCTTGTGCCATCCGACACTAATCTTCTACATCACTAGGTTAGCGGGACCTGAAAAAACACTAAGTCCGTCTGTCGAAAGCTCAGTTGTTGGTTTGGTGATACTAGTGCTTTCTAGTGTTTGAGTTGTTCAGAATTCGTTATAAGTCAGATTACCTCATTGTAACGCAGATTACCTCATTGTAACACAGGTGTCCCTGCTTTCCTTATTTGTCTCATCATCCCTATCTTCGTAGCACTCCAGCAAGAAAAGCTAGTCATGGTGACATCGTGTCGGCGGTGGACTATAATATGCAAGCGCGAAGCAACGGTTGGGCTATGGGCGCTCCATATTGTGTGTAAAGTTGTGCGGTAGCTTGTTCAGTGTTTAGATTTCTTGATGAAATTAAACCAACCTTAATTCACAATTTTATTTTGATTGTGCCGCTGATCCTTTCCCTTCTTCTTTTGCACTCTTCCTGTCCTTTTTCATTCCCATTTAACCTGGGGACGCTTAGAATCACATCAATAGGTGGTCTGCAGGTTTATCAATCGTCCTTTGATCCGTATCGTCGCCGTCACAGCCGCCGACGAAGGTGCCCAAGCTGACGTATTTGCCGGCGCTCCTGTTGTTTAGGGGACGCGAGGCTATGTGTCCATCATCTAAAAATCAATCTTCTCACACACGTGGACTTGCTGCTAGCCCACCGTGGATGCCAGGCCCACCATCGCTCTTTGCTGCAATGCTGATCGCCGTTCTGTGGAAATTGCTGTCGGGCCACTGACCTGGGGTTGTGGGCTGCTTGGGCCACTCTGTTAGATTTGGGGGTCGTGGGCTGCTTGTTGCCGATGAACTGACATGATGGGTCGAGCTGCAGTGCCGCTTGTTGCTGCCACGCTCGCCACCAGTCCAGTCGTGTCGTGTGCGATCGCTTGCTGCGCTGTAGGTGAGGCTGCTGTTCCATGCGCTGCTGCCAGAGTTGGAGATGCTCGCCACCAGTTGCCTTGCCGGCCGTGCGAGATGAAAAGGTGATGGTCGGACTGCCGTTGCATCTGTCAGTTATGTACCATACATTGCAGGCTTTTGGAGGCCAATCTACCAGGAACCACCAGGAGTGGTCACCGCCGGCGTAACCCCGGCCGCCACGAACACGCGCCCAGTGGCGACGCGGCGGTGCTCGACCTCTTCTATATCCTACTAATTTATTATCTTTTTCTTTCTTTGATCCACCTAAAAAACGTCCCCCACCAAGGAGTCCCCCATCCATCATTCTGCCGCCGCCGAAGTTCGGGGAGTTCTACGATTCACCCCGCTCGTCCACTGTGAGGATCCTCACTCATACTATTATTTATCTAATTTGTCTAATCTATAATACTCGCCTGTCCATTCTCTGGCTGAAATAATAGCATTCAAGAATATAATGCTCATCCTGTTGATGTCAGCTTCAACCCATATACTACTGCATTGTTCCAATGCAAGTTATCTACATGACATATCCTTAAGATATCAAACAATTATATTCATAAATTTAAATATTGAAGTCTATAAATTAAAAAATGCAGTTTCCCAAGAATTTGTAGTGGGATCTTTCAAAAAGATCTACAGTAAGCAAATGCTAATATCTGTGATGTAGAAAGGTTTGCCATGGTAAAACATAATGTGCTTGGTTAGATTGGATAATTTCGTTGATAGTGACAAGAGTATTTTCCCAGATAAATTTCCCACCAATTTGGTTTGTCAGACTTGTTAGAGATATTTGGATATCCTTGAATCTATAGAGATCTTTAATTTCGGTGATGCCTACTGTTGATCAACAGTACTCCCCCGATTCCTAGACTCATCTTACTGTTCATTCCACAGTTCCCTGCCCCTGGCCGTCCGATCCTGCCACCATTGTTTGGATGCTCACCTGTTGCATGCGCCTCCCTTGCTTCTCTCCTCGCCCTTATCCTCATCCACCGTTGCCCACCAAAAAAAAAACCAGCGCAGCTCACCTTCCTCTCCCTCTCCCCTCCCAAGACGGCAACGGCGCCTGCTGTGGGCGGTGCGCCGGCGGCAACTTCACTTCCCCAACCCCCGCGCGGCCGGCCCCTCACAGCACAGCCTGCCGCGGACGGCGTGGGTCCCGCACGACGGCGTGCCGCGGGCGGACGCAGCCTGCAACGGCGACCTTCCTGCGGCACACCGCCGGCGTGGCCGAGGCTGCCTCCTCCTCAGCCACAGGCCCCTCCTCTCTCTCCTGCCTCGCTGCGCCGCGTGTGCTGCTTGGAGGTGGGCCCTGCCCGCTGCGTGTGGCCTCTTCCTCTCCGTCGCCGGCAGGGGCTCAGCTCGGCCACCGGATCTCTTCACAGGTGATGGCTTTCTTTTACTCTCTCCCTCTGTCTCCTCCTTTGCGTAGCTGATTGGTTGCCGCTGCAGCCTAAGCTACCTCCCCTGTGTAGGAGCCTCCTTTCCACTGCTATCTCTCGACGCCTGCTCTGTATGTCCCTCCCTCTCTCACCTTCAGGTTTTATCTTAATCTGACCGTGTCTCTTTTTAAAAGTGATTTTCCTGCTTCGTCTTCTCAGGTAGCGCATGGACAAACCTCCATACTGCTATCTGATGCACATATTTATCAAATGACTTTCATCCTGCGCAACATTCTTTGTTGATTCAGGTGGTATTCCAATGAATAGCTATTGTTTATCCCCTATGAAGCAAACCAAAGGGAGATCATGCGTGTGTACAGGCTGCTACGACGGTGGTCGCAAAAAAAATGTGCGGTGGGGCTTCTCAGTTTTGCTTCCTTCTATACCATAATATCTTTGCTTGATCTATTCCATAATATATTTTTTTCACTTTACTACAACCTAAACATGTTTAGATGAGTATGTTAATTTTAAGGTTAACAGATGCACATACATCACAGTCCAATTAGTTCTCTTCATTCGCTATTGGAATACATGTCCTCTAACGACGATCCAAAAATCAGTTTTATACATTCTTAGACAAATTAAATTTATCATAGTGATTATGCTTCTGCCATTTTCAGAGGTTTTCTTACTAAGGGTTTCATATCCAGTTATAGTAAAATATGATCACCCAAGTTATCTAGGTGTATTACGGATTTAATTTGCTACCACAATTTCACTCACACAACCCAATTTACACACAATTAATTTTGTACCATAGTTTTGGAGTGCATATATTTTAACTTTAAAATAATGCTTAATGTATTAGGTTTCTCGCTTACTCCACGTATGATTATAGTCACATCAAGACTTCATTTCTCAGCTAAAATGCTTACTGTTAGTAAGAGTTGTTCTTCAGTTCATGTAATTCCTGTTGGTGTTAACTTGAGTGCATCCCATATAATTCTGATAGGTGTGCACTATACCATTGACCATGACTTCTTACAGTCTGCCAACCTCCCTCATTTCTACACGAATCGTCTTACATTGGGTTCACAACTATGAGAACCTCTTCCCACATTGATCATACAAATTATGTGTTTACGATTCTTTTGTCGATTGTGTTTGCTTCCTTAAATCAGATTCTATCCTACCTTACTTGAAGGGCTCTAATATGAATCTGATGTTTTCAGATTATTTGCTTCAATTTTTTTTATGTCATTTGTATGGATCTCAGTGTGATGCGAAGTAGATTCTAATATGAATCTCATATTTCCAAAAAAAAAAATGCTTCCAATTTTTATGTGATTAGTATGGAATCCGTTCTTTTTCCATCCTGCTTACTGTAGTCTGAAACTACATCTGTAAATACGTTAACCATTGGCGCTAATTGTCTATAATATGTTGTATGTACGAACCATGAACTAGGCGTTGCTTCCTCTGCTCATTTGGAACGCCCGAATAATGTGTGCCCGAGGTCTTACTACTTTAGGTGTTGTCTGCAGTGTGGTTGAACAGGTTTTGTGTCATCTCTGCATTACCTCTTTTTCTACGATCCATGGTACAAAACGGTTCCTTATAATGTGACAATTTACCCTCAAATAGTTCTACTCTGCTTGAGCAAATATTGTCACTGTACTCATTTCCCGCAAAAATGGGATATCATGATTCAATCACAATATGGCTAACATTACCCCCTTTGCTTTCACACCTGCAGGTTTTTTAGATAAATCTATATCAATGCTACAATACATCTGAATTGTGGGTCACCTAACCTAGACGCTGGCTGCACATTCCCATAAGCCTCACTGGCCGGGTGGCCAGTTTGCCAGACATTGCTATTCCTTTGGGCAGCACCAAACTGATTTCATATCCAACGGGGACATTCATGTACTATGCTCAACTTATCTTCCCTTTTGGGGAGGAATGAAATAAAGAACCATTTGTCCATCTCTAACTAATTGTACTAATCTTTTGGTTTCATGTATTGTCATGATGTGCTATATTTTTGTTTTGCCGGCCCGTGCGAAGCACGGGGATACATGCTAGTTAATAAGAAGCCTGTTGGTGCAGACAGAGGGAGGCTCTTTTGTGTCAACAACAATCCACAAGGCAGCTAATGGAGAAATGTTGGACGATAGGAAGGTCCATGAAGGTTAGTCTCTTATTATGCTTAGATTAGAGGGAGGGACTCTGTTCTAATTTTTTTTATAGGAAGATAGCTTAGGAAAAAATGACTGCCTTGTGTTTAAATGAGGCACAACTAGACTAATACTCTTCAGTCCATGGCAATGGCACGGACAAAACTGGATTAACTTTGGACAATGCGAGACTAATACTTTTCTAGAATTGACTTTGATTTAACGTGGCATGTAGTGTTAACAAAGGAGATATCGTCTTTTGGTTGTTTTTTATGTGTATTTTTAAAATAGAGTCGTAGCGTTAGTACGGGCAATATACATTTCAGAGGGTGCCCTGAGAATCCGACGATAAAGCTTATGCTATTGTTTAATTACTACATTTAGTAAATTTAAACTAAGTTTAATTAATTAATAAACAATCAAGGCAAACACGCAAATTTGATCTCCTAAATTAGTAAACGAATGTGTTGAGAACATCCCTGAAGAAATCCAATATATGATTAAGGAGCTAGGGAGAATGTAACTATGTCTTCTTAAACAAATACAAAAATGATTCATATGTATAAGCTCAAATGATTTTGTGTAACAAGCAAGTTAAACTCTACAAAAACAAATTGGTTGTTTTTTAAAGAATTTTCCTAGATCAAACCGTTGCGTTAGCACAGGCATTATACTAGTGAGCTCTCGTCGCTGGACTTGGTAGCTTCTTACTACAGCTCCCCCTAAACCACGACCTCACCGGCGATCCAACCTATAGAAGCGCCGACTCTTCATTAGCGTTGACGAACAACGCGTCTTCCTTCCTTGGCTTAGGTACTTCCATTAGCTGACATGGCACCAGGATGGTGCATAACACAATCCATGAAAGTGCGCCAAAAAAAACACGTAGGAGTCCCGGGTAGTGTAGTCACATGATAAATGAATAATATAATATACACGGTACCTTTCTAATTCAGGCAACAATTGCATGCTTAAGCATGCATGTGTAATATATATACTTGGATGCTCTTGGATGTGTGTCACATATATACTTGGATGCTCTTGGATGTGTGTCAGATAAATCTCAGGCAAGCCTCTTTCAGGTGCATGCGCTGGTGCAGATTCACTAGACCGACAATCGCCATGACCCATCGCACATCGATCCAGCTGCTCTGCATTGTCAGGGTCTCATCATCCCTATCTTAGTAGCTCTCCGCCAAGGAGTGCCAAGAAGTGAAGAAGTCTTTAGAACACAGACCATATTCTCCATTCGGATATACCGACATCCATCCAATGCATGCGCCATCTCGTTCAAGTTAGATTTTTCGATCAAATTAGTCTCGTCTCAGTTGTAGTCTCGTCTCAGTTGTTACGATTCATCGTGTCATGGGTTTTTGTTCTTATATACCATCGGCACTTTTATTTCCATGTGTTGTTGATCCCTTCCCCTTCACTACTATAGAAAAATTTATGTGTGGTGTTTGAAAAATAGCCTTAGAGGCGGGTAAGCTTTTAAACCGCCTCTCGGTTAATACTTATGATTAATCGAGGCGGTCATTTTTTATTAATCGAGATGATCACAGTCAACAACCTCGCAAAATTAATTTATCGATGCGGTTAAAAAATAACCATATCTTAAAATTTGTTAACCGAGACGGACCTAAAAATTAGCTTGGGCTGGTTTCATACAGGCTTCTCGTATTTGACCAATTAGCTTCTTGTCTGCCTCTACAAGACGTCGTTGGGACCTTAGTTTGTGTGACTTATTTGGACTAGCAAGATAATGATTGTGATCTAGTATGACCTTTTGCACTGTCCACACATCCTCTCTGCTGACACTAAACTGAACATGAGCATTGCAACCTGTCCGTGTAGTGTCGTTCTGGGATGCCTTATTTTCTCGAAATTCTTCACAACTACAAACTATATATTTTTGATATATAGTATCATCTGGACGTTTCTTTGTCTTGCTCTTTCTGATACTGAACCCAACCTTACCAACATATGTGTTATAGAAATTATAAGCTTTGTCTTCTGATTCAAAGGTCATTTCAACTTCAGGTTCGATCAACTTTTCCCTAACTTTATGCACCACCTCCTGTAAAAATCATTTGCAAATTAAAGCCTATCACAATACAAACTACTATACAAAATATTATATTTTTTTATATTATTTTCACTACCTTATCTAGTGCATCCTCCGATGATTGACGTGTTGTATCGTCGATGCTGGCATCATTAGTGCGAATGGTGTTCGCTCCCAAAGTAACTGATACGGTGTCCTATGCAATATGCATACAATATATATGCATGATCAGACCACATAGTATAGATTCGTGTTTGGTTCTGTGAGAAATTTATTTGCCGTGTCATCGAATCTTCCGACACTAGTTTGGTCTATTAAAAATAGACTACTTATAAAAACTAATTACATGCCCATACGAAAATTAACAAGACGATTCTATTAAGCCAAGTTAATCTATAATTATACGTTTATTTAATATAGCACAACATTGTCAAAACATAAATTAATTAGGCTTAAAAGATTCGTCTCGCGAATTTGCCTCTGGCTGACGAATTTTTTTTTAATTTGTATATTTTAAATAGACCAAACTAGGGACGGAAGATTCGATATGACAGGGGCAAAACTTTTGTCGTGGGAACCAAACACCAAGATATATGATCTAGGAAAAATACGCTATATGTGTTATTTGACGTTTATCAGCTCCATGAGTTCCAACGACGACATCATTCTTTTGAGTACACGAAGCCTGCATCGTAGAAAAGAAGCGACCACCACGTCTTCTGGTTGGGCAGGCGGTCTCCTTGCATCAGCTTCGCCATGGCCGGCCATGGTGGCGTCCCCTCCGTGCTGCTCCACTGCCATTGGATCGCCGGTGGTGCAGTGGCCTTATCGCTGTTCATGCCCTTGTGCACCTACGCCGCCGTCCATACTGCAACTCGGGCAGCCTAGGGTTTCGTACGTAGCAGATGAGAAAAACACATACACATACGGCCTCCTGGCGTGGATCACCGACTCTATGTTGCGATGTGGTGGGAGCCGAGCCGCTGACCGAGCCGAGCGTCAATACGTGCTGCAAGTCCCGGTGCTGACCGAGCCGATGTGGTGGGCATCGATGCATTCCTCTGCCACGCGTCGTAAATCTAGCGTAGGAGTGCATCCCGGTGGAATGGACCCCGGGCTCACGCAATTTTCTTCCGGTGTGTCGTGGTGTGTGGTGCCACGTCGATCGCCGCTGCCAGAGTTGGAGTCTTGGAGATGCTCGCCGGTCGGGCGTACGTCGATGTGCAGCTGGATCAGAGTTGTATATAAGATTTGCTTTGCCTTTTGTCATCTATTTCACTTCAATTAAACACGATGTGGGACAGTACATATCACCATCCATGCAAGTGACATGAGTCCATAGTGTAGTTACATGTCAAGTGACTAATAACTGTATTCCATATGTTGCTTTTTCATGACTTTCGGTGACAATTACATGCTAGCTAGCTAGCTAGCTTACCAGTGGTAGAGGATGAAGTTTTTTGTTCCCTTATCTTTAAACATATGCATGTGTTAACATATAATATGATTCTCTTGGATGTCACTCAAGTGTTCGCTTATCACTTAGAATCAAACTTGTGCCTTCTCTTTCACGAAGTCAATTAGATACCTGAACTCTAAAACATTAGAGGAAACCAAAGTATCACAGTGACTGTTGTTCACCTCAGATTTTGTAATTTTCTAGTATGGATGCCACTTTACATGACATTTGTAGAGTGACACAGTACATGACACAAAAATTGTTGGTGTTAATTGAAGAGCAAGTTGAGAACATTTTGTGAGCACATCAGAAGCGAGCAAACTATTGAGGATTTGTTGTTGACAACGTCATAACCATGGTGAAACATTTGTTACTTTTGTCAATGTAAAATCGATTAAATTATTTATTATGGGATTCTATATTCTTTTGTGAGAGGACTCTATTCGTTACTTTACTTTGAATTTAGTTTATTTTCATAATAAAACAGTGATGCATTAAGCCCAACTTATTTCTTGAAACAACAATCTTGTTTGGCTATTTTTTTTATCAACCTTGTGTCCTGTAGTCAAACAAAAACAAAGCTGGTTGGTTTTTCCTTCAGTCGATCATAATAAAGCATGAATAATGTTGGCGTGTGTAGTATGAACTATATTAGAGCATCTTCAATGATTTTGCATATTTTAATTGATAAAATTTGGAGTTTACCGAGTCCCAAATAAATATGGAAAAGGTAAAAAGAGTCAATCTCCAACGGTTTGGCAAAATTGACTTGCAATTATCAAAATTGTGGACTCAGGTGTTTTAGCGCGAAAATTTTCTTCTCGCGGTTATCCGGTCGCGCGCGCTATCGAGCAATGCCAAACGTGAGTACGGTAGGTATATATGCAACTCTACTTAGTAAATTGTCAAGTTAATAAAAATGCAAAACCCATTTACCAAACTGTTGATAGAAGATTTTTAGATTTTTTAAAAAAACAAGAATGCAAAATCTATTTGTAAAATTGTTGGAGATGCTCTTACTCGAATGACTAGACGAGACTACCATCTTCTATCGTTATTGTCGATCATCGCACACCGTGCCCGCCCGCATTCGTGCCCATTGCGCCCATCACAACGGTCGATGCCTTCACACCCATGGAAACTTGCACGCATCGTCCGTCCCCATATCGTTGAACGGACTAGCAACGACACCTACCGTCCCCTTTCCTGCTTTGCTTCCTCAGCTCCGACTCCAACTCGAAGCCTCCATCCAACTCTCGTCTTTGAAACTCCAAGGCACAGGCACAGCAGCCAGAGGCAGCCATGGATCAGCACCAGCAAGGGCCCGACGTGGCGGCGGTGCCCAGGCAGATGGCCGCGCTCGCCTCCCACCTGTGCCCGCACCCCGCCTCTCACTCTCAGGTCAGCCACCGCAACCCCATTTTCCTCTTCGAACAGCAAACTTCTGACATGCAGTTTGATTTTAGGCTTTCAGTGTTGCTCGGAATTCCATCGTCATCTCTAATACACGCCCTGCTATATAATCAGTATATATGTCCCTTGGGAGGTGTTTGTTCATTCGTTGCACTGCTCAGTCCAGCCTATTTTTTGTTTTTATTAATATAATAATCGGCTGCTGTCTCTTTTTTTTTTTTGAAACTAAGTGAAATTTCATTATTCAACTACTAACAAGTCATCAGCAACAAGTACACGAACACCATCCATCAGGAATTGCACTCATAATTTACTCCTCTCCCTGATTACATAAGAGACCTAGCACAGCTAGCTGATGAATAGCTTGATTACACTCTCGACCTCGACTTAGATCCGTAAAAAAACAACAAGTTGCTGATTTTTTTTTAAAGAGGAAGGGATGATGATGACCCGGCATTGCAGGCTTGCAGGCTGTGCCACAGCAGATGGGAGCACATACAGCTAATTGGAGGCCAATCTAGTGGATACCATATGACAATAGGGACGAGAAGTTGTGGTTCGATCAACCACCTCGCCTGCTGGGCCAATTGGAGACCCTTATAGCTTTATCTGAGACAAATTTTCATGGACGCCCCGAATTGTTCGATCTGATGATTACTAGTCAAAGTACCTCTGATTCCACTCAAAAAAAAAAAAAATCAAAGTACCTTATGGTGTTCTAGAAAAAAAATACCTTTCAAGCTAGATCGAAGGTTTGTTTGGAGACGTATATTATATCCACTCAAACAGTAACAACACGGGTGGAAGAAATATATGATGGTACTTCCATTTATATATGTTTAGCCGGCATGACATGAAAACCAGGATGATGCATGCATAACATAATCCATGAAAGTGTGCCGAAAAAACACGTTGAAGTCCGGAGTAGCGTAGTCACATGGTAAATGAATGATATACATGTACCTTTCTAATGACTTAAGGCAACAGTTGCATGCTTAAACATGCATGTGTAATATATATATATATATATATATATATATATATATATATATATATATATATATACTTAAATGCTTTTGAATGCGTGCCACTCAGTGCTGAAACAAATTTAGTGCTCCCCTAGCTTAATAATAGGATCTATGGCTGCAAATGATGAACTCTGAAGTATTGGAGGGCACCAAAATTTCATTATCTAGAATCTCCTTCATAATGAAAGGGCAACTCGTGATCAGATCCTTGTGCGCACCCGTACCGCTTGTTGCTGCCACGATCCATGCCATAGGCCCCCAGCCCCCTCCCTCCGCCTCTGGTTGGGTCACCACTATGACCTTACTTTGGGAGGTGTTTGTTCATTCGTTGCACTGCTAAGTCCGGCTTATCTTTTGTTTTTATTAATATAATAATCGGTTGCGCTCTCTCTCTCTTTTTGAAACTGGGTGAAATTTCATTATTCAACTACTAACAAGTCATTAGCAACAAGTACACGAACACCATCAAGAATAGAACTCATAATTTGCTGCTCTCCATGATTATATTACATAAGAGACCCAGCGCAGCTAGCTGACGAGCAGCCTGATTGCACTCTCCACTTAGATCCGTTAAAAAACAACAAGCTGCAGAGTTTTTGTAAAGGGGACAAAGGGTTGATGACCAGACATTATATTGCAGGCCTGCAGGCCGTGCCACTACAGATGGGAGCACATACAACTAATTGGAGGCCAATTTACTGAAGACCATGTCAATAGGGACGAGAAGCTCTGGTTAGATCAACCACCCGGCCTGCTGGGTCAATTGGAGCCCCTTTATGGCTTTATCTGAGACTAATTTTCATGGACGCTCCGAATTGTTCGATCTGATGATTCCTAATCAAAGTACCTTTCATTCCACTAAAAAACGAAGTATCTTCTATGACATCCTACAAAAAAAAATACCTTTCAAGCTAAACCTACGGTTTGTTTGGTTTGTTTGGGGACCTATGTTATGTTCACTTAAATAGTAAACACGGGTGGAAGAAATATATGATGGTACTTTCATTTATATATCTTTAGCTGACATGGTCTGGGAAATGATGCATACACAATCCATGAAATTGTGCCAAAAAAACACGTTGAAGTAGTGTAGTCACATGATAAATGAATGATATGCAAGTACCTTTCTAATGACTTCAGGCAACAGTTGCATGCTTAAACATGCATGTGCAATATATATAGTTAAATGTTTTTGAATACGTGCCACCCAGGGCTTTGTGACCTGAAACCAATTTAGTAATCTCGTAGCCTAATAATAAGATCTATGGCTGCAAAAGATAAACTTTGAAGCATTGGAGGGCACCAAAATACCTTTGTCTAGAATCTCATTCATAATAAAGGGGCAACTCATGATCAGATTCTTGTGAACATATCCAGCCATATAATAAATCTCAAACAAGTCTCCTTCGTGTGAATGGGCTTGTGCTGATTCACTAGACTGATCATCGCGAAGATCGATCCCACATCGATCTAGCTAGTTAGCTTCGCTACACATATGAAGCTCAACCGCTTGAGCTCATACCGGTCTGTGCCTACAAGTAGTGCTACATCATCAGGGTCTCAATATCCTTATCTCCATAGCTCTCTCCGACAAAGAGTTCGTGTACACAAAGTGAAGAAGTCTTTCGAATGACGAGCTACGATCGGAACACCTTGACGGTGCCGCCAGCACATACGTGTGTGAAGAAGAATTGGTCGCCTAATCATGACATCATTGCTGTCGGTGGACAACTGACGATGCGCGTCTGGCGAAGTCCTGCTCTTGCCGTCGGGCCATTGTGTCGGACTTGGGAATCATGGGGAACTCGCCGCCACCTGTTGCCTGACGAGATGAAAAGATGATCTTCGGCTGCTGCCGTTGCTCACTCAAACCCCATCTGTCGCGTGTTGTGAAATCTCCGTTGCCACTCCAATATACTCCCTCGCTCTAATAGGAGTTGATTTTATTTTTTTCATTTATTTAGCTATGTAGATATATTAAAGCCATAGTAATATAAATTTATAAAAAAAATCAAAGCAACTTATAATTTAAAACAAATAAAATAATTAATAATTAACATATTTCTTAAAACAAGAAGGATTGAGACAAGAGAAGTGAGTTGATTCATCACCAATTCACTCAAATCTTGTTGGGTTATTTTTTATCAACCTTATATCAACCTTATGTCCTTTATAGTCAAACAAAAACAAACCTTATTGTTTTTTTTTACTCAGTCGATCATATGAAAAGGGGCGACTACCATCTTCTATCGTCGATCCCTTCACTTGGCACACCGTGCCGGGCCGCATTCCTGCCCATATCCCTCGTCACAACGGTCGATCTCTTCCCAACCCTTGGAAACGTGCACGCATCGTCCGTCCGACTCCGACCGTTCCCATCTCGCTGAACGGACTAGCAGGAGTAGGAGTAACAAGCAACGACACGTCGACACCTACCGTTCCCCTTCCCTGCTCTGCTTCCTCCGACTCCAACTCCAAGTCTCCATCCAACTCTCTTTTCTCTGAAACTCCAAGGCACAGCAGCTGGAGGCAGCCATGGATCAGCAGCAGCAGCAAGGGCCCGACGCGGCAGCGGCTAGGCGGATGGCCGCGCTCGCTTCCCACCTGCGCCCGCACCCTGCCTTTCACTCTCAGGTCAGCCACCTCCTTTTCCCCTCTCCGGCTCGTCTGGTTCGTCCTCCGGATCAGGGCGGGGCGCCGGCGCTGAGCTTGGATTCTCTTCGCCGCCGGCCGCCCTCCCGTCTCTCAACTCCAACCTCCTAACTGCTCAGCTGCCGCTGTGAATTCGAGCCCCAAAGGTCATTGGGGGCCTTCGCCGCAGCGCTGACTCCACAAAGGTGGGACCTTGGCATCAAAGGAGGCTGTTTTTGGTCTAGATGGGATGGGAGCAGTATTAACAATTTGACTTCCAGTGTCACTACTATCTTGGATCATCTTGGATCGTCGATCGGGATGTGGCAGCCAACTGCTGAACTGTTTTGTTTGTGCAAAAGCTGAATTGTTTTGTACGGAGTAGAGTACTAGATGAAGTTGCTGCTTGGGAGTTGGGATACTAATACAATTCTTATTTCTGAATGTATCTACTGCCAAATGTTGATGGGACAGCACATATATTTACTGCATTGTGCGTGGTGGTATCAGCATTTTACTGAATTGCAGCTGGAAAGTAGTTTGTGCGCCTAAATGTGCTGACAGATAGTGGAATCTGATCGAGCCTCTTAGCAATTACCTTACAGTTATTGCTTTTTATTCCTTTTCTGATACTTGAATGACGATGCTTACCTTGTAAACCACATGTGACATGGTTTTAACAGAACACCACCTGAATCTGGTCAGGAACACAAAGCTTCCTCTCATCCCTTTTGGAACCTCTTATATTGGTTGCCAACTTCTTGTCTAGGGATTTTAGAATTTAGTTCAAGTGAGTCACGCTGATGATTTTACCTGACATATGTTAGCTACGAGCTTCTACCTTGTTCAGACTAAGATACTTTCTGGGCTCTACTTTTCATATCTGCTAAATTTTTCTCCTGTTGCTGCTATGTTTGTTTTGAAGATGGAGGATGTTTCCCTCCTGAGGGGATCCAATTGCCGTGCAAAAGGTGCGGCGCCAGGCTTCAAAGTCGCGATCTTAGGTGCAGCAGGTGGGATCGGGCAGCCACTCTCGCTATTGATGAAGATGAACCCTCTTGTTTCAGTGCTCCATCTATATGATGTCGTCAACACACCTGGTGTCACAGCCGACATCAGCCACATGAACACTGGTGCTGTGGTATGCTCAGCTCAACTTCATCCGAAGCCACTTCATGTTATTTTCGAATGTTGATTCTGAAGACTTGAATGGTAGATTACTGTTGCAGCTAGTTGGTGGTAGACCTCTACTGCAGTTTGTTCCCATCTGGACTCTTAGGTCATATTTAGAGGACATAAAGTGCTTCATCCTGCATCTGCAAACATGTATCAGCTGCTGTCTATACTGTACTTAAGACTCGTTCTGAAGTCCTAAATTTTGTCACTGGAACACATGGGAAATAAATTGGAGTTCTCCCCTGTGAAATACTCCTATAGTTTCAGTTTTTTTTACCAGGATTTTTCTTCAGATAATCATTGAGGAACTCTTTTTTAATGTCTGAGCACTCACTGATACTTGTGAACAAAGCTCAAAATGGAAACAAGTTTGACCTACTTGGTTCCTTTTTTCTGTACATGTTTATTTTTTGTTGGCTTCTGGTCCCTGGATACCCTTGACACCCTGTTCCATGTTGTACAAACAGAAATTTATTCATCTCGTTCACCATTATGTCTATTTTTTATCTTTTGGTTTAATTATGCTAACCTCTAAACTCTACAGGTACGTGGCTTCTTGGGCCAGCCACAGTTGGAAAATGCCCTGACTGGAATGGATCTTGTAATAATTCCTGCTGGTGTCCCTCGGAAACCTAAGATGACAAGGGATGATTTGTTCAACATCAATGCTGGAATAGTCCGTACCCTGTGTGAAGGAATTGCAAAGTGCTGCCCTAATGCAATTGTGAATGTGATCAGTAATCCTGTCAACTCTACCGTTCCAATTGCTGCTGAAGTTTTCAAGAAAGCTGGAACTTATGACCCTAAGCGTCTTTTGGGTGTGACCACACTTGATGTCGTGAGAGCAAATACTTTTGTGGTATGTATATGAATATGGTTTGCCATGATATGCTATACAATATTGTATTTTTCATGGGCTCAAGATTCATCCATTATCTGTTTACAGGGAGAGGTCCTTGGACTTGACCCCAGAGAGGTAAATGTTCCAGTTATCGGTGGGCATGCTGGAATTACGATACTACCACTTCTTTCACAGGTCAGGAGTATTTTCAAACTTCAATTGCTACAAAATTCTGAACCATGTACAGTATGTATGATGGAAATAACAGAAAATCAGTGACACTTCATTTATTTTTATGCTCTGCCTTTTCAATAGGTGAATCCTTCCTGCTCATTCACCTCAGAAGAGGTTAAATACCTCACTTCTCGCATACAGAATGGTGGGACAGAAGTAGTCGAGGTATAATGTTCCTTACAGTCTACTAATACTCCTATGATACATCTCTTATGCAAAATGAGGGAAGAAAAGTCAGTTCCACAAATCCCTTTTACAGTTTTTCTGCTATGTATGTTTGCTTCAGTTCTGCGGCCAACTAACTGTATGCACACTGATTTCATTTGTTTGGCTCAATTAAGCAGAAAAAAAACATAAAAGCTTAATTTTGAGAATAAGAGCTAGATCACTAGTAACATGTATGTGCCAGTTTATGGACAATCACTATGTTATATAAGAGACACTAGACACATAGTTGCATAATGGTTAAATCTTGATCCTGATAACAGGAGTCTATTACTATGTGCCTGTTTATGCGTAACAAAACCTTCCTACCATTTTCATACCAATGTAAGATACTAGGTTTTGGTATTTGTTTACATATGTTTTGTTAAGTGAAGGTCTTGCGCTTGTTATTTTTTCCAAACTCTGGATTGCTCTGCTACATAAAAAAAATTCATTTTTTTGCTTATTATTGGTATGTTTCAGGCTAAAGCTGGAGCAGGATCAGCAACTCTTTCAATGGTTAGTATCTTGTATGCACATCAATGTCCATAATGTGTAAGTTTCAAATGTTGATTCAACTAACACTAATGCTACCTTTGCAGGCCTATGCAGCTGCCAAATTTGCAGATGCTTGCCTGAGAGGATTGCGTGGTGATGCTGGGATAGTAGAGTGCTCTTATGTAGCTTCTCAGGTTTCTTTTCTTTTCTTGTATACAGTTCAAAACCATATTCAGGTTCTGCCTTGATTGACCTTTTTGTTGACCCAAAGTATTGATTTGTGAGTTCTGTTTCCCTTGTCTTGTGGTTGAAGGTCACAGAGTTGCTTTTCTTTGCATCCAAAGTGCGGTTAGGGCGATGTGGCATTGAGGAGATCCTACCACTTGGACCATTAAACGAGTTTGAGAGGTCTGCATTCCATACTCCAACTTACAACTGCTCAGGTTCTTGTTATGAATTGAAAGTCGCATGCTCTGCATGATTCAACACCCATGTTACACATGCTTTCCATGAAGTATATCTCAGCAAATTTAGTTTGTTCTGCTTTTCGTCTAGAACAACAGGTTCATCTTGCCCACTCATGTCACCAGACATGATTTGGACCTGCCAGGTTGTAGTAGTTATTACTGATGATAAGTCTTTTTTATGTCTTATTTTTCCTGCGCATGGACCTATTAGTCACTAGTGTTTCGTAGATCAGAATACAGTTCACAGGAGAAAGCTTGAATGTGTCACGTATTGAGCCATGCGTGTTCCTGCATAAACAGCCCTGAAGGAACATAACTAGTGGACTGAAATCGTATGACTTACCAGTGGCATAAAAATAGCACAGTCACATTATTCTTCACAGCCTGTTAGTACTGATGTAGGCCAAGGACGAATCATCAAACAGGCAGGGTGATAGGAGTGTGCTTCGTTGAATGTCATTAATTCATACCATTTATCTATTATGCCCTATTCGGGCCACATCAATTGCTATTGATATCCTAGAGCTCTACGGACCTGCATCACTTTGTTTTCTTCACACATTCACACATCACTGTCATGCAGAGCTGGTCTGGAGAAGGCAAAGAAAGAGCTGGCTGAGAGTATCCAGAAGGGCGTCTCTTTCATCAAGAAGTGAGGCTGGCCAGCCCAACATAGAAATAGATGTGGCGTGTTTTGGCTTCCTGAGAATCCTTATGTTGTTATCTCTCTGTAAAACTGTGCACATGTCACGAATAATCGATACACAGCTGTACTAAGAAATGATAAATCTGTGGTCGCCAAAAAAAGGAAATAGAAAAGTCTGGCAATAAAAGTGTCTAAACAAATGGGTTCTGAAGTCTGAATGTTGCCCCAACGTACTGGATCAGATGTACTGTATGATATTAGATAATACATTTGCAGTCCCGATGCAGAACAAGGCTGCATTGCAGCTGATATCCTAATGGAACTGTGTAGAACTCACAACTGAGACTGTCCCCTTCACTTTGTTGTTTACTCACATAAATCCATGACGGGATTTGTGCATGATGAATTAAGTTGTACGGTCTTCAGTTATATTGTTCTCTATTATGTACTTTCTGAAATTTTGTTCTCTATTGTTGGGAAAGATGAGAAATTTTGGCTGTGGTGGGGTTAAGAAATAGTCAGGTAAGATTTGACATTTCCCACGGTGAAAAAGATGATTTTTGTTCTTGATTGACAACTTGCCTCGTACAGTTTGTCTGCATATTGTTAATGCTCCATCTCATGTTGGTGAGAACTGAGAAGGAACCAGATGATCGATGTGACTGGAGATGGTTGGTGGTATACAGTATATGTTTGCCTGTGCTGTTGCTTTCATGATTGATGCAATGCAACATAAGAAAACAATGTTATCCTGGCAAAGATTACTCCTTTGGAGCTGGAGAACACTGCTGCTGGATCCAAAGCGAGAGCTTGCAGCTGATGAGGCATGGATAACTGCAGCAAACAGCATTTAAAATGGAGACTGCAATAATCAATCTGAGATCGATCGAGGATGGCATCGCCATTGGGGAACAGGTGCAAGTGGATCAGTTTACATTGGTTCAGTCATGACAAAAGGCTTGGCTTTCATATACAAATGCCTGGAACTGGGAACTGTATGAGCTTCACTATAGGAGCTGAGTTATTATTTAGTCACATCAAATCCGTCACGGGATTCGTGCCTCGTGAGTTTACCTTTGTGGAGTTGTTATTATGCTGTTCTCTGTTGGGTGTCAATCTTGCAACTGCAGAGATCTTGCCACATGCATGCATTGCAGCATAAATGACTGCAAAATATAGTCAGTAGTCACACACCGGAACCGGATATGACACTACTGGCTCTGTGTGTAAGAGAGATAAGCTCTGTATATTCAATACTTAGAGATTACAAAGGATTACAATATATAGATGGAAAGACTGAGGGGTTCAAGGTGTGAACACAAACTAGGAACCTAATTAACTCATACTAGATGGCACAAGTGCCAAGCCTGGCGCATGGCTGTAGCCAGAGCCCAAGGCGTAGGCACAATAGACTAGGAGACAATTATAATTGCTAACACCCCCCGCAGTCTAAGCATCGGTGCAGCGGACGTTCAGACTGGTTCTAAATTCAGTGAAGAGCGAAGATGGCAATCCTTTGGTGAAGATGTCGGCATATTGAGAAGTGGTGGGCACATGAAGAACACGAACAGCACCAAGAGCAACATGTTCCCGAACAAAATGGAGATCAATCTCGATGTGTTTAATCCGCTGATGCTGGACCGGGTTAGCGGACATGTAGACGGCACTGATGTTGTCGCAGTAGACCAATGTAGCACGCTGCAAGGGGGACTGTAATTCACTGAGAAGTTGGCGCAGCCAGGAAGCTTCTGCAACAGCGTTGGCAACGGCGTGATATTCAGCTTCAGCACTAGATCGGGACACTGTATTTTGGCGTTTGGAGGACCAAGAAATGAGGTTATCACCAAGGAAGACTGCATATCCAAAAGTGGACTTGCGAGTATCCGAGCAGCCAGCCCAATCTGCATCAGAGTAGACAACCAGCTCATGCTGGGATGAGGGCCGGAGCACCAGCCCCAAATGTAGAGTACCTCGAACATACCGAAGGATCCGCTTGAGTGCAGCCAAGTGAGGTTCCCGTGGATCATGCATGTGGAGACACACTTGCTGAACAACATAAGCAATGTCCGGATGCGTGAAAGTAAGGTACTGGAGAGCACCAACAAGGCTTCGAAAATCAGAGGGATCCTGAACTGGGTCACCACTTACTGCAGATAGCTTTGGATTGGTGTCAACTGGAGTAGAGCAGGGTTTGCATTCAACCATACCAGCCCGGTCAAGGATCTCCATCATGTATTGTTGCTGAGACAAAAACATACAACCATCCCGGTGTTGAACTTGCATTCCAAGGAAGTGGTGTAACTGGCCAAGGTCCTTCATGTTGAACTCACGCTGGAGGGCAGATATGATGCGACGGAGGACAGCTGTGGAGGAGGCAGTGGGGATGATGTCATCCACGTACAACAGCAAATATGCTGTGTCGGCACCATGATGGTAGATAAATAGGGAGGTGTCTGCCTTGGCATTCACAAATCCAAGTGAGAGAATAAATATAGCAAAGCGACTGTACCATGCCCGAGGAGCTTGCTTGAGACCATAGAGAGACTTGTTGAGTTGACAGACATATCCAGGATGAGTGGGATCCTCAAAACCAGCAGGCTGTGCAGCAAAAACAGTTTCAGACAGGGTCCCGTGGAGAAATGCATTCTTGACATCGAGCTGGTGAAGTGGCCATCCGCGGGAGAGAGCGAGGGAGAGCATTGTCCGAACTGTGGCAGGCTTGAGAACAAGACTGAAAGTCTCGCCAAAGTCGATCCCCGGATGTTGAGTAAAACCGCGGAGGACCCAACGAGCTTTGTAGCGCTCTAGGGACCCGTCAGCCCTGAATTTGTGCTTGAAAATCCATTTACCAGTGACAATGTTGCCTTGAGATGGTCGAGGAACAAGCTCCCATGTGTTGTTCTGAAGAAGGGCAGAGAACTCTTCTTCCATGGCAGTCCTCCAATTGGGATCAGTAAGGACATTGCGGAAGCTGCGGGACACCGGTGATAGTGTTGTGTTGTTGTAGACACTAGGAAACTGGTGACCAGCTTTGGCGCATGTTGTCATGCTGTGATTGTTGACTGTAGGCTGCACGGACATGACGCCCTTGGGCAGAGCCGGTGGGCTGGAGACAGCCGGTTGCGGAGGAGTGACTTCCTGGCACCGTGAATACACCAACAGTTGTCGAGGCCGGACGGGGGCTGCTGCAGCAACAGGGGCACCGTGGACGGCGCCAGGAGCTGCAACAGCAACAGTAGGCGTAGATGGAGCAGCCTGCCGGGCAGCAGCAGCAGGTGTAGAGGGAGAGGCCTGCCGGGCGCCTGATATCGGTGGGAGAACCCTGCCAAACACTGGAGTGGCAGCTGCTGTCCCGACAGCTGCACCCTCACTGAGTGCCACACGAGGACAGTCCGTGCAGGGTGCTGATGGCGTTGCTGACGGAGGGGCTGCACGTGGCCGTGCAGGAACACCAACGGAGGTACCTGTAGGAAATAGATGTAGTGGTGCACTGGGCATAGGATCAACATCATCAGTTAGAAAATCGAAGTTCGCTGGATTGGGAAGAGTGGGCTGCTGAGAGAGGGGGAATGAGTTCTCATCAAACACAACATGTCGAGAGATGAGAACACGATTGGTTTGAAGGTCGAGACAGCGGTATCCTTTATGGTTGGAGGAATATCCAAGAAAGATGCACAAGGAGGATCGAGGTGCAAGTTTGTGGGTGGCTGTGGCGGAAAGGTTAGGATAGCAAGCGCAGCTAAAAATGCGAAGATGATCATATTTGGGCTGAACACCAAACAGAACAGAGTGAGGTGTGGAGGAGTGAAGGGTTTTGGTGGGTAGAATGTTGAGAACATGTGTGGCGACGTGTAGGGCTTCAACCCAGTATGAAGGGGGCATGTAAGCTTGAAAAAGAAGAGGGCGAACCGCATTATTGATGGTGCGGATCATGCGCTCAGCCCGCCCATTCTGAGATGAATTATAGGGACAGGACATGCGAAGGTGCATGCCACTGGTGAGGAAGAAGGAGCGGGAGGTAGAGTTATTGAACTCTCGACCATTGTCACACTGGATAGCTTTGACAGTAGTGCCATACTGAGTACGAACATAGGCGAAAAAATTAGTTAGAGTGGTAAACGTGTCAGATTTGAGGCGAAGAGGGAACGTCCAAACATAGTGGGAATAATCATCAAGTATAATTAAGTAGTATTTGAAGCCAGAAACACTAATAACTGGGGAGGTCCATAAATTACAGTGAATGAGTTCAAATAAATTAGAGGCCCGAGAAGATGATATTTGAAATGGAAGACGTGTATGACGCCCTAACTGACACGCATGACATAGAGAGCCAAGCTCTTTAGTACAGCTAGGAATAACAGAAGTAACTTTGGACAGTGTGTCACGACCAGGATGGCCAAGTCGCCGGTGCCAAAGAGCAGGTGAGGAAGCAGCAACAAGAGCAGTGGCGCCAAGGAGGTGTAATGGGTAGAGCGGCCCGAAGCTATTGCACCTGATGATCACCTTCTGAGACTCCAGATCCTTCACAGAACAACCAGCGGGGTCAAATTCAACAACACAGTTGTTGTCAGTGGTAAACTGTCGTACTGAAATGAGTTTTTTAATGAGTCGTGGTGAAACAAGAACATTATTGAGGGACAGGGAATTTGTGAGAGTGGTGGTGCCAGTGGCGGTGACAAGAAGTAAGGATCCATCACCGACAATGATAGAGGAAGGAGAAGGGTACTGGGAAGAGTTAGGATGTGAAAGAGTGCGAGAATCAGAGGTCATGTGGGAGGTGGCACCTGAGTCGAAGTACCAGTCGTTCGGCGGCTGCTAGAGCGTCATGGTGTTGAAGGTGGAAGCAAGGGAGTGCTGATCGAAGACCGTCGGAAGACTGGTTGGAGTTGTGTAGAAGCCGGGAGGAGCCGAGGTGCCGAAGGAAGGCACAGGGGAACCCTGCTGGCCGTAGAAGGCAGCAGGAGAGGCCTGCTGCAGGTACTGCTGCTTTAACGGCACTGGAGGATGTTGCTGCGAAGCCGGGAAGACTCCCTGTTGGGCTAGCAATGCGTGCTGGTGTGGTGGCTGGGTGGGTGCACCGCGAGGCTGAGGATGCGGCCCGGTGACAATGAGCCACGGGTTGTATTGGGTGGGCCAAAACCCACTCGCCCCCTGATTGGATGGAGTAGACGGGCCAGAGCCGCCGCCTTTGCCACCCTTGCGACCACCGTTGCCGCCTCGGCCTCGGGTGCCGCGACGATTGTTGTGGCCACCAAAGCCGCCCCCTTTGCCACCCCTAGGCTCGGTGGTGGGATGCCCATAGGATGGCTGGGAGGCGGGACGAGGGGACGAGGAGCCGCTGCTTGTGCTGGCAACGAGAGCCGTCAGAGGAGATGGAGTTGGGGCCCCCATGGTGACCTCCTCGAGAGTATGCTCATCGCAGGCCTCCAAGAAAGAAGGGAAGGGGCGGCTTCTTCGAAGATGGCGGCCAACGGAGACAAACCGCTCGTTCAAACCTCGAGGGAGCGGTCGCTGATAGGTTCACCCAGATCAGCGAGGTTGTCGGTGGTGATCTTGAGAAGCTTGCAGTAGTCGGTGACAGATAGGTCCCCCTGGACAAGCGTGCGAAGTTTGGCGTCGAGGATGAGAGAGCGCGCCTCCCGGTTGCCGAGAAATTGGCTCTCCATGGCAAGCCAGGTGGTACAGGCAGTGTCGCCTTGGTCGTCACGATGCCGGACAATGTCGTGGAGGTTGTCGGAGAGGGTGCCGTAAAGCCAGGAGCGGACGACGCAGTCCATGCGCTCCTAGTCTGGCGAGTTCAGAGGACGATCGTCTTGAAGAACATGGCCCTGAAGAGAGTTTTTGCCCAGGGTGAGTAGGAATTGCTCACGCCACCGAGCGAAGCGGCTGGAGTTGACGTCGAGGACGACGCGGACAAGGTGACGGATGTTTTGGACGGCCACGGCTTGGGCGTGTAGGTGAAGGACAGCAGTGGCCTCCTGAAGAGCGATGGCGGCCTGAACAGAGGTGCGAGCGCCATCGGAGAGGGAGGACGCAACCTCGTCGCCGTCCTCTGGCGGGTCTTCAAGGGGAGGGTCGGCAGCGGCCCGCTCTCGGGCCGCGCGCTCCAGGGCGGCGCGGACGCGCGCAGCCGCAGCGTCGCGTTCGTTGGCCACGGCGGCGGCCTTGGCTTCGGCTTCTTCGGCGCGGGTGAGAGCGGCGTGGCGGGCAGCAGCCTGGGCGGCGCGGGCGTCCTCCTGGCGCTTGCGCTCAGCCTCGGCATCAAGGGCAGAGGGGTGAAGAGAGCCGGCCATGACGGGAGAAGGGAGGCGGCGCAGTAGCAGCACGCCGGAGGGAGGAAGGGGCGGCGCAGGAGCAGCACGCCTGGAGGCGGCGGCGCTAGAAGTGGCTCGCCAGAGGAGCGGAAGGGAAAAGAACAGGTGTTACCCGGACTCATGATACCATGTAAGAGAGATAAGCTTTGTATATTCAATACTCAGAGATTACAAGAGATTACAATATATAGATGGAAAGACTCAGGGGTTCAAGGTGTGAACACAAACTAGGAACCTAATTAACTCATACTAGATGGCACAAGTGCCAAGCCTAACGCATGGCTGTAGCCAGAGCCCAAGGCGCATGCACAATAGACTAGGAGGCAATTATAATTGCTAACACTCTGGTATGGCAATAATTTTTATTTTCAGTTGACAATCTTTTTTTTTGAGAGAAAAGTTGACAATCTTTTCCACAGGTACTGTCTGGAATGCATGCAATTTATTAGCCATTCTAAATTTTTGGTTTAGAAATCAGTCTGGATATTCAAAATGGTACGAGTAAATTTGTGTTAAAACTGCTGTAACAAGCGCACTGATGAAGTAGCTAGCTAGGATCGGAGTGGATTTGTTGTCTCCATCAGATCTAACAAACTGCATTTACGTACGGCTCAGAGCTACAATAATCATTCAGTTCAGGACACATCAAAGATTAAAGCTAAGAATAAGCGCTTTTGGAAACAATGGCGTGTTCGTTTGCTGGGAGGCACAGATTCCATCGCTGGAGAAGCAAGAAACGTGCTTCTTTTACACACGAATCTTCTTTCTTTGTAGATGCTGATGATGGTGCTTCCTTTTAGATCCAGTTATGTATGCAGCAACTCGCAGCACAACTAAACACTGAAATAGCGTCTAGAGCTACCTGCAACTTGCTTCCAAATTAATAAGCTTATTGTGTTGGCAGGCAATAAAAATATATAGCAGGGCAGCATTGCTAACAGGCTAAGCCACCAATTATTGAAACCTGCTTTTGAGCCACGCATGTGCCCAATTGCCTACGGATAGACGTTATAATATACACATCTAGCTTAGCTAAGCTTTAGCTAAACTAATAAAGGGAACTGTGTGACTTGATACATAAACAAATTAAACCAACAGTTTCAAAACAACAGTTGTTTCTTATTTTAGACGATCAAAGGTTCAAAACAATATAGTTTCTTCTGATATGCTGATCTGTCAACTGATCCCAAATCCAAGTTTTTTAGTACCTGTTCCTCTAGTTTGGTATTGTACGTACCCTTATTAATATAGTTTGGTACTCTAGTATTGCCTGTCTTGCAACGACCAGACGGCTGGGTCCCTAGATGAGATGTCTGGTGTTCATCACCAAGATGAATGCATGCTTCCTCGCTGAAAAATAATCAAATTGGATCGCAATTTGCAACAGATATCTTGAAATCATATCGGTGAGGTTGCTAATATAAGCCATCATGCTTTATTCCTTGATGGAGGATTAGGACCAGATCACCCGGCATACATGGTGGTACTGGTATGCAACAGCTAGCTGCAGAATATATATAATACAGATGCATAGTACACGATGATGATCTGATGCATATCTTCAGTCATCTTAGCTTGCTATACCAATCGAAGGCATGTTGCATTTTATCCGAACAACACTGTGCCAACTTTGCACTGCATATCTCAACCTCAACAACAGCCTTTCCTGTATCTCACCACAAAAAAAAAATGCAGCTCCATCTTTGATTTAATTTGCTGACCAGATCGGAGGAGCTTGGTATCTTCAGTGCTGTACAGATCACGCGATATCTCTTAAACAAATGGTGGATATATACGGAACGTCCAACTAACACAACATTAAATCATATATATACTTTTATAGCATTTCTTTTGGTGAGGATCAGATCTTCATACAGCAAAAATCTATTTTCTTTTGGATGCATGACTCAAACATGAGTCAGAAGATCACACATGTATACTGCCACTATATATCTCGTACTTGTATACCAAGATATAATCAAGATTTCTACTATTTTAAAACAACAATGGTGATATTTTAAACAACTGGGCTAATGATTTGACATGCGAGGGATATCGTATCTCATTTGTTTAGTGCTACTTTGATCATCTAATCTAATTAATCATATAGTATTTTTCGAAATTAAAACATATATTTTGGAGACCAATCGAGTGTTGTCGTACATATATGAAATGAAAGGATTGGTTTGATGCAAACAGTGCAACTTGTAAATAAAAACAATATAGCAATCAGTTCTTTTTCTCTGAAAACAAATTAAAGCAAAATCCTGACATGAAGCAAAAAGTCATTTGATTCTCTCGGTGATTTTGATTGAGCAACAAACAATGACTTGGACCAAAAACTTGCAACTTGTGGTTAAGAGATTCTCGTCATGTATCCATCAAACATGGGAAAATCTACATGATGTGTGCCATCTTTTCATCATAATTTTACCTGATGATCGCAGTGCGTGTGCATGCATGCATGGGCACATGGTGAATGTGATGTTGAGACCACTGCACTGCATGCTGCATGACTAGAATTCATTCCCCACCACGACTTTCTGTCTGATCTCTCAGATTTTTATATCACCAGATGAAAGAGGTTTGATTGCTCATAAATTATTAGAAGCCCCCTTCACCTATTGGATGGAGACAAGCATGGATGATCCTCTTCTTAGTTTTTTTCCCTGACATTTATAGCAGCAGTCTACTTTCTATCCTCTTGTTTCTTCAGAACTGCTGCTATAATGTTGGTGCAGCGCGGAGTTAATCCTTCTCACGATCTCATCTACCGTGGCATTGAACCCCTCCTCCACCTGAACAGTAGTAATTTTACAAAGTTAAACATTTGTCAAAATAATGAGTTGATTATATACAATTAAGGTCATACTACTTGCATATAAAAAAGGTAAAATTAATTACATATGCCTTGCTCTAGTGAATTATACATGCAAAATCATTTTTAGAGTTTTTAGGGCATGTGGCTTCATCATATATATAACTCTATACGTGCATGAATTGTTATGAAAAAAATCTGTCCTAGAAATATTACACTGAATGCATGGTATGATTATTATTTTTGCATAAGTCAACAAATCGCTTTCTTCATAAGTAGGTTTTATATTGCATTGGTTAAAGTCTCATCAAGTTTTCACCCTTGCATTGACATTTTTATCAAAGTGATGTGTGAAAGATATTTTCACACACTTGAAAGCGATCACCACACCACCCAACCCTTTTGACAATGTCCACATACCAGATATTTTCTCAATATATTGCTTGCATTTCTTGATTGATCCAGTTATGGACAAGTAGAGTAAAAATTCACATAAACCTTTCAATAGATCATGGAAATGCATTCTGCCAGCTGCCCTTGTCCGAATCACTGCTAATGAGAGCCTAACATTTATATCGTTCCTGGACCGAGAAATTGCATGCCTTTAATATATAACATGGAGCCCCACGATATATTGGTCCACATATATATATTACGCATTAATCTTATTACTATTTTATATATGTTTAATCTCAGTGTCTACTCCTGTACATTTATCCATGGATCCCTCAAGAGACCTCCCATGCGTATGCGCGTGGAGTTCCTTGAGGCAGCACTTGCCCATACAATCATAAATGTAATTAAACAAAAACCCCATAAATTATGGTTCACACACACTACACTCACTCTCTCAAAAAATATGCATATAAATTTACATTATGTATTTACTTGCTTGCACTAGCTAGAGGTGCAAGTGCAACGCAAATGCACATGCATGCTACATACAAATGAGCTTGTCGGTTGTTGGTTAGTCTTTAAGTGTGTTGAGGGTATGGCCAAGAGAAGATGCCCATGATGCATGCGTGCATACATGCATTTGATCACATTGGTATGTATCCTGCATGGATTCATGGTGGATAATAAGTATGCACATCGATCGCCCTCTACGTATGTTGGATTTTAATTTGTTGTTGTGTGTTTGTTCATGACAACATGTAATTTTGTCATTGTTTAGCTATAAAAAAGTAAATTGTCTCTAGTATATAAGTTCTCCTTTTTTTAATGAAAGTTGTAGGTTATCCTTTTAATTGTACTAGTATGTGTGTACTCGCCTTGGCTGTGATGGTGATGATGGCAGTGGAGGCTGGGAAGGGCATGACGTTGGTGTGGGTGATGGAGAGCTGCATCTGCTCCACCTCCGAGATCACCCTCACCAGCAGCCCCCTCGTGCTGTAGCAGTGGATCCGCAGCAGCACGCTCCTCTCCGACAGCCGTGCCTCGATCTCCGGTAGCTGCATATTACCGCCATCGCCACCGCCACCGCCATGGCTGCTCGCCATGGCCTCGTCCTCAGGCATGTGGCATTGCTGCTTCTTGACGAGCACCGCTGACTGGATGCCGCCGCTGCCACCGGCACCGTCCTCCTCGAGGCCCTTTACCTTGTCTTGCAGCTCCCTCACGTACTTCACCGCATCCCCAAGAATGGTCGCCTTGTCCATCTGCAAGCAAGCAAGCAAGCAAAAGCTTGATCATGATGCAATGATTGGAATAAATGCAAATTGCACCCTGCTGTTCTCCTCATGAACTAAATAATAAGTCCAATGCAGGCAAATACTGGACAACTCAACAGTAATCATCACTGGTATCTAACTAATACAAGAGTTAGAACAAAACATACACACAACGTTAACTATAATTGATCATCCAAATATAATGCCCTCTTTTAAACGCAAATTAAATATATATGCAATGTTTTTTGTTCTAGATGATTCGATGCATGAGTATTATTGTGGCTAGCAAAGCTTAGCAGGCTAGCCTATATGAGCTTTCAAAGGGTGCACCTTTTAAACACTGTGGGTTGTTTAGTTTCTGTAGCTCAATATTGTCTATCACAATTTGATATGTTATCTAATTTATTATAGAAACTAGTACTACTCCTATCATGAATGACTGAAAGGCTAACCAAGAATATATGCTATGCTTACACTTTGGTCTTGAAGAACCTAATTTGCAAGCAATCTTTGCTAGTTACCCCGCAAACTTAATGACTGCTCAATACTTACCCTGATATTTTGTTGAGATGATATACATGCAATAATCTCGGTGGATACAGTCAGCACAAGATTTACCAAGGGTCAAGGAGAGAAGAAAGGGAGGTTCTTGATGATGGTTAAAAACAAGCATGAAATTAAAGAAAAAAAAATGAGGAGGAAGAGATGAGAAGAAGAGTGATAAGGAGATATCTCATGGAAGCTAATAAATCAGTCATGAAAAGAAAGAAAGATCTATTCTGTTGAGAGCTAATAACCTTCTTGAGGCAGGGGATGACGGTGGAGAGCTCGATGAACCGCTGGTTGATCTTCTCCCTCCGCCGCCGCTCGGCAATGATGTGGTCCTGCACAGGCCCCGGCGACGATGCCACCGCCGCCGCCGCAGCCGCAGCGGATGGGCCGGCGCTGGCCCTTCTCCTCCCCGCAGCAGACGATGACGCAGCACGTTGTTGCACCCTCGCGACCGCCGCCGTGGCGTCCGGCAGCGCGATGCCGCTGACGGCGCCGCGGTCGTCCGGTGCTGGCAGCGCCGACGCGGCGCTGAAGTTCCAGCTGACCGGCCTGCTGTTGCTGCCGCCGCCAAGGCCTGTGGTCCTGGAGCGAGCGGTGTGGGGGGACCACGCGGCGGCTGCCGCGTCGTGGTCCATGGCGTTGTTGGCGCCGCCGCCGGGGCTTTCGCCGGAGCTGCTGCTGTTTGTCAGGCCGTACTCACCCACCTGCACCGTCAGGTCCCGGACTCGGACGCTGGCGGGCACGGCCGTCTGTGTCTGGGAGGCGCGGGGCGCCTGGAGCGACGGGAAGGAAGCGGCGTCCTGATCTCCGGCGCCGCCGCCGCTGATGCGGGCACCAACACCACCAGCGCCACCGTCGTCATGATGCTGCTGGTATGCGGCGGGAACCGCGCCGGCGGCCGGGTGCTGGTGATGCTGGAGCTGGTTCATTGCCCACTGGAGGAACGTGCTCGAGTCCTCCTCCATATGTCGATCCAACATCTATCAATATCCCTTCTTATCGTGCTTCCTGAACAAATCAAATCAAATCATGATGCTGATGATGAGAAGATAAATAGCATCTGAATCTGATGAGATGAGATGGAGAGGATGGCAACAAAGTGAAGCTGAATCGATGCAATTCAAGCTGCTGCTGCTGCTGCATGCTACTATACTGCAAGTGTGCAACCAAGTGCTTGGCTCCAAGCTGGATGAGCTCAGCAGCTAAAGCTGAAGACAAGGCAGCAGCAGGCAACTACAATCAATCAATCATATGCATGTTAGGCTCAGGTAGATGATGCAAAGACAGATCGGCAGGCATGCAACAGTGCAACACAGGCCGGCAGATAGTAAACGCTGAAGCTCAGGATGATTTGAGACCAGCTGAAGCTGAAGAACTGTTGACAACCAAAATCCGGCGCCGACAAGAACGAGTAAGGCAAAGGGCAAGAACAAACAGCAAATAAAAGCTGCTGGCTATGGCCAACCAAGAAAAGAGAAGAGCTAGTTGCAAATAAACTCCTTGAAGATGGGAGGGAGAACAAGAGGAAGAAAAGCAGTAGTGTGGCCGACCAACAAGGGCAACAACCAACAAGTAGTACCTGCGGAAATTTGATGCAGCTATATCCCAGAGAAAAAGACTGAAGGAAAGTGTGTGGTCGAATGAATAATCTTGCTATGCTGTTTGCGCTACATATATGCATCCCTGTCCGTGTATGTATTATTGCTGGACATATGTGCCCTCCCATAGCTTGCATTTGTCAATGTCTCCCCTCACCTCCTCTCTATATGATTTTGTCCTCACATGCCTCTCTCTCTCTCTCTACATTAACTATTCGCTGCTGTTGTAGTGTGGCCTAACCCTTCCAATATTATACTATAGTAATGATATAGTATTGGAGTTTATACTTCTCTTTACACTACTGTCACAGAAAAGCTAGCTACGTGTAGCTGCTACCTGATGCTGTATATAAGTGTGGTGTGAGGCTGAGAGCTAAAGCATGTTACAACAATAATTTCACTTTCACCTATATATATTATATATATAACCTCCGACCTCGAAAAGGTATCATTGTTACTTTTCAAGAATCAAGAATCAATAAGTATCAAATTTGATTAAATCTATAGAAAAATACAAATATTATGATGTGATTTAGATAAATTATGAATTGTTGATAATATTTTCTATATATCAAAAGTTTGACTTAGTCTAAATCTAGAATGACAATCTTTTAGGGACAAGGTAGTGATTGCTAAACTCAAATTTTTACGACTTTACATCTTAGCTTATTGTCTAAGATACCCTTTGTCTTAAAATTAATGTATTTCTAGAATTCTTAGTGGAGATCAATGTTACCTGGAAATTATATATTCACTCCTATAAATGCATTTTATTTTGAGACGGAATAAGTATAGGTTATACTGAATCTATAATTTTAAGGCTCTAGTAGTAGTTATGATTTTGCAATTTGCGGCCCAACTAATTACACTGGAGTTTTGATCTAGATCATGATTTTAACTAATAACCTTATTTTTAATATATATTCTCTCAGTCCCTTTTTATTGGTCGCTAGAGAGTTGCTGAACAGCAACCGTACCAGATCGAGATTCGTAATGGGTGAGCGAGGTAGCGGTAGTGATCTCACACGACATAATATGTGTGCATGCATGATGCATATGTGTACAAGGCCATGGCCGAACAACATGATTTTCTACGACACGTGTGTCATCGCTGCTATATATATAGAGATTGATTGATGCAGGATATAGTAATTGACGTGCATATATATTCTATACAGCCGCTACATATATCAATATATGTTACTTCCTCCATCTCAAATTGTAAGTCATTCCAAAAATCTTGGAGAGTCAAAGTTTATAAAGTTTGATCAAATTTATATAATATGATAAGAGTCTTTTTACTATGCTTGAAATTTTCTCCTATTTCCTCCTATTTCTTCCACAATATTCTAAATCTTTTCTAATTATATTCGTAAAGGGTATTTTGGTCTTTTCGCATTGTGAACCCCACCGCACAACACCCGTCCGCCCGCACACCGGCCCCGTCCGCTCCCCCGTTCCCATCTCGTCGCACCAGATGGGCCTCTGCCGTCCACTGCTCCGCGCCGCGCCTCTGCCGTCCGGCCGATCGGCCCGCACAGCCCCGTCCGCTCCCCGGATCGGACGCCGCCGCCTCATCCTCGCACGACACCCACCGCGCCGGCTCCATCCTCGCACAGCAGCGCCGCCCGTTCGCGTCCTCGCCAAACCCGCCCCCGCTGCCGCCCCTGATTTCGCCGAAGGTGCCCTCGCCCCCACGCCGCGCCGGCCGCCCTCGCCCCCGCGCCGCGACATCCTCGTCATCACCCGGCCAGCACAGCCGCAGGCCCAACCTCGCCAACCCTGCGCCGCCGCCGGCGCTCCTCAACCTCGCCAAAGCCGCCGCCCCGAATCCAAGGTCCCCGGCGGCCTCGCCTCGCTCATCCTCGTCATCACCCGGCCAGCGCCGCCGCCGGCCCAACCTTGACCGCCCTGCGCCGCCGCCGGCGCCCCCCTCGACCTCGCCAAAGCCGCCGCCGTGAGTCCAAGGTCTCTGGCGGCCTCTCCTCGCTCATCCTCGTCCTCGCCAAAGCCGCCGCCGCCGTCCTTTTCCCGCTCTGGTTGCCTTCGCCTTCGTCAAGATCCTCTGCCACTATGTCTTCTGCGCCATGGTAAACTCTACTCCCTCTCTCCCTGGTGCGCCAGTTCTGTTTCATTCCATGTTGACACTCCGTACATTTAGCAACTAGTAATGGTTTTAGATTGTTCGATTTGATTTTTATTAGTGTGACCCATACCTACGGTTTGTTCGAGTTGATCATTCTTACTGCAGTAGTATTGTTCAATTGATACTGTCCGATTCCCATTGAGATGGTTCAACACTGTTCATTCATCTTGGATGCTTATGTTCAGTCGAATAAGATTACTGAAACTTTGTGATAAAGAAGCTATATATGAGAATTTTGTAATTGTCTGCTAAACATATTCATGGACCTAATAATTGCAGATTTGAAATAGAAGCTTAATTGACCAGTTGATAGTTATATTTGTGTGTGTCAGTGTAGCTAATTTTGAACCAAGAGTAATCGTGGAGTAATCATGTGAAGTCTCTTAAGTCCACATGTTGTTTTCTTAGTTTTGCTTGGCACGATAGGGAATCCAACCTACCTGGTTTGATCTTTTTTTTTTGATATAAGTCTCCCATTTTTGTGGCCAATCTGGTATAAAAAACCAAACCCAAATTCTGTATATTTGTTTGAACCAGATACATGATCCATTAAGTAATGTGCACTAGTGTTGGTAAATGAGTTCACTGTATATGCACATTTGCAAATGTCTGTTGTGTTTGATAACTGTTATTTTCATTCATGAAGATGGGTTGGTTTGTATTGAGAGAGCTCACAACATACTAGGAAAATAGGAAGTCGCTTGACTAGCCTGGCACTACCTGATGTGTGGCAAGTAGCAAAGCAACTTGGAATTTTTTGTGATACATTAACTACATAGATGACCCTGTTCTACATAGATGACCCAAAAGTGTGGCAAGTAACAAAGCAACTTGGAAGCCTATCAGAAGAAGTGTGCCTCTAATTTTTTATCTGCCATTTATTTCTGCTGCATATTCAAAATTGTGTATATAAAATTGATGATTTCTGCCTCTCTTTTTTTCATTTGTTCTGAATCATCCTGTGTTATAGTTGACAGATAAGTCTTGTGCTTGAGCACCAACTGTGCAGATCAGAACTGCAGCTTCTTTTACATGGTTGAATAGTAGCCAAGTTGCAGTGTGAAATCACAAGACTTTTTGTAACCTGCTGGTGTTAGCTATCAAGTTTATAGAAATTACGTTAGTCAACTTGGCCTACTGTAGTAGTACATTCATTATGGCAATTCTCTAGCTAGTATAACAGGCTTAGTCCGTTGTATATGTGTGGTACTGCAAATACAGGGCAGCTGTTGCAGCTTTGTTGGTGTATGTGTGTGTGAGTTTCAGAATTACGTCTGGGTACTATGCTTTACATCTGGAGAGAATCTCTAGTGTCTTGGTAGATTTTTTAGTTATGTCAGTTTAATTTCAGCCTGGACGTTGTAATGAAAGCTTCATGTTTCAGGAGGGACCGCCAGATCTTGATTCTTTGATGGAGTACAGTGAAAAAGAAGGGTTGCGAGGGTCTAGAATCTTAAAATCAAGATCGATGGCAACAAGTAGTTTGTCGCTTGGCTGTGTGCTACTTCCTGTCTAGTCCTACAAAGAAATAGTTGTCCACTTTGGTCTTAGCTTCTGCTACATTTAGTGTGCTTGTTTCGAATGTAATACCTTTATCTAGTTTAAATCATCCTGGTAAAGGTATCTTGCATCTTGCTTTCACGACACCAAACTTCTTTTTTCATGAACATAACACAAGTCATTTGGTCTATTGCAATTTTCTTTTGCGGTGGTTGATTCAGCCTTTCTCAAGTTACATTCTTCAGACGTTGTAAAAAAAAAGAGTTACACTCTTCACCATTTCGCATGCTGAAGAAGCTTGGTCCATGCACCTCAAACAATTCACACACAAAACTCTGGTTCATGTTCTTCACTCTTCAACCCATTTCGCATGCTAGCACTAGCAGAGTAATATGCTTAACATACTTTCCATCATGAAACACAAAATTTCTTGTAGAGATAGAGAGTAGTAGATACATATTGTAGTACATACAACGACACTCAGCGCAGCCCGTCGACCGATCCTCGGCTTCTGCCTCGTGGAAGTCCAGCTCTACGGCGACGTCGTACTAGTACGTGAGCTACGTGCAGGAGCTGGCGCCGTCGGCCGCCCGGCAGATGACGAAGCGGACGGCCACGCAGGTGGGCATCGTCGTCGCGGGGCAAGAAAATGGCAGCCTGCTGCAGGGAGTCCAGGAGGAGTTCATGGAGGAGAGCAGTTTAGGCAACCTTCTTGTCGCCGCGGCCAGGGCAGTCAAGTCCAGGGACACGATCAACGCCTCGGCCATCTTGTCGAGGATCGACGACGTCATCCCCGGCATGCCTTGCAACAGCGGCCTCATGGTGGACCTCAACGTCGGCGAGGGCGTCCAGTGGGCGTCCCTCATGTCGAACCTCGCCCGCAGCAGCAGCCGCAAGCCGTTCCGCCTCACGGAACTCTCGGAGTTCGCCGCGTCGCTCGGCGTCCCCTTCCAGTACAACTCCCTCCACGTGCGCAGCGACGAGGACCTGCACGGCTTCGCCACGAGCTGCTGCAACGACGGCGGCGGCACCTCGTCCTCGGTGATCATCTCGTGCGACACGACGGATCAGTCCTACAGCTCGCTGACCAGGCTGCAGCTGCTGCTCGCCGGCAGCGTCATCAGGATCCTCCGGCCAATCCTAGCGCAAGGGACCTACCTTGCCGCCCTTGAGCCCTTCTCCCCCTCCATCTTCCTTCGACCTGCCCCGGGGCAGGACGACGGCGACGTGTGGGCGGCGGCGCGCAGGAAGTTTGTGGGGGCTTGAGCTTCGGTGCGGGGACGGGGACAGGGACGGCGACGCACGAAACGGGAGGAGAAGGGTGGCAGCGAGGGGGGCGGGGCCGGCTAAGTTCGCCACTTCCACCACCTCGACCTATCATGCCACGCGTCGCCTCCATCTTCCTCACCCTCCGGCGCCTGCAGCACGACGAATCCTAGAAGATGTTTCTTTTTTTTTAATCTTACAAGAATTTAATATGTAACTGTACTAATTGTATTATTTATCTGCAACTATATTACTCCAATCATTATTTTCACAAATATCAAATTACCGTATTACCCTTGATTAGAAAAAACAAATACAGAAACGGAATTACCACCCCTTTATTTGGAGTCCTAATTATCTGAGTTTTGAAGGAAATGAGAAGAAATTTGACGCATATGGGAGGAAATTTGGCGCATATGGCCCACTGGTCATACACATCAAAATTTCCCCATGTTTCCTCTCTAGAATTTCCTCTCATTTCCTCCAACCTTTATAGCCGTCGGATCGGTCGACGTGAGCCATCGAATATTTCCTCAAGTATTGTAAAAAATCTCATATGATAATAACATATTTGATACCAACTAAGTATCATTAGATTCTTTATTAGTTATATTTTTATACTATACCTATTTGATGTCATAAATCTTTATGTTTCTCTTTATAACCTTTGGTCAAACTTAAAATGTTTTGACTCACCAAGATTGTTGGAATGATTTACAATTTGGAATGGAGTGAGTCTCATTTTGTTTGTGTGTCGGGAACTGTTGTGGATGCAGGGTCCAAGTCAACTGGAGCATATTTTTCTATTATGCTAGTGATTTGTACCTTGTAATTTGTTAATTGTGGAGGCTCAGTGACCGTTTCTAGGGTTCATACTACCAGTACCAGCATGTGCATGGCTACAAATTATATATGCCGCAGAGCTAGTCCTCATATTCGCATGACATGCATGTTCTCTTTACCTGCTACAGCTCGATCGGACGAGACTATGCAGGGTGTGCCGCAGGGGACGCCTGTGGCACCGGATGACGAGGACGATGGTGGCGCTGGAGTAAGCTGACGAGGCACATTTGGGCGTGTACTTGTGTCGGCTGCACCGATAATGTTATTACTGCACTCTGCTTTTCTGGGCGAGATCCGTTGGTGTTGGAGGTGTGCGCGAGTGCAGGAACTCCGGCGGCGTGGGTGGACCCTATGCTGAAAGAGCTTGTCGCCTCGCTTGTCATGAGTGAGTCACCTAGCAGAAGCACCGGCGCCTGGGTGCCCGCCAGTGGCTTCTTAGGATGCAAACGCATCCCGGGTGGACACTCGCTCTGCGGTGAAGGCTGACCAATGCACTGCAAGGGCCTCAACAAGTCACACCGTCACGGGGGAAGACCGGCGCCGTGGATGTGGAGATGCACTTTGACCCAACCGTCGTTGGGGCAGCCATCCCGAGAGATGCGACGGTTGTGGCTGCCACGGATGGCACCAGTACTCCTTCCCCTTATACGACCTCTGCCGACAGATGTTTGAAGCGCTTCACCAATCGAATCACAAAGGCAAGGAAGCCGCCACTCCTGGAGCTGTCCGGAGGCCGGTGATATGGCCCACGTCGGACGTACACCTCCCGCGCGCTTCCCAAGAGGAGCAGGCGGATAGCAACATAAAGCATTTCACATACCCGATGTCCAAGCGAGTTGAGCAATTTGTCTTGAAGCGCCTAAGACTAACCTACGGAATGTCATCGCCATCAACGTCGACCCTGAAGTCATATGACGAACTCTTCAGTGATGACCATGGTAATATGCAGGTGTTGCATGAGTTGTTCCTACCGGATGACGACGTGGGTGCGTGCAAGCGGTGGTGGCCGCTCGGCAGCTTGGGCACAGGCCTCCTAACCAGCGCTGCAAATCGAGTTGATCAGTATCTAATGTAATGTTATAGCTTTCAGTATACTAGGGAGGGTCCTAGCGTGCATGTAATAAGCTTGCCAGGCTAAATGAGCTGCTCTTCAGTTTTGGCAAGGATTTTGCTTGCCAGCAAAACAACCTCTAGATATGGGTTCAAACTTTAAGCTTTCTAATAAAGATGGGTTGAGCATTTGATCTTAAAAAAAATAAACCTCTAAACACAGCTTGCTTCTCAACCATATGCTTAGCTCTCCTGTAATTCGTAATGCGAGGCGAGATTTGGTGGAGGATCTAAACGCACCCATATTGCCACAGAAAAGAACATCAACTCTGCCTCCATCAATAATCCGAAAGTGCTTAAAAACAAATACACTGTTGTGCTGCATTTATCAGCAATATGGTGTAGTAGTGCACTAGTGCGTGTTTTAGTTTGTTTCAATACTACATCGACTCTGGACGTCCTTTTCAAAAAAGAAAAAACATGATGACGTTTGTTGACTCAAATACAGGAAAGCTGTTGGGCACGTTATTCATTGGCATGGGGCCGACGGCTGGACAGCTCAACCATGCAGCTAGCTTCTGCAATCAGCAGGGCCAGCATGCTGCATGCACGCTGCACCGGTGCACCCCATGCATGCATCTTAGTCTGGTGTGGTGATTATGAGATGATTGTGTGTTGTTGATCACCAGTACCCCTAATTATTATGTTCCCTCAATAATTGAGCAAATTTCAGTAGGAACACTACTATTAATCTATCTCAGTCTCCCTAACAGTCTAAGAAACAAAGTAATGTACTAATACTAACTCCACTTAAACATATGTCCCAAATAATTAAATCATCCTTTAGAGTTGTTTTAATCTGAGTGATCTCGATATAAAGGTTGACTGAACTTATAGGATGTTTATGACACTAAGTAAGAACACTATGAAAGTATATTTAGTGATATCTTCTAACTATACTATAGTTTCTTGTCATAAATATTAGTGCTTTTAACAAATTTGATAAATCATAAAAAAAAAGTTTGACTTAGAATAACTCTAAAAGTTAATAAGTTAATTTATTTGAGGATGGGGGAGTGTATTCATTTATAATTTTAGTCTATGGAGAATGGATCTATATACAGTACTAGGTATTTTCTTCTTACATCGCAGCGTAGAACAAATTAACACACTAGTAGGAATGTGCACGTATATGGCGAACAACTTTTGTCATAGCAGAAGCGACATTCTCTCATAAAGAACCTTTTTGTGATGAATTTCGGTTCATAAAAAATAGAGCATCATATTTGTTGTACTACGATGAACCTGAGTTTTTCGTCATAGAAGTGGTTTGATCCATGATGGGAAAGTTTATGCCATAAAACTGTCTCCCTTCTTTTATACGATGAAGTGATAATCATCATTGTTTCCGTCACAAATAAATTATGTGGCAATATTGTGTGGTGGCTAGCGTGGCACTGCCATTTGTCATCTTGTATGTTGTCCATGTGTGGCTTTCTAGCAGCCCACATAGCAATTTTCGTTGGCCACATGTTGGCTTTTAACTGGTCCACATGGCACCTTTACATTGGTGCACATGGAGCCCATTTTGTCACAAAAATACAGCCCATTTCATCACAACACATTGATTACAACCTATGTATACAAACATTATAACCCATTATAAATAAATAAATTGAACAAAAAATTCAATTGTAGCACTCATCACTGTGAGGAAGTTAGAGCACTATTTCGAAAGGCAAACAACATAGATATATCACAAAGGACATAATGTGAAGGTCTATAAATAAATAAGTCATAGTGTAGCACAAGGTTGGGTAGGGTTCACTCCTAGCCTCCTCATTGTGGTCTGCGTTAACAAAGGCAAGGTGCAACCTTGATGCATGCCTAGCTCTAAAAGTCATAAAATGGATGTGTGTTGCTACCAAGACCATCATATATGCCTGCTACCAAGCCCATTGCACTTTTCTTATGTCGTGGATCCACCACCTACCGTCAAGCCAGTTGTACACCATGGTCCAACATGTGGATCTACATGAGATATATAGCGTCGCCGAAGCCGAGATATCCAAGAGGATGCCGAGATCTATAGTGGCATAATTGTTGACCAAGAGGATAGGAGTAAGAGGGTGAAGACTTACCTATAGGAACAAGGACCTGCATCACCATTTCGCCTCAGATCCGCAACCAGAAGAGGCTCGAGGCCCGCACCCATGCCCTACCGCATATCGATTTGGCACCAGAAGGAGACTGAGACCGCACCCCCATGCCACCGTCTAAAAGGACTAAGATGTCATTTAGAGAGAGAGAGGTGAATATATGTTATTGAAATTTAAAACTTGACAACAAAACTCAATCAGTATCATGTATTACAAAGATGGTCGCAACATGCAAGAGCGCCATCACTGGTAGGATGTGGTGCCATCCAGATCTATCAAAGAATGGCAACCCACGCACCACTGGCGAAGAGGGGGTGACCCTATGTGCTACTTGTGAAGGGAAGGCGGTGCTATGTGTGTGGAAACTAAAGGAGAATGTACCTATACATTGCCATCGGGAGTGCGCGGCCCCGTGCATCGACACTGGAAGAGGCTTATCCTGCGCAAAGCTAGATTTGAAGGGGACATGGCTGAGGTCCCTAGATCTACATGGTCCTAGTGGCTGAGTGAGGAGAGAGAGAGAGAGCAAAGGAGTGGTGGGAGAGAGAGAGAGGGACGAACCATTTAAGAGGATGACTTTGTTAATCAATTTATAGAAGCAAGATTTATTGTGCTACCTACTAAAACCGATATACTACATCTAAAATTAATTAGATGTTTTTGGAGAAGCAGAAGCTTTTATATATACCGCCTCTACAAATAAAAGACATTGTCTCCTAAAATCTTTTTTACTAGTATATTGGTTTCTTTGGGTCGTAGACTCTGAAGTTTATGTGAGTAATCCTCACCAAAAAAAGGTTTATGCTAGTAAGTAAATTAAGTGCTCCTAGCCCAGATTTGAAATTGACAAGTGCTTGAGAGAAAGAAAGAAAAAACGCTGGCCCAAGCATTGCCCGGTCGCCTTTAATATTTTTTTTAAAAAAATGAGGGCATAGGTAGATATAGGTACGTACGGTACCATGCTTAATTTGTGTGGTGCCGTATGTGGTGGTCAGAACGAAATCAGAAACAACGAACGTGTGTCGCACAATTGACTACCTGAGGTTGAGGAAGATGTGAGAGGATCTTCACTGAATCACTGAGCTCTTCGTTATGCTACCAATTCTCCCCTGCAACAAGGGAAAAAGCTAGAGCTTATAATAGTTGCCGGGCCGGGCAATTGAAAGCAACATCATGCATGCTGATCTCGCAGCTGATTGGGTTCACACGTTACCATCTCATCGCATTTAGCCTCTCGCTGCATCGACTTTTAGTGATGGTAACAAAAAGGGACGTGTGTTTTGTCGCTACTCTAAGACAAATATATAACTATCGTGATTCTAATCTTACGTGAAAACCTCCACACAATATATATAGTGGCATGCACGGCAGGTCGTCTCGATCTGCGCGCATGGCATGCATGACCATGAATATATAATTATACTAATTTGCTTTTGTTCATTAGTGCTAACCTTGCTTCATCATATAGTATTCATTATTCATCAACACGTCTTGATTACTAACCTCCACAACACATCTTAATGCTTGATGGTAAGATATCAGGCTGCATCACCACCTTCTGTTGTGGGAGTTATTCAGCTTGTTCTTCTTTTCTGTCTAGTCTTAGTGGAGATTTCATAAAAGTTTTATAAGCACTAAATAAATTATAAACATTTTAGCAAATATGTTAATATATATGTCATAGTATTAATTAATAGACATATGATCAAAGTTTTATGGGATTAAAATAGATTTCGTGAGGATATAAAACCAGTTTATACTATTTTCATATATGGAAGTCTTGAAAACTAAGAACCGGAACACGAGACTCACAACGAGATCGAATGGCCCAAAAGAACCGACCGAGAAGCAGGATCGAGCCTAGCTAGCTAGCTAACAAAAACACAAACACATCTCTTTCTAGAAAAACACATACACATCACCAACTAAAGTTTTTCAGAGACCCAATCAAATTCTTCCAGCAGTCTTCTAATCACATGAATATTTTTATTTGCCTGGCCATACCGTGGATTAAACCTAACCACGTACGGTTTACCAAGGTATAGAGTTTATATGAACATCATATATTGACATAAAGATATAATAACAGCTAGCCCAATACAATAATGGAGTACAAGCAGCCTATCATCGTCTAGTCCATTGTGGCATGATGCAAATCCATCACGTGCCTCAAACACCGTGGGGACGTACGATGCAAAGCATACTAGTACATATGTAAACGTGCCTTAATTAAGATAGCGCTGTGCAAATTGCGGCTGTTAAAAAAACTGCACGTAGAGCGCTAGGCCGGTCACCAGGGACCCAAAAAAAGTTGCCAAATTGATAATCCATGGTGCTACCAATGTGTGGTAACTTTTGTGCAGGAACTTTTGCATGTTTTATTTACATGCTTTGAGTTTGGTATGTATTTATGTAGTATATATCCGTCCTAAAATATAATAATAAATCAAAGTTTGTTCTGAGTATTACTCTCTCCATTATTTCTTATAATAATTAATAAGACATGGTTTAATATGGCATAGTCTCCTAACTTACATTTTAACCATTTATTAACTTATTGTATATCTCTCCGTTCAAAATTATAGTTCGTTTGACTTTTTTAATCCTAAGTTTGACCAATTGTCTTATTCAATTTTTTGTGCAAAATATCACTTATTTTGTTGTGGCTTGCTTATTTAGCAAATGCTCTATAAGAATGACTTAAATTTGACTATATTTGCACAAAATTTTTGAATAAGACGAGTGGTCAAACTTGGGGTTAAAAAAGTCAAACAAATTATAATTTAAAATGGAGGGAGTACATTGTTTAATTATTCTTGCATTTGATTAAAAAACTAACCGTATGAAGAATATATGATAATAATTTAAATTTATTAGCTAAATTATTGGTCAAAAATTTTAAGGTTTAAATCTTTATAATCTTTGAACAATTTGACTAATAACTTTTAACTATTCTAATACAGACTTGCTACTACTAGATATGCAGTCAAGTGTACTATTCAATAATTATAAGTTTATAATCATAGATAATATAAAATAAAATAAAAGGATAGTCAATGTATAATTTAGGAGATTGTGCCATATCGTAAGACACCTTATAAACTGGATCGAATGGCGTATTATGTTGTACTCCCTCCGTCGCTGAATAAATCAATTCCTAGAATTCGTGTTAACTAAAGTTTTTTTAACTTTGACTAACTTTATAGAAAAAATAATAATATCTATGACACAAAATGAGCACCATGTGAAAATATATTCCATGGTAAATCTAATGATACTAACTTGATATTATAAATTTTAATATTTTTTCAATAAATTTGGTCAAAGTTTAAAAAGTTTAACTCAAGACAACTCTAGGAATCTATTCTTCAGGAATAGAGGAGTACTATATACAACTATAATCTTTACCTTCTCCTACTTCTTCTTTATGAATAAAAAATGGCATGGAACTAAACCATTTCTACTATATATACAACATCTAAAAAAGGTCGCTTTGTTACTTAAATCTTTTCACAATAGATGAAGCCATCAACACTAGTCTACTTTTATTGATTCTTTGAAAAGAAAGAATGCTATTTTCTTTGAAATTAAACGAAGGGGATACTATTTATTTATAATTTGAAACCTTGGGATCTAAACTAAACTAGGATGCATGGTCCGTGCATCGACATTATATTGTTGGTGATTATACTAACGAACAAGACATAATCAATATATATAATCCATCTTGATGCCTTTTTGATATAAAAAATATTTGTTTTGCATTGTGAAATAATGGATAACTAAATTATTAGTTGGCTCCAAGCCATGTAATATTTCTGGGTAATAAATAATTGTGCATGTGTACCATTGTTGGATCGATGTTGAGAGTTCACTCTGATATGTTTTCATTAATTAAAATTTTCTAACTAGTTTTTGAAAATCCTTTATTAATATGATTTTTTCTGCATGCGCATATGCAGACGTTCATTGTGGTGGCTAGAGTTACTTATTAGTTTTAGGCATGGAAGGAGTACACTACTACACTAACTCTTTTTAGAGTAGGTGAAAACCATAATAAAGGCGGACACCTCACCCGTTTCTACAAATATGCCTCTGTTAATGGAAGTTTCTATAGGTGGGTGAATATGCTCATCTGTTAATATAGGGGAAAAATAATAAGATTGTGCATGGCATCACCTCCAAAGCGCCAGATCTAGTTGCCATCTAGGTTGCTCTATAGACCTAGATTTGGGCCACCATTCGAACTACTCTGGCCTAGATCTAGGATACCAGGGTGCCATAACAATGTTGATTTGATCAGTGCCACGTCGCCATGCCATCCATGCCCAAAGCTAGGGTCGCCCTTGCCTGCACTTAGATGGTGAGGAATGGAGAGAGATTAGAATCAAGGTGAGGGAGAAAGGAGTGGAAGAGGGTGAGATGGGTCACTTTGGATACACACAATCGTAGTTGGAAGAGGGAAGGGTCCATAGTGCACTGCTTGAGGGGGGGAGAGAGCTCATGTGATGCCATGTACCTTGGCAAGCACCACCACCAAATCGTTGAGTCTGCAACCTATGAGGAGAGGGAGAGGCATTTATGGAGAAGGAGAGATGAGAAGAAGATGGAGAGAGAAAATAAGGGACTATCTAGATTTAGACCAATAATTAGTCAGATAAAGGGGGGGGGTTGTTGACTCTTGGATTTTCTAGATCGAAGACGGGAGCCTCGAGTTGCCCACACCACCACCCTTTGTGTGCTTCCCAAGTCGTTTCTTTGTAATGGATCTAGGAATTAGCGTGGTGCCTCCTACTAGATTTGGATGATGGGAGGGAAAGGAGAGACGTTGGATCCGGTTGGTAAGGAGACAAAGGGTGATTTGCGTCTAGAAGAAGTGAAGAGTGGGATGCACATAGGGTTTGGTTGTAGGATTATAGCTAGTGGGCTCAGGCTAATGGGTATTAGGTTGCATAGGTTTGGTTGTTGGCTTATAGGGGGTTCAGGTTGATCGGCATCAGGCCTATTAGGGGCCCCCAACCCCCAACAAAAATGGTCTCTATCTTTATAGGCGGTTGTGAGTCTGTTTGTCTCTGCAAATGGAACGAATGTCTCCCAAAATCACTGCTGAGGGACCTTATATTTTTTGGCCACCTCTATAAATAAAAAGATCGGTTATCTCCTAAAATTATTTTTTGTGACAGTGCGTGGTAAGAAATGAAAGGTACATTCTAGGTAACTTATAATAAAAGTGAGGCAACTTTTTTCCAATTGTAGTCTTAAGTTGCAAGGCCCTATTTAGATACTCCTCTAATCATAATAATCATATTATATAATTAAATTTTGATCCAAACACGATTGGTTATATGGTGGATTAATAATCAAAGCTCCTGATTATCATAATCCGATAATCCAGGTGAGACCAGATTATATAAGTTTAGCACTTTGTGATAGGCCACTTTCACAGATGCTATTGCGACATCGACTTGCTAGACCAGCAACATCTATATCCACATATTTTTATTATGTACAAAAGATTGACTTATTTCCCAAAAAGATTGCATGGGCCGGGTCCAATTAATTTGGTTATACATTTCACAAAACAAATGATTTGTTAATGCTGAAAAAATCATATCAAGCTATAGATTATATGCATTGATTATGTCTTGTCAAGTATAATCATCAATAGTAGTATAATTAATACCGATGTGGAGATCATGCATCCGGCCGGTCTGTTTTTGATCCGGCCATGGTGTTAATTAATTAAATTACATAAAAAAAGGAAAAAAAAGCATTATCATACATCTATCATCACTCATCAGGCCGGTCCATCAAGTCGTCCTTTGCATGCATAATCCATCGTCAGCGTATCATGGAGAATGGATCCGTTCCTATCTTTTAAAAGTAGTTAAAAGTAGAGAACGATGACGATTGGTATAAATTTTGCAATCAGCCGCAAACTGCACAGGAGGTTAACGTTGCAGGCTAGCGGATGGCGTGCGTGCTGCGTAGACGACCTTACCTCGAGCCAACAACAATCTCAGGACAAAGCTGTGTGACTCAAAAGTAGCATTTGGAGTTGATTATGCATCGCCTGGCCAGTAGTTAGTTGCATGTAAGAGTAAAGTACAATCTGACACTAAGCATTGGAACTACTCATGATAGTTAATTTCCATCACGTGCCTTAACTTTTGGTACTTATAGCCATAGTTACCGTGCTAGCATGGGAAATTCCGAAATTATCTTATAGGATTTGTTTGGCTGCACTCCAAATCAGTAGTGATTTGGGAAGGACTGAAGTGGGAAATGAACTAACTTTCTACTACTTCAATATCTCTCAACCCAATTGTAATGCATGCAAAAGGAATTTGCAAAACTTTACTTCATATATACTACATCTATTCTAGTTATGTCTAGGTGCATCAGTTTTGAAGTAAAATTATTCTAATTTGACCAAGTTTATAGGAAATACATATACAAGGTCGTGCGTCATAAGTTTTGCATTTTTCACATGCATGTTGCATTCTCGAGGATTAAAATATGTGACCTCTTAACTCATGCGAGGATCCATATGAGCACACCGCATAGTCTCTAGTGAACAAGTATACGGTGCTACCAATTTTTGTATTAAATTTTTGTATTCGATATTTTGTCCCCCCCTAAACAATCTCAAATAAAAAATAACTATAAATTTTTAGATCTCTTCAGATACTACAAATTTGGTATATGAAGTTTCCATCTGACGTCGTTTCAAAAAAAATTGGATTATTTCAAATTATGAGAACTTCAAATGTATGTTTAGGTTATAAACAATCTCAAATAAAAAATGTCATCAGTTGTAAGGTTTTATATGATGTTGGGCTCTACAATTTTGATATAAATTTCCTTTATTTGACTTCATTTGAAGATGTTATGAATTTAATGGCTTCATGACATTTTTAGAGTAGTTGACTTAGTCAATTGCACATTTTTCACGGATGGTTGACTTGAATCCACCTGTTTTGAAGAATGGTCGGCATAAGATTCTGTCCCTGAAAATGTGATTTATAGGGAACATTGTTTTATGTCATATGCACCTAAAAACATTTTTCTTTTTAGGGATAGTTTTATTAAGCCAACTGCTTTGTCTTGGTGCTTTGGAGGCTAGATACAGCGCATCGAAACATTTCTAGAGACCGTCTACAACATAAACCACCTCTCAATTGGGAGGCGATTGCAAAAATCATCTACGTAGTTGTAAACTTAGAATAATTTAACTTAGAAGAAGTCAAAATCACCCGTATTCCACAACACAGGTAGTAGTAACATAGTATACATCCACTAAATATTACAACGATACCAGTATTTTTTTTAACTGGTAGCTGATAGCCACCATCTTTGTATGCAATTTTAAAGACAACTTGATATATGGTAGTTTTTTATTTATATAAAAGAGGCGTTTTATTTTAAAATCCATGAGGAGTCCCCTCAATCTCATATCATACGGGTCAGCAAACCCACACTACGTCAAAATCGAGCTTCCGCAACGTTGCCTAAAAGCCCTCTATGACGGACACTAGTTTTGCCCGCTGCAAAAAATCACATGATTTACCACTGCGGGTATTTTTTATTTACTGTGGCGGACATTTTCGTCCACTGCGGTAAGACATGTTACGAGGCCCGTCACGGTAAAGATTGAAGCCCAAACGACCCAAATTGAGGCTCAATACTCATGGTCATATATAGACACCGACTTAGGGTTTTAAAGAGAAACTCTCTCCCTCTCTCTCATTCATCGGCGGCCGCCTCCCACCCGCACCGCGAGACCCCGGCCGCGCGCCTCCCGTCCGCGAGCCCCTCCGCCTCCGCCTCCCGCGAGACCCTGCGCCTCCGCGTCGGGCACCTCGTCCCCCGCCGGACGCCTCACTCTCCTCCTCCCGGCGGATCTTCCTCCGCGTCAGGCGCCTCGTCCTCCCGCGAGCCCCTGCGCCTCCACGCCGGGCGCCTCACTCTCTTCCTCCTGGCGGAGCGGAGCCACGACGGAGGGCGGAGCGCGGAGTGGTGGCGGCGGGTCGCACGGCCCTGGCGCGGGGCCTCGGCGGGTCGTGCAGCGCGCGCCTCTCGCGTGGAGCCTCGCCGGCGCGTAGAGCGGCGGCGGGTCGCGCGGGGGCCATGGCGCGCAGCGCGGAGCGGTGGTGCTGAGGCGCGGCTCACGGGGCCATGGCGGGTCGCGCGGCGTGTAGCCTCGGCGGCGCGGGTTGCGGGGCCACATGGGCTAGGCTCGAGAATGGGCTCGCCGGCGGGCTCGATACTGGGCTCGCCGGCGGGTTTCTGGATTTTTTTTATTTTTTTCAAACGATTAACCGCGGCGAGCGTCCTATTGTGCCCGCCGCGGGAAATTGATTAACCGCAACGGGCAAAACGGCCCGCTGCGGGAAGTCAACCATTAATCGTGACCTTCCCATGGTGACGGGACGCGGAGCGGCGGCGCTGAGGCGCGGCTCACGGGGCCATGGCGGGTCGTGCGGCGTGTAGCCTCGGCGGCGCGGGTTGCGGGGCCACATGGGTTGGGCTCGAGAATGGGCTCGCCGGCGGGTTCGATACTGGGCTCGCCGGCGGGTTTCTGGATTTTTTTTATTTTTTTCAAACGATTAATCGCGGCGGGCGTCCTACTGTGCCCGCCGCGGGAAATTGATTAACCGCAGGGGGCAAAGCGGCCCGCTGCGGGAAGTCAACCATTAATCGTGACCTTCCCATGGTGGCGGAGCGCGGAGCGGCGGCGCTGAGGCGCGGCTCACGAGGCCATGGCGGGTCGCGCGGCGTGTAGCCTCGGCGGCGCAGGTTGCGGGGCCACATGGGCTGTGCTCGAAAATGGGCTCGCCGGCGGGTTTCTGGATTTTTTTTTATTTTTTTTCAAACGATTAACCGCGGTGGGCATCCTATTGTGCCCGCCGCGGGAAATTGATTAACCGCAGCGGGCAAAGCGGCCCGCTGCGGGAAGTCAACCATTAATCGTGACCTTCCCATGGTGGCGGAGCGCGGAGCGGCGGCGCTGAGGCGCGGCTCACGGGGCTCGATACTGGGCTCGCCGGCGGGTTTCTGGATTGTTTTTTATTTTTTTTCAAACGATTAACCGCGGCGGGCGTCCTATTGTGCCCGCCGCGGGAAATTGATTAACCGCAGGGGGCAAAGCGGCCCGCTGCGGGAAGTCAACCATTAATCGTGACCTTCCCATGGTGACGGATGTGATTGCCCGCTACGTAAAACCGAATTTGTCAGTCGCAGAAAATCGTTTTTGTAGTAGTGCCACCACACCAACCAATGCAACGCACAGGCCTCATCTGTTGTCTAGAATATCACGTCGATCTTCTAAGTAATTCAAGCATGCATCCAATTTAAAGGAGCGTATTGGTTCAAGGATTCAATACAATCTTCTGAAGATCGCATTATATAAAACTAAGATCACTTTAAATATAGCTAGTTAGTCCTTTTGTGAATATATATTTTTCTTCTAAATAATGATGATATCACAAATTGTAGATACGTTCGGAGGCGAGGATTATTATAACACACGGGGTTATTTACTTTAACGTTATAGTAAACTATACAGTAAAGAGTTACTATAATCTCATAAATCGATAGATAGTAATTATCGTAATTTAAAGTGACTACAAAATAAATTATTCTACAGCTAACTATAGAACAGTATGCATATCTTTTGGTGATCTTTTTGGTGCAATATAATATAATTCATAACGACATGTACCAGCATATATAGTACAGGTGTAGAGCCGTGCTAGCAAACAAGTCGGTGGTTTATGATCCTCTAGGTGCATGGGTATCGTTGTTCAAATTATATATTCTGGATTTCATTACTTTTATTTTATTTCTGTAAGTACATAAATGAATTATTGTTGAGGATTTGGATCAGTCGGTGGTGGCGCGATCCTTGTGATTTGTTCCATTCCACGTATTATTAGAGAGGATCGGATCGTAATCAAGCAATGATCAAATATAACACACACGCGCGGACTGAGATCATATCCATCAAGGATTAGATAAGACGACAGATTCCTTTGAATCCATATATGACCTTAACTAGTAGCTTCGTATATCGTATAGTTGCGTTCCGGCTTCATATATATTAATTAGAGTCTCGGCAACTAGCTAGGGTGCGTACGGCGGATAATGATTTTTAGCAAACTACTGTACATATTTAATTGGTGCATGCGTACGGCTTCAGATTTTCAGATCTTCAGTTGAGAGGATTAGTTGGGCTGCTACCTCTACCTGCTAGTAGCTTCTTACCGTGCTGTTGTACTGCAGGGTACACGACGACATGGCGCCCTCTTGCTGTCTCGTGATGCCGTTTATCCGTCCATCCATAAAATAAACAAACATGCAATTCTATGTCTGGTTCCACTCAAATTATCTTAGATTTAACTTAATGTCTATTAATTTATGACTTCAAATAAATACTATCTGTGTTCCAAATTAATTATCTCATAATACCAATTATGTTTTATAAATATACCAATTATATTTTTTCTAGATAAATTTGATTAAATTTAAAATACTTTAACATCACATCTTTTCTAGAACGGTGGACGTGCGTATATTAACACACCAGCAGTAGCTACCTAGGTGTAGTTACTACCGTACCTGCAGATATACGACTTGCAGAGATAAGGTTATCATATATGATATAGTATGTACCATATCCAGTCCGTACAACATTATTTAATTTATTTTTCTGATGATGCAGATAGCTGCGTGGAATAATGATATTTATTTTCTATCTATATTAGAAAAAATATGTGTGATTTCTTGGGGTTTCTAGTTGTTTTTCCCCGTGTCCATTTCAAGCACCAAACTTCGAACTGGGCCTTACACTGCCAGCCTTCCCGCCATCGAAGAAACTTTGCATATAATCGGCCTACATAAGAAGAACAAGGCATCTGGCCCATCAAGAGTAACAGTTTCAGCCCACTAAAACAGCCCAGCAACCGCCACGACTGTCGTTCCCGTTCCCCTCTCGCAACTGCCGAGCCGATTCACACACTCACTAGACTCCGGAAGCTGCATCTCGCCGGCCGGCGACGGCCGTGCCACCTGCTCCGGCCCTTGCGGCTTCCTGGCCTCGATCTGGCGCACGCCCGAGATAGAGAGACCACGGAAGGGAGCGCGACGGCGAGCTCAACCGATTCCCAGGAACCGGCGGAACGGAAAAGGGGGCCAGTGTGGTCAAACAAAATATAACTACCAGTGAAATACATATACATATAATATAAATATCTATATTTTTATTTTTGATTATGACAATACACAAAAATGATCATTTTTTTAAAAGAAAATAATTTTAAAATATAAAAAGTAGTTAAATACATATACTTTGGAGCGGGTATTTAAAAAAAAATTGTGTCATAGGGGGGCCCGGGGCCCCTGCTGTCCCCCCCTGGGACCGTCTCTGGGCGACTTGTCCGCTGTCCGGCTCAGGGCCCGCTGGCTTCTCCACAGGTGCGCGAAGGAAAGGAATTTTCTGCCCCTTTGATAGCTCGGAAGCTAGGCTTGTTTGTTGCCCTGCTTCAAAGAACGTTTTAGTTAGCTTCTTTCCATTCCTGTCCACCAGTAAGCTGGTTCGGATCAAAGCAGTGCCTTAATAAGTTCAGTCGATTGCAACAGTGTCAATGAAATGAAACGAGGAGTGGTCATGCAGATCTTCTCCACAGATTGCAACACTGTCAATGAAGCTCACTTTTTTAGTCTCCAGATGTGAAGATTTTGCTAGGGATAAAAGAAAAAATGCCTACCCTGTGGTAGGCAGAGAGTTGACCGACGTGAAAATTCGGTACCTACTTACTACGCCGTATTCTTAGCATCGTCAGAACGGTAAAGTGCAAGGAAAAGGAGATGCGGATTCTTATGGTGTAGCCATTATCCTTATTCGACCCCCCTTTATTTCTCCGATGGTTCAAAAAGTCCAAATATATAGTGGTCTTGGTTCTTGGGCTGGGAACAGATGCGGTCTTTTTGTTTTTTCTCTGCATTCCAGGCTTTTCCATTATGGAGTTATTGGTTTGTGTTCTCGATTTCTATTCCCTTTTTGATGGGCCAATGGATATATTGATTTTCAGGGGCTTGGGCAATTCGGGTAAGGCAATGATTGTGCTGAAGATCAATGGTGAGGGCACAAGTGTGTGTCCATTTGTCCCACCCTTGGCTTCAACATATAGACCATCAAGTATCAAAAAGTATTTATTCCTCTCTCTCTCTGTATAATTAGCATAGAAACATATGGAAAAGAATTCCTTTTTTAGTTACACTAAGACCACTGTAATTCTATAAGGCATAAGCAAATTGCGGTTTTGTACTAGATACAATATCAGGACCCAGCAACCTGCAAACATGCAGTGTTAATTATAGACCATACTGGCATAGATCAACTAATTTTTGAGCTGATGTATTGTAATTTCTATATCATTTTTTTAGGATGACTCTCTGTTATATCATTTTGTGTTCACTGCTGAAGTATGCTCTAGATCCTGCGCCTTTTCCCATCTCCCAGGCCATGCTAGTCTTACTTGATTGCAAAGATAATTTTCCTTGACCTTCTGTGATGCAACCTTAAGATTTGTAAATTGGTTATGTGGCAGTCATGATTTCAGCATCCCAGGTAGAAAATGCGCACTACTGTGGGTGGCAAGCTAAACAGCAATTAGTAGCTGACAGAGAAGGTTGTCCACCTACTCCACCTCTTCAGAAATGACATATATGTTTGGTGTGCTTCTTATATAGAAGCGCGTTAGCATGAGAGGAAAATTTCAGTGGCCATTTGATAGTTTGTTCTTCAAGCATTAGAAGTTTTTTTTTTTTTTGCATCTCCGCCAGCATGCATACATAAACTAAACTCTGGCAAGCTACCACTGAAGAAGGGCTGTCTTGAGTTCAGGTCTTGTGGGGTCAAATGCACAACTGTAGGTTCATTATAGTGCAACACTGACAGTAGAAATGGAAGCATGATACAATAAGGATTCATCCAAAACGTGGTTTAGCTGTTACATGACAATCGGCTTATGTGTAGGGGTCGGAATAGTACAAAATAACAATTGTAGATACAAATGTCCGATGAGTACTTGTAGTTATGAAATTTTAGATGTGAAAACCAATTCCCCATGAGTTCCAAAAATGTTGAAATTTTGCCAAAATATTTGTTGTTTTTGTCTACACAACATACGATCGCAATTACATTGAACATTATATGTATATTTTTCAAAAAAAAAACATACTACAAGTATGGTGCATCTACACAGGGTGATGAAAAACAAAACGCTTAGTGACCATTCGATAGTTTGCTTTTGAAGCATGAAAACTGTATTTTGGCATCAATCTCACTATAAGAAAAGCTGAAATGCCGTAACCTGCCACAGTAGCAGTGGTGTCATAAGTTGGTTTCTGGAAGCCAAATGCACAATTTTGTAACCCCACTAGACATGGAAGGTGTTTCCTGAATTTCTTGGTGTTCTTTAGTTGATAAATCTCTCAAAATCTCTTCAGAACACTTGTTTTTACTACAGAACATTGGTGTCGTTAGTTCAGGCACTGTGGAGTCAAAGGCACAACTGTTGATACATTATAGTGCAACACTGACACTAGAAATGGAACACGTTATCCAGTAAAAGAGTCGCCCCCAAAAAATGGTTTGGCGGTTACACTACAATCAACTGAAAGTAGAATGATCTATGGCTTTTGTTAACTTCACATGTGTTGGGATTGTAATTTAACAAGATTTCTTCCGAGTTGTTGCAGTTAGTACAAAACAGCAGATTTGAATAGATATGTTTGATGTGTACTTGTAGTTATGAAAGGTTGGATACATATGCTGATGTGTATCTTTACTGTACCAGAAACATTTTTCATCACCCCCATGAGTTTCAAGAAGTTAAAAATTCGTCAAAATCTTTGTTGTTTTCACCTACACAACCATATGATTATGGTACACTGAACACTACAAGTATTTTAGCATCAATGTGAGCATAAGCTTGCTAAAATGTTGCAAACTGTCATGACAGTAGTGATGCGTTAAGTTGGTTTCTTGGGGGTCAAATGCAAAAAATTTAGATACTGCACTAGAAATGAAAGGTGTTCTCTTAATCTCCTTGGCCTGTGTGTACTTTAGGTGAAATTTCTGCATTAGATAAGATAAATTCAGTCGGCTTGATTTAATGCAGTTATTAGATCATATTGCTGAATCCCTAGACATACATCTACCAAAATTCCAACTGATTCTTGAAACTCTAGGTGAACTGGACCATGAATAAAACATACCTTGGATACAGTAATTATTGTAAATTATTTGATGCGGTGTGATAAAATCTATGATTGTGACAGATACTCCCTGAACATATGTGATATTGGCGGACAGAAGATGATCGGCTCATTCTGGAGGAATTACTTTGAACAGACTGATGGTCCAGCCTGGGTGGTTGATAAGCTCTGGTTTCTGAAGGAGGGGGAGGCTCTGATTCCGAAAGAAGAGGTGAGAAATCGTGGCAGCAACGCTGACAGTTAGGCTCACGCTGACCAATTTTTCGAACTGAAGTCACCTACAACAACCACAATGACGTCACACTGTCCACCTTTAAAAGACACTCGCCAGAGCTGCTGGTGCTTGCAGACAAGCAGGACATTCAAGGGTGCTCAGTGCTCTGGGATCGTTCTTCCAGTTCGTTACTACTACTATTTTATATCTACCTGTACGGGTTTAGAGCCAGATACATGTGGGTAGTAGTGCTTTGCTAGATGCAGAGTTCAGTCTAGCCTCGAGATTCACGAGCCAGCAGTTTGTGCATATTATACTGTATACAGCTGTTAATGGCTTCTCTCCTGTACTAGACTGTACTAGGTGATTTGGGTTGGTGTGGTGTTTTGTCCATCAGGTTCTTGATTTGGATCTGGCTGACATGGAGGCAGCCTTGTCACTGTACTATTTAGATACTAGAAGCAGTTCACGTTCAGATATTTTCATTATAGCTCGAATAGCCTTTTTATCCTATAGATTACTGGCGACTAATGGCTCCTTTTTCATTTATATGTTAAGAATTTTTGATTCAATAAACTTATAGTGGCAACATTTTGCCTTTATTCGCACTTCGCACTCAAAGCAAGCAACTTTGAGAAGAGCACAATCATTTGCAGCACCAAGAAACACCATTTTTTTTTCATTGATTGACTGATGATTTAACAATTTGACAGGGGCAACCATCCATAGATCCGTGGTGATTAGTGGCTCTTTTTTCAACTGCTCTATGTTAAGACGAATTATTGATTCAAAAACTCAAGCGGCACCCTTTATGCCTTGATTCGCACTAAAAGCAAGTGACTCTGAGAAGAGCAACCGATAAGGAACAATTTTTTTTTCATTGATTGACTGATGATTTAACAGCATGACAGGGGTAACATCATCCATAGATTAGTGGTGATTAATGGCTCATTTTTCATTTATATGTTAGAAAGAAATTATTGATTCAAAAACTCAGCGGCAATCTTTTATGCCTTGATTCGCACTCAAAGCAAGCATGAATTTGAGAAGAGCACAATCAATATCATTTGCAGCACCAAGAAGCACCATTTTTTTCTCATTGATTGACTGATGATTTAACAGGTAACAACATCCATGGATCCCCAGTTCATGCTGATTGATGCACGAGACTGAAGACGAGGACGAGCACAGCACTAACGACACAACAACATCCAAGGAGCGAGCTTGCGATCAAAAACACAGATGGGCAACAACAACAAAGACGAACACGACGACGAACAAGATAAACCCCCGCTCCGGACTAGGGTAAACACAACACGGTAAACAAAGGTAGCAGTAGCGAACAAGATAACTTGGCCACGCAGGGCCCCACCGCTCAGTTCCTCCAGTTCCCCTCGGAGTTGCCGTACCCGCCACCACCGCCGCGGCTTCCATAGCCACCGCCACCACCGCCGTAGCCGCCGCCACCACGACCACCGCCGTAGCCACCACCACCTCCATACCCACCTTCACGGCGTCCACCATATCCACCACCGCCGCCTCCACGACCACCGTAGCCGCCGCCGCCTCCACGGCCGCCGCCACCGCCGCCACGAGACTGCGCCTCGTTCACGGTGATGTTACGGCCGTCAAGCTCCTTGCCGTTCATCCCCTCGATGGCGTTCCTCATCGCTTCCTCCGTGGAGAAGGTCACGAATCCGAAGCCGCGGGACCTGTTCGTCTCCCGATCAAGGATGATCTGCAGGGGGGAAAAGTAGATCCGGGTGGGCGGTTAGCAGATCAGATCTGAGCGGCGGAACATGGACGGATCTGGAACAGCGACGGTACCTTGGACTCGAGGACCTCGCCGTAGTTGCTGAAGGCGTCTTGGAGGGAGTGGTCGTTGGTAGCCCAGGCGAGGCCGCCGACGAAGCAGCGGTACTCAACATCCGAAGCCGCCATCTCGTTCCTCTCAACCCTCGAACCCGAACCCGGAAAACCTAACGAACCAGAACCCGAACCCGAACCGGAGGGGGAGGAGAAGCCAACCCACCTCTGAGAAAGCACGGAGAAGACGAGGCCGTCCCCCCGCGCGGCTTTATAGCTGGAGACGCTGCGGCATCCGCCGTCCTCATCCCATCCGACGGCCGGCCCAAAGGGAATATGCGGTGGGGATCCACTGCCCGCCGCGGCGCTACGCGCACACGCAGACACGTTACGTGCACGCCTTGTTGGGACCCGGAGCAGGTGGCCCTGACCCCTGAGGGAGCGTGGGGTGGGGCCCAGCGTGACTGACCTGCCGGCCTGTGGTATCGAAAATATCTTGCGGGGCGAAATGACGTCTCTGCCCTCGGCTGCACTGCACGCAAGTCCAGGCTCCCTTTGCCGGGCCACGACGGCAAGTGATATGGGATGACGACGTGGACCCACGACGGCAGTGGGGGCGGGAAGCCAAGTCCACGTGACGCAACAACGGGATCGAGACGGAACGGGAGGAGTGAGCGTCAGTCCACTCTCCTCACATGGCAATGGCCAGCATCCTGTATTCCTGTCTTTTTTCTTTTCGTTTGAATTATTATTAGGGGGAGAAAAAAAAACAGA